>OX457037.1:18050538-18115538 GCA_949752735.1 Lumbricus terrestris | reverse complement strand
GCTGCTTTGTTTTTAGGATTTACAAATCGAGTCTGACAGAGAGGAATGGAGGTTGAATGCGGGACATACTCGAAAACACAGGAAACCTATTGAGAGAGAGAGACTGAGCTGCGTCGTCATTGACAGTCGTCCCTAATAGCTTTATACAAATGTTCTGGATGTTAATGAATGCAGCTACATATACACATACATGTAATTACATATGTATTCACACATATATATGTATAATTGTACATAATGTGTATATATATATTACACATAATGTACATTATATATTATAATATATATATATATATGCATTGCTTATGCAGGCATGTATCCATGCATAGCTGCAGAATGCAGATGCACTCATGCGAGGTATTGATTTTTGTGGCTTCCGGAAAATTAACCGCTTTGCATCATAGAGCGCAAAATTGATGCATTGTGACAAATTATACAGGGTAGACCTATGTCCGTATCCAATTTGTATACAAAGTTACGTTTCATACAGATCTAGTTCTATCCGGAGGCCTAGAAGTCTTATCTCTATATGTCCTTTTCTTAAGCTGGGTGATTGTTTACGATCTGGTTCACGAAGGTCATTTTATTTTTAGACTGCACTTTCAAGTTTACTGAACATCGATTGACAAGCAATGTATTATGAATAATGACACTACAAAAATCGTTTAAAGTTGGTTTGGATGTAAAATCGTTAGTGGCTCAGTGCTGAAAGCCACGTTTCAAATCTCGTTCAGTCCACTCGTAGACTGTTTGAGAGAAACAACTTTTTAAATTTGAAAACGAACCTGATGAGTCGTTTCTTTCAAGCAGTACACTTGAAGTGTTCAGTGTTGATTTTGTTTTACTGTATTTGATAAAATTTGCTTATTTGAGGAATCAATGCAGATGTGGATATGCGTCCTTTAAATTTATCACAAACCACTTTGAAGTTCTATTGACTATCCACCATTTCCGCAGATTGTTTGTTCGCCATGTTTCTGCATTCCTGCGGTAGCCTATCACAAAATCCATTCCCCTTAGACGCTTCCATCCCTATTATATGCAGCCTATTTCCTTGTCACATCCTAAATATCCAACGATGACATACGTCGTTCGCTTCCCATACCGGCGGTTTATGGCTGGATATTTCGTCTGTTTAGAGTGCAATGATGCTAACTCCACGGCCCAATGCATTGGTCATTGACTCATTGGAGTTATATTATATGTATTTTCTTGTCAGATCCTAATTCTTTAACGATGGCATCCGTCGTTCGCTTCCCATGCCGATAGTTTATTGCTGGATAATAATATTGTTCCAACCCGTATAGACACTCCAGGCTACTCTCCACGTTACACGCTTTGACCAATCGTTAACCCTGCCCAACTTTTTATTATTGTTATTCTTCTTTATTATCGATGTAATTTATTATATTGACCCGAGGTAAACATGATTCCTCATGGACTTTAGCCTCCTCCACTGACCATCTTCCTTCTATAGAAGCCAATTTGTTTGGGATTGACCCGATTCGTCAAGGTTCAAGCTGGTAAAAGTAGACCTATACCCATGAAGGCCAGGTGGTTGAAGCGCTGAATCGTCAGCGAGAGGTGCTGAAATAAATGAGTCGTTTCACGGACGTCCACCGATGCGGTGTCGATACCCTGTTCCAAATCAGAAAGTAAAGCAAAGTCCTCGTTGTTTATAGGGCCTAGGCTTTCAATAGCCAAGAGACAAAAGCATGGATAGCAAACAACGGTATTTTGCTTGTTTGAGGGTCGTTGCTCTCTCTCTCTGCCGCCGCACCCGCCGACCGAGAAGTGTCGAGCAGCTAAGAAGCGGCTGAGGTAACGTTTACGTTCGCGTCACAATGAATTACTATTATTTTTACACGAGTAACTAAACTGTTTATATAAATATTCATTTCGCAGTTTTCTCTCTAACTGGGGACGACTCCATTGGCCAGCTGTTCATCGATGGCATGGAAGTGACAAATCTACCAAATGGACACGACTACTATTACTCGGACAGTGTTCCCCTGCCACCAATGGCTCAGGTCATTGCCATCAGGGTTGACAACACGGCATGGATCGGGGGAATTCTCGGCTCCAGCAAGACCTTCATAACCAGCATCGCGTGGAAGGTCACAACAAACTACACAGACGGTTGGATGGCGTTGGATTTCAACGACTCCAGTTGGGCGAACGCTGACCCATATGCTCCTAACAACGGTAGTTATCCCTACGACTACGCGATCCCTCCGATTAGTGAGGAGGCGCAATGGATCTCGACGGATGACGTCTTTCAAAGAGTCATCAATACTTTCTACTTTCGGTATCGAATACACTGCGGTGAGTTCAGATGTTGCAACTCGCTAGGTTTGTAGTCTTGGCAGATGAAATTGTGACTTCAACTCTGATTGTGGCTGCCAATAATAATTATCATAGAAATACCCGGATAGGAAGGTTTGCCTGTTTGCTTCACCAATAACTTAGTAGAAACAAAGAATAGAAACAAAGACATCAAGATGATCAGCAGAATGCATTGAACGAGATGAAAATACAGATAACGGTTTACTAATTGTATTTTGAAACCATGTCATTTTGTTCTACAGTAGCTGCAATAAAACATAGTCCTGAAACTAGACCTATTATTTCGCGAAATAAATGCTTCTATTTCCTCAATCTAGGCACATTAAGAGTCCAAAAAACCAGAGTCACGATTTTGGTGATTATAGTAGCCTACAGCCAGTTTATTTCAACATATATTTTAACCCATTTACCGCCAACGTTGCGAAAACGCAACGTACTACTTAAAAATTGTGAAAAAATTAAAAACGTGATAAAACTGCACAAATCCATTTTTTATTACTTAATGGGTGTTTACTAAGTATGATGTTACTAAATATAATATTATTTATTGTCATTTTATATTTTTTGGAATTTCTCAAAATTTGGTCTTTTTGGCGTCTGCTTAGGGGTTTTGTTCAATATTTTTTTCTCTCATTACACGTTAATATTTTCGAGAAGCGAACCTGCCAGATTGGAATACTAATGTGAATAATTAACGTCATTTGTTTATTAAATGTTCATCTCAATGTATGCTGAAACCGTAATCTCCGAAATTTCAATGTTGCGTTTTCGCAACATCGGCGGAATGCGCTATGCGAATTATGTTGCGTTTTCGCAACTTCGGCGGAATACGCTATACGCCCTATGGCACGTACAATACATGTAGTAGGCCTAACTCATATAAACTTATAATGAACTTTGGATTGCTTACACCTAAACTACCTGGGGTACTCGGCGTTGCCCAGGAAATTTCGGGTTTCTCCTTCACTAGCTCCACCAGAACCAACTACGGGGCGGAGTGTCACACCCAGCCTCCAGACAGCCCCTAACTCTCTGGAGTATCCGGCGTTGACGCCACTCGGAAAGCTTCGGTTTTCCCCGCCCTCGCCACTACTCTCTACTCACTACCCCGCCCTCTCAACCCCATCCAGTTCTAGGCTCTCTCACCCCACCCCACCCCACCCCATCTCGTACCCATCCAGCCCCATCCACGTCTGCCCCGTCCTAACATGCTTCACTCGCTCTGGTGTCAGTAGTGTTATTCAGTACATTTAGGTTTGTGACTACTAACACCAACCGCCATCCCCCACCACCCCACCACACCACCACACCACCACACCACCACATCCCACTTCACCAGTCACCACCTACTTCGCTCCCACCCACGGAGTTCCCATCCTCTCCTCTGAAGTAACCGGCGCTACCCATGAAATTTCGAGGTAGAAGTTTTTGTTCACCCAGAAACCCAGCGCCCACCCCAACCCTTGGTGGGCGGGGTGTGCACTAATGGGCGCGAGGTCACAGTGGGGGCACTCGGTCTAGCTGTCAGGTTCAGATTCTATGTGAGACTATGGCGAAGATGTGGAAACAGCGATATTTGTGCTATTTTCCGGCCGCCAACCACCCCACCCCTACAGTGAGGGGGTAAAAGCCAGTCACTCCACTTGATGGCCCTAGTGACCCTCTGTTCAGGTGCAAGGTTTCAGGTCAATAGCTGCGAAACTGTGGGAGTACAATCTGGAAACACATATACATACATAGTCACATTCACCTTTATAGGCATAGATGAAGTTCATCTTTCCTGCCGTTGTTGCGAAAACGCAACGTCCTGAAACTAGGTCACTACAAATAATTTAAATAAAATTGCACTCTCAGAAGTCTATTGGCATCATATTGATGATATACTATCAGCCGCAGCTTGATACGGTGGCTATTTCAAATAGCGGCGGTAAATGGGTTAAGCTTATATCTTACTATTTGCTATTGCTAATCATGCAGATCCATGAATAGACTACATAATCGTCTGCACGCTGTGCACAGCGGAGTGAAGCATGGACGTAGCCTATATCCTGACGCCTGCTGCAGGTAATTAATCTACACAAGAGTTTGGAGAAACTGGTCTATGAACGATTCTACTCGAAAACTATTTAAAGTGTTGAAACAAGTGACAGCAAAGATGTTTAGAAAGCAGAATGAAATCCAGTTATCTTCTTTGAAACAACGATACCTATACGTACACGAGTCTACGGTAGCAGCTGCAGACATTCGTCTTTTAAACCGATAAACCGATAGGTTAACCGATTAGCCTATAGGCTATACAATACATGTAGGTTGAAGCTTTGCCTGCGTGTCTTTTACGTGGCGATGCCGACATTCAGATATTAATATTTGCATTTCCTACACTGCATACATGTTCTATTCGATCATGGGATGGATATAGTTTATCAAATTCTAAATAAGTCGCCGATGATGGACAAATTACGAATTTCACAACACTGCACTGATGTTTCCCTATGTCATAAATTATAATCTTTGCTTTTAATTTTGATGGCCATATCGAGATGATCAGCTAATGTAATCGTGTATTTCCTATAAATAAATTTCAAGATTTTATTTTGATCTAGGCGTGCTGCGCATATCATGAATAAAATAATAATAATAGACTTCGTTTAATTATTTCAAACTGAAAGAACGCTGAACGATTGCAATTCTTCGCTCGGCGTGTGGCTGCGATCCATTTCCGTTGTCTTCAATAAAACAGGTGCAGAGAAGCTGAAGAAGCAAGACCGTAGCCAGGATTTGATTTCGGGGGTGTTTATGCCGCGGAGCATGTCTCACGATCTTTTTTAGTCGTCGGAAACGGCGCTTTCTTGCCATTTTCACCTAATTTCATGTTTTTCATTATGTGCTAGTGAATGCATTCTGTTATTTAAAAAAAATTCATTTCGGGGGTGTTTTCATGGTTTTATTTCCTGGTTTTTCATTATGTGCTAGTGAATTCATTCTATTATTTAAAAAAAATTCATTTTGGGGATGTTTTCATGGTTTTATTTCATGGTTTTTACATCATGTGCTAGAAGCCTAAATGCATTATAATTATTATTTTGGACATTTTCCAGGTGCCTATCATTGGCAGCAATTGTGCTCTAATGCGAACAATTGTGTTAAAACCAAATAGTACTATAGCTGTAAAATAGTTGTCAGTTTTTCAGAGGAAGTGCCTCCTCCTGCCCTATAATGTGGATGCTTATGAGCAGATGAAGACTTGCAAAGGAGTTCATAAATTGGCTTTCCGTTGAGACTATAGTACGGTTTGCCTCCATATAATAATTACGAAAGTTTCATCTGATCCCGAGAATGCTTCATGTTGATTGATGTGTAGTGTACCGACCATCCTATTAAGCGTGTGATAATATTTTTGATGAAACCACATGCTAAGAAATTATTATGGATGCCGACAGCAACTGCTATTCTGAACGCAAAAGTTTACACAATGGCATTAATTAAGAATGATCCATGGTTTGGACGATTCGTGTGGTCAATACAAGAGTGCGTTTGCCAATATAAGAGTTATTTTTACCTTGCACTATGGACCGTATTGAGTCTGCTATTTATTTTCCTGCCGCTGTATAATTAACTGCCCGTCTTTGTGTCTTCCGGGATTGAAAGGAAAATACCTTTGGCTAGTTCCAGGTCAATACTAGTCACCTCGTGGGAATCTTAATTACCAAACTGACGTGTTTGAGCATGTTTGCGAAAACATAATGGTGCCACAGAATTTTCAGATGACCTACATGGAAAAGAATCTACAAGAAGTAGGCCGACATCATCGACATCATCGAATTATCGAACTGACCTGGAACTGACAGTATACATTTTTCATGAAAATAAGTAGGCCGACAGTCAATTTGATTATTTAATAGCGTTTAAATAAACAACAAACAAGCAAGAGACTCATGCAGGTTTTAATAATAATAATAATAATAATATATAATAATAATAATAATAATAGTAATAATAATACTGACAATTTATATGGCGCCGTAACGCGGCCACACCGCTACAAGGACGTCTAAGTAGGAAATAAAACATACGACTACGTCCGAGGCTGACGTTCAGTGCTGTTTTACTTTATTCATTCCGCACTCGTAAATTCGGTGATTCCAAACCTTCAGAGTGGGCAATATGGCGCCTTTACTAACCAAAGGCCTAATTAAGTTTAGTCTAACGGTTCCTGGTCGTTATATTAGGCTAATTTATGCTCCTTCCACCAATTCTCTGTCTTAATGACGATTTTACACCATTGGTTTCAAACACAGTGTTGATTATCAACACTGTGGATGAAACCAATGGTTGATATTATTTCTTCACTACTAGGCCCTAATGTTTTACAAATCGTGATAGGCCTAGGTACCTAACCATGATTTTCAATAGTTTCCCACATATTTGACCCATTCTGCCATTCAACCCCTGCGCCCATAGCTCTTCAAGAGAGCTCAATTCTTTGGCCATTGCATTCACCAGCTCCTGCCACCTCTTCGGGAGGACAAGTATCAACTTCGCAAGAGAGGACATCCTTTCCTGTTGCCTCTCGTTAAAACAAATTTGTTTAAAAACAGTTTCATTAACAGATGCATTTATAATTATATTTAGATACAAGCTAACATGATTTTAATTGCTGTTCTCTATCGTAGTTAGATATATGTATGTATTCCTTTTGTTATACAATGTAATGCATGTGCGCTTGACATATGCAAATAAAGGCTACTTACTTACTTACTTACTTATATTAGACCCTGTTGCCAGAAACAGCTTCAAACAAATGAATGCATGGGCTTCGGAAAATTGAAAATTTATTTACAACTTTCACCTTCACAGAAGACATAGAATCAAATCTAATGAAAATCGGCATCTGGATTTTTATGCGATGAAACTCTGAGACTATTGAAAAATATACGAAGCTTTCTTAGAAGAAACCGGTGGATCATGTGTTCAAACGGAAGACTGCTCTTCATTGCAAGAAAAACAGCCAGTATATTATCTGCACATGGATGTTGACAGTCAATGAAACATCTGAGTTTCAAATAGCGGGCAAGATAATGTCTTCCAAGAAAATAGCGACATTGAATGTGGAAAGGACGTTTAAGAAAGTCTGAAAGTTGCTCCTGGCTAGATTGAACAAATCCATCCATAAACTGCGCTAACGTTGACTCGTTGGTTATGTAGAAATTCTCCAAATCGTCGTTCGGTGGTAATAAATGATAAAAGATTACGTGAAAGCCAAACAGTGACTGCAAGTCTTTGTCTAACAATGAGTTAAGCGGTGGAATCACCAAGACGTTCGCAAATGCAAACTCCTTCAAATCGCTCTGCAGATCAGGCTCCTGCAGAATTCGCTCACATAGTTGCAACACTTCGTCGTATCGACGGCACTTATAAAGATGCAAAGCGTGATAGCAGTCGGCAGTGTTGAACTGAATGTCAAAATGTTTGCCAATCGTGCAGTAGAATGATGTTAGATTTTCTAAAGCAAATTCCGTTAGGGTGTCAATCAATTTTCTTTCAAGATTTAAAGGATCCACAGTTGAAATCAAATATTTTGTCGTCAAAGAATCCGTCCTGCGATAGACATGCTGTCTGGCGACTTTCAAACAAATGCCTGACTTCGTCGAAATACGGGACTGTTGTCTGTTTAAACAAGACAACAATTGGTCCAAGGGAAACCTGGAGTTCCCTTCAAGATGAATGTAATCTACGTCTGTAGATTTAACTATCAAATAGTGAGCAAACACTTTTGGCGTCATACGAAGATCGAGATAAATCTGCCTCTTATCATAACGTATATTTTCATCAATCTTCTTGCAAAGCAAACAAAATGCAATGATTCTAACAACATCGTCAATAAAAAACAAACAACTTGCATTCAACGTTTCAATTTCCAAGTTGTTCGCTCCATTCAGTAAAACTGCTGAGCAGAGGTCCATCATTGTACTTTGCTTTCCTGATGTTACAAAATTTAGAGCAGCCAAGTAGACCAAAGCTGCAGGAGTAATGATACGGGATCGTGAATCGTCACAAGCTAATGCTTTTTTAAGATATTCATTTGACATAAGAGACAGTATTGTAAATTCTGAAGAGCTATTTACTCCTGTTAAATTTTCCATGAACTCTTGTGCCCGCAAAAAATGAAACCGACTTTGATCTGCCACGGGTTTAGGAAACATGTGATACTTACATCGAACTATCTTAGGCAAGCTAACAAAGAAGATTCCTTTGACATATTCAGCAAATAATTCGCTATCCCATGCGATTCGTCCAAACTTTAAGTTGCATGCAGCATACAGGCTGTGCAATACTCTGTCAAAGTGCATGAGGCACCAAACGTTTACCGGTATTGGAAGTACTGACATTTCGCACCGTGTAAGCATTCTACTTTTGCTTGTTAAAAACGATAAACGTAAGCAGGATCACGGTTCTACACTCTTTTCAGATATAAACATGTGGCGATCATAGTAAATACAATGTGAATATCCTAATGAAAACAAGAAATCGAAGGATTTTAGTTGGCTCGCTATCCGAAATTTAGATAGAGACCGCAGGTAGCCTAATCCATAAAATTCAGATTTGTTTTCCGTATGACTCCATCTTTGAAATGTCTTCGAATGTGCAGCAGTATGTAATTCTCCACAAACCAACGACACAGAATTCCAGATTTTCGGAATACTTTCAGTTGCCTTTCAGTATTGTCGAAGATTCTACAATTGGATGGCCGATGAAATAGATTTGTTTCAGGAATAAAATAGTTAGGACAATATCCTCTCTTTAACCATTCCATAAGCTTCTGTAACAACTTGCAGCAGATTACAATGACGGAATAGGAATTCCACCACTCCTGCGGCATCTCTTCACAAGTCCATAGCATCAGAGTCTTGAGATGGTACGTACAGAGAACCTCATCTTCTTTTGGACAATCCTTTCGTATCAATTCTCTTTTAGCAAAAAATCTCAGTAAGTGATAGACAATCTGTTGAATTTTAGTCCAACTCTGAAGTAGGATTACTTCCGCGACGGAAAATGACAATCTCCACTGCATTTCATCGTTCCTGCAAGCACGATGTTGGACGCATACAGCATGACAACCATTTCGGACAACTTCAGCGATTGTATCTATTGCCGGCCATCCGTAATATCTATGTCTTTTGGGCCAACTTTGAATTTCCTTAGGCCACTGAGGACACCATATGCTGGGCACTGTATCCTGGACTGCGGAATCTTTCATCGGAAACGTAATTGCTGGACCTCTTACAGTATTTGGCAGCTCACCAAGACGTTCTGTAATGGACATTAGACTAGCAGCATGGCCATTCATATTCCAATGGAGGTATCTATTTGGTAGAATTGTATGGCAGAAATTGTACTTTTTGTATTTCCAATTATAATTCAGTCTTCCCAAATAACGAAATCGAACAAAACCTGGATATCCTGGGTATTGCTCAATCTTAAAACAGGTGATAGTCTCAGCCAATCCACTGGCATCTTCTGGCAATACTGGACAATCGTCTATGAAGGCCAACTTATCAACATAGTAATACAGCATATCAATGTCGTCGATGCATGGATTCAGTGGTCGGATGTAGAACTCCTCCACACTACCACAAATACAGGTATGCCTTATTGGCGCGCCGCATAAGCTCTGGGCTGGGATATGTATGCGATCAGATACGGCACCATGCGACTCTGGAAGCAGCTGGCATGTGCGCACAATGAAATCAGATGAAATTTCTTCCAACGATTCATCGGCGTATTCTGCCATCCTAAATGAAAATGATTTTATGTCCTAGATCAGTTAATTTTCGCTGTCAGTTTAGTCGCCATCAATATGATGCCAGGTCATCGTCGTCGTCGTCGTCGTCACCACCACCACCACCACCACCACCACCACCACCACCACCACCACCACCACCACCACCACCAACACCACCACCACCGTCGTCGTCGTCGTCGTCGTCACCACCACCACCACCATCATCATCATCATCATCATCATCATCATCATCATCATCATCATCATCATCATCGTCATCATCATTAACATTTTGTTTCACGCAAGAGTAGTCTAAACTTTGTGTTCGTTCCTCAAACATGTTGATTTAGGCCGTGCCTTGAATAATTCTGTAGCACAGTAAGACTCTGCTGTCGGATTGATTACCGCGAAGAACAATCATGTGCCAAGCTTGTGATTACAATCACTGCATGTTAGCACCATCTATTAACGAGTATTCTTATAATAACAGCAAACACCATTTAGACAACGTGGTATTATTATGCAAGTGAGATTATCAGCATATAGAATTATAGTTTATATCCGGCAGAAGTGCAAAATAAAATCATTACAATATTCGCCATAGGCCGCACAATAATTCCAAACGTCCAGCCAAGGATAGGCCTATTAGAAACCAGAATCTAAAGCAAGAGATTTAGGCCTTATATGAAAAAAAATAGCAAGCAAGCTGATTATTATTAGAACAACAATTATTATTGTAACAAACGATCTTATTTTTCAAACGGTCTTTTAACCTGTACCTGGATGCTGTGCGACATCTGGAATAAAATTGTCAAAAAACGCAGATAGGTCTTCTACAGAAAATCACCTCAACTGGGTCACCGTTCGTTCTATTCCTGTCTTGGCAGTGGCAGATTTGCCTCCGTGCCAATGTCCGGGTTACACACAATTTCGAACATCGTTACTTACTAAAAGGGTAAGGCCGCAAGAAACTAAGGAATAGGTCGCTGCAAGGAGCAGCTGCCAAGTCTAAACAGTCACATGAGCGTCATTAATATGCATCACCATACACAGCTCTGCCTCATGCATAATATCACCAGTGTAGAAATTATAATCGTGCGTCCGGGTTGAGGAACCTCTAATGCTAACCATGCATTGATGCTAACACTGCTGACTCCTCAGAATCATGCTTTTCAAATGTATCAGGCCTATCACTTATTTTCAAATATGGTTCTTGAAGTGTGCTTTATGGCGGGGGTTTATTGTTTGTCAATAGACCCACCTTGCATCAATAATATTGTTTTGTTTATTCAACAATCCGGTTGACAGGTCGCAACAATTAACACCATTCTTAACTACCAATAGAACAGACAGCCTGCAATAATACGGCGCTAATTATAGCAGCCTACAGAGTACGTCTGTTCTCGTCTATTTTCGTGTGTTGAACTCAACTCCTCTGATCTACGTGCATATCCAATGCGCCACCAAACATTGATATAATAGACGGTACATATCAAATTGAAATAGACAGGGCTTCAAAGTATCTATAGGTGCTCTATTAATATAATACTGGCAGCATGTGTCATCGTTTCGAGAATTTGACATGACTTACCCATGCGAAATAAGGTCGGACAGAGTGTGTGTTGAGTAAACGACAACCCAAGATCCTGAAGGGTTTACGATGGGAGAGAAGAGTGGACAACATAACCTAGAAAGGTCCTAGATAGTGAGAGTTCAGCACACTGTAGAGTGTAGACAAAGATCAAACCAGATGGACACAGATTTCACTGCGTTACGTTTGAGTCCTGAAAATGTTATAGGCCTACCTTAGGAAAATTGGGCTATTAAATGTTCCAGGTTAATTTGCAGTGGTTCTAACACAGACCCAGTGTCTTCTGAACCACTTAAAACCCATGTTATGTTATGTTATGTTAATGTCCTGCCTTTGCGTTCAGCCTCAGCCTCATTGCTATTATACCGACAACTGTAGGAACTGCCGACATGGCTGGAAAGACTCCGCCGCATGGGGGGGGGGGGAGGGATCGTTTGCTATGAATCTTGTAAACAATTCTTCGACGTCGATTTGACCTAATTTAATCAATCGAATATCATTTTCTGGATTTCTCGTCGATTCATCGTGTGGTTAAGGCGTTTCCGATGCGGTACACAGGGTGAGAATTGCCGGGGGGGTTGGGGGGTTTCGACCCCCCCAGTCTTTCTTAGAGCCCCATGTTAAAGTATGTTTTTTACACCCCAATTCCAAGTGGATAATGGTCCAACCCCCCCAGTTATTTTTCCACAATTCTCACACTGGCGGTACATTAATACGTTGCTTTGCTAATGTAGCAAATAATGATATTCTGCGACCGAATTATGCATTGATGTCCAGAGAATTGCGGCCAGCATCAGTATCATTACGCTGTCAGTCTATGTGGTTTATGATTATTTAGAAGCGATCATTCAAGTATGTCCACCTTCGAAAACTGAATCGAGGCGATGTTTACCTTCTAGATCAATGACGCTCACGGCAATGGCCAATGGCAGCATCGATAGCCATCTGATCAAAATCCTCCAAGGCATTACCACAATTCGCTCACGCAGCTCTTCAGTGCATTTTATTCTTATCTTGTATACGCCTTCTCCTACATCATTCCCCAAATCCTATCATCAGTGGGATTACAGCCCGGGCTGTTTGGCGGGTAACGAATAGGAGGTATGATATCCGGTGTATCCTTAGTCAGCTGTTCAATAGTTTGACGAGTTTGGTGTTCTGAAGCACCATCTTTTAAAGATATAGGCCTAATCATGACGTAATTTTCATCGGTTACCTATCGTAAATTGGACACGGGAACCTATCATAAATTGGAAACCTGTCGATAAGTATGTCAGGATCAAAACGGTACCGTATTAAAATCGATGTCCATTTACTATTAATTATTTTAGGCTATTTTCATAATAATTTTACAAAACGAGCCCCTTTTCCAGGACGCAGTCGTTCATTGCATGTAAGCTTAGAGTCTGCAATTGCCTATGCATTTGTGCAGGTATAATGGTAGGCCTACGCATAGGCGTAACGTTCTATTGTGACGGTGGTGTCCAGTCACCACCACTTTTAAAAGTGGTGGTGACAGTCACCACCACTTTTTGGTCCGACAAGGAAACATTTTTTTAGAAACATGAAAGCATTTGGCTGTCTAACATAATAAAGGCTATTCATGATTAAAATCGCAATGGAGCCAATGCTGACAGCATAGAGGCCTCCACTGCCCACACTCCACAGCGTATTCATTGTCCACAGTCATGGCTAAAGTCATAAGGAGGGAAAGGCAGGAATTCCCTACTACTTTAAATGTGGGGAGGAAACGTGAAGCAATTCTCTCCCACAAATCGCTATTGTTCCGAGGCAGTGCATGGCATGCCAACAGCCTCACAAAACCTTCTGGAATAATTGTTATTATCAAAATCGCATTGAAGAGACCTCCGTACCTTTTACCCCTCCTCCCAAAAAGTTTGCTTAGACTTTAGGGAAGGGTCGGGAAGAAATTTAATAGGAAGAATCTGGATAAAATTTTATGAATGCGTTTTTTAAATTGATTAAGTTATTCGTGAGTGGAAAGATCATGCATGGAGTTTACCAGTGGGAGAGACGAAAGGGTAATGGAGAAGAGAGTGAGAGAGTTCACCAGAGTTCATACTAAATTTGCATCTTTGGAAGGGGTAGCCTACGGCGCAGGGGTTCTCAGACTTTTGGGTACGCCATGCGCCGTTAAGGGGTAGGCGACAAAATTCCAGAAATATAAATTTTCTTTGTGTTTATGGACTTTGTGTCCATCTTTCTTAGATTAGCAATGATTTTTAACGTTGGAACATATAACAGCATCATCATTGTTTTATTTATTTCACAACATATAATTAGACTCAAATACTATATAGGTCTAGTGCATGCAACATATTTTTGCTTATAATTTTTGAAACAAATAGGGCCTAGTGTTTAAATGTGAGCCAGAAATTCTCAGCGTATAGGCCTACACCTATAACCTAGAGTTCAAAATAGGGGAGAGCTGAATAATATTGGCCTAACGATTAATTTCTGGTCGAGCTTCGAAATTTTTGGTTTCTTTCAGCACGTCATATATGTGTGAACTGGTTTTAAAAACTTCTTCCCGTCAAAGACAAATATGGCCTAAATTTACGTTTGAATTTGACAAATATTAAATCTGATATTTTAAATCTGCGCTAGTAAAAACAGGCCCACAACACCACAACGCTATAGGTTAGATCTTTCTTATACAGGGGTAGTAGACCAATTTTGCCTTTTTTTAACAAGATTAGGCCTACATGATTAGGCCTACATGATTAAAACTATACATATATTTTAAATTGCGCTCATTATATTACTATAATAGGCCTGCACGGGGGGGGCAATAAAAATGAAGTTTGAGAACCGCTGGGTTACAGGAAACCGAGTAAAGAATTGAATTGAGAAGTTGTGTGCCAAGGAATAGTCACCACCACTTTTACGGGGAAAGTTACGCCCATGGGCCTACGCATATGGTATGAAGCCTGAAGGTGTCCATCCATCATAGTAAAAACTTTTTGCCCTTTTTTTCTCTCCCAAAAACGTCGTTTTTTCGTTTTTTAATTTTTTTCATCGTTTTTTATCGTTTTTTTAAATTTTTTATGTAACTTTTATTTATCTATTTACTGTCTATTATTGTTTTACATAATTTAATTTTTTTCTGATATTCCATACGTTTTCTCCGTATTCTCAAGAATTCAGCTAACTATAATGTCATTAGGTAATTATTTAACCCTCAGGCTACCAAGCCTTTTTTGTAACATGGACTACCAAAGGGGGTGGTGGTTAACATCCCCTGGATTTTGGGTTTGGTTTGAGATATCATAACTTGTAATCCACTATTGGATTCAGCATTCATTTCTGCACAAAATGGTATATTTAGGTTTAGAAAATATGAATGCACCTCGAAATTATGAATTTTTTACCATAGGTACCCGTCGATTCCACAAAACGTATACTTATGCATAGGGAATATAATAGATTATGTGTGTTTTAAACATGATTTATATATATAAAAAATAGTTTACATATAATAAAGTCCAGGGCTCATCTATAAAACTAGTAATAAGTCTGTTTTATGTTCAATCAAAACAAAAAAAAACCATGTTATAGCTGCTGAAAAACGTTTATGCAGACATATCGGCTTGCATTGCAAAAACCCCCCAACATTTTCACACATTTTAATTTATTTTGAGCGCTTCCGGTCATCAAAAGACAAATTAACCTATTTAGTATTAGAAAAAGCCCTAAATGCCCTCTTCAGAATGGCGTAATCTATTTTTATTAAAAAATAAATTATGGATAAGTTATAATAGAAAAAACATAAACATTTTATGAAAATAAAACACCTTTATATACATTTTAATTTATTTTGAGCACTTCCGGTTGTCAAAAGACAACTCATTGAGCATGTATACATAGACCCACATTCTCTCTATAGAATGGGGTAATTTGTGTCTCTTCATATTAAAGGGCGCAAAAGTTATAGTCAATAATCTAAGGGGGGTATCCACCCCCTCGTACCTTGATTATATCGGGTATAACTTTTGAACGGTAGGAGGCATCATCAAACATTTTAGCTAAAAATGTGTGCTAATGAACCCTCTACAGCAACATAAAACGCCAAAATTTTATTCCAAACGGAACAAGCTTGATTTGGGAAAAACCTAGGGGCAACAACCCCCCAACAACCCCCTTGGTAGCCCGAGGGTTAAGTCCTCATTTCAGAAATGCATGTAGTAGGTCCCTACAAGAAATGAAATTTGTAAGAGTTATTTTGACATAAAATTCTTGGGCCTATAATTAATATTCATAAGTAACAATTTTTAAGTGCAAATGTACAATATATAATTTAGTACACATCTATGGTCTTAGCTTCTTATTAGATTTTAATTTTGTTATGTCGATCAGCATGAACCTATGTGGACTTATGTTCACAATTTAAATTTGAAAAGATTTCAATACCTTTAATTTTTCCGAATTTCTTATTAAACCAAAGTTATAAGAAACAATAACTGTGGTAAATTAATGTTACTTATACCAATTGATTTTTTGCCTAATAATAAAGTTATGTTATTTGCAGATTAGGATACACTTGTATAAGCAAAGTTTTTAAGCTCAAAACGAAGTTTCAGATGTAACAAAGGCATATTAATTTCCGTTTCCGTTTTTTGTCGGTTTTTGTGGTTTTTTATTTTTTCAAAAAATCGACGTTTTTCCCCGTGTTGTATTTTATTTTCATCGTTTTTTTCATCTATGCCATCCATACAGAGACGGCATGCTTTTGGACTTTGCTTAACTCCAGTTGATGATGTCAGAAATCTCGGTAAATATGCATGTCGGCTGTAAAATGAATCTAAACAGAAAAGGATTGGTCCTAGTATTATGAGAAGACAGTAACTTGAACCCAGTTTCTACGAATTGATTCCATATTCAATGGAGGAAAATGCATCAAAGAGATGGTCCGACAAAGGGCCCAATACGGGCGCGTGCTATTTCTCCATCATCTCAGTTACCAAACAGCTGTGGGTATACCATTCACACGGACATCAGCGGCCAATATCGTCAACGTCCCAGCAAATGGTTCTTCCAAGCAATCAGCACAGCACCGCTTTGAACACTGAACAATGAAACATTGCATCAGCTTATCGATCAATAGTCTCGCGAAAGCGCTTATAAATGACAGCTTCTACTCATGGCAGCACCATCTTTCAATGTTAGATGAACATCTACTGCGTTTGATCTCTTCTCATCTCCTGTGCTCACTGCTCAGAAAGGATGCAAACGCTGTCGATTGCGCATTTTCTTGTCATCTTTGTGCCATCGATCAATTCGGAAACTTACAGACGGGTGACATCGGACTTCAATGAGACGGAATTATGTGCCACGGATCGACCTACTTTTGTTTATGCCATCGACCAGTTGGACCTTCCTCCAACTGACTCCACCTGCCCTCCACCAAACGCTCTCTGCTCGTGGAAATGTGCGAGGGAAACCAACTGCACGTCGTTCAACTGGATAGCAGCGACTGGGATGTGCGAGTTCTACTCGTATACTCCTGCTAAATGTGGATTTATTCCTGGCTGTATCCATTTTACGGTACGTTTCACCTCTCATGTAATATTTTAATAAGCAATTCCAACTAGACCGTCGTGATTAACTTTTAGTGAATGTGATCAATAGTTTTTTTGGTTTTTCAAATAGCAATTTTGATTAAAAAAGATGTTGTTAAAGTGATGATGACATTATGATGATTACAACAGTAAAAAGAATAATACCTATGTTGTTGATGCTGATGAGAAAGAGAAGAAGAAGACGAAGAAGATTAAGCAGAAGAGAAAGAAGAAGAAGAATGGTGAAATAAGAATAGGTTCAGTCTTCCAATCCCTATACTGACGACTGTCAATTCAGCATTACATGCAGGACAGATGGATCCCTTGCAAGATTGAAACATTTAAATTCGTCTCCTGCTGTAGGTTTTATACTTGTCTATAGGCCTGTAAAAATAAAATGCAAAAAGGCTATATAATTAGGTCTATTTACAATTAGTATGCGTTTTGCATACACCGGAAAAGTAACAACCTTTTTTCTGCATTTTTTCTGTATCTTGTAATCGTACTGTGCAGTGTGCACTGGTCAGTTTAAATTATTATAAGTGGGAAAATAATATTATTGTCGCACTAGATTGAAAATGACGACATTCTGGATCTTAAGATTCCGAAAATATTTAGACGAAACTTGATTTTGTAGATAGCCTACCCTCATAACTTAAGCGAATCTCAGCTTTATTTCTTTGTTTTCAACGAATTAGTCTACACCTATTCCGCTATGGGGAAATACAGGAAGCATCTTATAAATAAAAATAAATAAAGGAATTACGAAACCAAGAAATGCAATGAGAAATGAAGGAAATGTTTCTGCTTTCATTCAGTTTTTTCAATGTTTTTAGGATGACGTTTAGAAGACTTTAAGACACAATATAAGTCATGATAATTATTATCACCACAATAATTAGGCTATACTGCATTTAGCCTACAAATAAATATTTAACGTTGATCATAGGTTGCAATAAACAAAGACTTAGTTCGTGTGTCACTTGTTTGCTTTCTATAGAATGCCTATAATGTCAATGAATTATTTCCAAGGTTGTTACTTTTCCGGTGTATGCGACACGCAAAATAATTATTGTAGATAGACCTAATTATATAGCCTTTTTCTGCATTTTTATTGTTCAACTAGCTGTACCCGGCCACGCGTTGCTGTGGCTGAAAAGACCGTCCAACCCTCCCTCCCTTTCTCTGCCTCGCTCCCTCCGTTACTCTGTCCCTCCCTACGTCCATGCCTCTCCTTCCCCTTCCCTCCCACACCCTCCCCCACCCCTCCCATCCCTTCCCTCCCTCCCCTTCCCCCTCTCCCCTCCCCCTCCCGTTCCCCCTCCCCTCCCTCCCGTTTCTATCCCTCCTTCCCTCCCCTCCGTCCCTCCCCTCCTCCATCCCTCCCCTCCATCCCATCCGCTTTCCCCCTCTTCCTTCCCCTCCCTCTTCCTCCCGCTCCCTTCCTCCCACACGGCCGCATTCAAATGCAAACATATTGAAATCGCTGAAATGGAATGCAAAGTTGTGTTTTTTTTAAAGAAGCATATAAAAACCCGTCCTCTCGAATATGAATTAAAATTTAGATATCTCCGATGTGTAATCTCCGACTTAATGCTGGTTTAGGTGTGTGAGAAATGGCGCTATAAAAACACGCGCGCAACGAATGCGACGTTGTGTGAGTTAAGATGGCGCTTTTTGAAAAAAGCATATACAAACCCGCTCGTATGAAAGGTTTAAAAGCAATCGGTGAAGACGAAACGCTATTCGAATCAAGCCCTGTGTGAGAAATGGCGCTATAAAAACACGCGCGCAACGAATGCAACGTTGTGTGAGTTAAGATTTGTCGAAGAGATTGCGCTTTTTGCAAAAAAAGCATATACAAACCCGCTCGTATGTAAGGTTTAAAAGCAATCGGTGAAGAAGAAACACGCTATTCGAATCAAGCCCGCTTTGAAAGTAATCGGTGAAGACGCTTTGAAAGAAGAAAACCGCTATTCGATTGGAATTGTTTACGCGCGTCTTCGAATGGAACGTGCAAGAGATGGCGCTATAATCGCTAAATTGTAATGGAGAAGTTGTTTTAAAATTACAAAAAAACAATTCCGCATACACGCGTTGTGTTTTTTCCAAAAAAGCATATAGGCCTAAAACCCGGCCGCTCGAATGTTGTGTGAAAATTTGAAAACCGACAGTTACATATAAATGCGCAACAGAAACACGCGACGGTATATGCACTATGCACGGCCTCATTGGAATGCAAATGGCGGCGCGGCCTCATTGGAATGCATGGACGCGTGAAAGTGGAATTAAAAGTTGTGTTTTTTGGGTCGTAAAGATTGCGCTTTTCCCCAAAAGGCGTAAAAAAAACCGAAGATGTTCGAATGGAACGGTTTGCGAAAATTTTCAAAGGAATCGGTTCAGAACTCTCCGAGAACCGATGTAACAAACTTTAACTTTTTACATTTTTATTTATATAGATGACAGCAATGCATTTATTTTGTAGCGCAAAAATGATCGCCCATGTTTCCGTGATTATAATAATATTATAATTAAAATTGACCAAACAAATTTTATATTACAGCGTAATCGGCCTTGTACACCACGGAGTTGTTTCACAGACGGTAGGATGGAGTATAATTCTTCTCATTTTTCGATTTTTTTCACAACACATCTTTGCTTTGGTCCTTTTTGCATTCTCTGCATTTTCAGATCACAGGTTTTTATAGCACCTTTGTTCCCACCTATCTATCTATCCACCTATCTACCTATCTATCTAGCTGTCTACAGTAACTGTCTAGCTGTCTGTTTGTCTCTCCGTGCGTCCGTCCGTCCGTATGTCCGTCCGTCCGTCCGTCCGTCCGTCCATCCATCCATCCATCCATTCATCCATCCATCCATCCATCCATCCATCTACCTGCCTGCCAGCCAGCCAACCAACCCTCCTACCTACCTACCTTCCTACCTACCTACCTACCTACCTACCTACCTACCTACCTACCTACCTACCTACCTACCTACCTACCTACCTACCTACCTACCTACCTACCTACCTACCTACCTTCCTTCCTACCTACCTGCCTACCTGCCTGCCTGCCTACCTATCTACCTACCTACTCACCTGCCTGCCTACCAACCTACCTTCCTACCCACCCCATATATATATATATGTATATATATATAATTATAACCAAACAGCTAGCCAGTCAACCGGCCTACAACTGTCTGTAGCTGGTCATTCTCTGTTTGGGGGCGTCTCAAATGCGCAATTGAATAATTATTGATGGTTCGGTTACATTGATATTATTAACCTTTCACTATAATTTCATTGTGAATGCATTTCAGTTCTGAACATCACCGTTGATGATACACTGGTGGCCATGTATATCGATGGCGTTGAAGTCACCAGCCTTCCCAACCGATACAATTACGAAGTTGCCGACAGTGTTCCTCTTCCTCCGACGTCTCAAGTCATAGCAGTCAAGCAAAACAACGCGATGTATAACGGTGGTCTCCTCGCGTCAAGCAAATTCATTATATCGGATGGAAGGTGGAAGGTTTCAACCATCTATACGTCTGGCTGGATGAATGTGGCGTTCGATGACTCTGCGTGGAACAACGCCACAGTCTACACCCTGAACACATTGAGTTCATCGCCCTTTGTTGTTCCAGGTATAAGCAGTTCATCGGCGTGGATTTCGACAAGTGTACATTGGGATGTCATTGTTTATTTCAGATACCTGTACAGGATCAACTACTGTGATCTGGTGCCGTTGTGATTGGACAATAATTGGAGGTTTAACTATCTCTGCTGTTTCGGCTTTCTTATCAGACATAACTTCAGTGGGCTGGGAGTAGTCTCACCTTTTGCGATTAGAATTCTCTTACGATTCTGATCACGTCTTAAGTTGAAACGTCTATGAAGCTGTATGCGATATATATACATGTATGATTACTTTGCTATGAAAGTCAGTTGATACGATAAGAATGGGCAAGATTACACGTCTGGTTACTCCGACCAATAGCTGTACTTTTTCAGTGACCCATTAGAAACTTTTTGTATTTCCATATTGCAATGGCTGCATTTTAAGGTGTCGTCTTAACAAAATAGCTGTACTTTTTCAGTGGCCTATTAGAAACTTTTTGAATACCCACATTGCAATGGCTGCATTTTAAGGTGTCGTCTTAACATGATAGTATCATATATTATAGTAGTAAATGATGTCATTATAATCATATAATAATAAATAATATCACGGTATATTATAACACTTTATGCAAAACAATGATGAAAACAGTAACCTAACTAAAAACCAATATGATTTCGTCACATTTTTCTGGGGGGGAAATGTCCACCCCCCCCAGAGACGTCTAGATTAAACACTGACCAACGGATTACACGTCTGGTTACTCCGACTAATCGCAATTCAAACGTCGTCCATCGTTCTACAAATTTCCTTCATTTTCACCTGAAACATACATCAACAGAGTCTATTAGTCTATTACTAAACTGGCGCTTTAAAAAATAATTGTTTAAACTGAACGATCCAGGAGCGATTCAATCTGCTTGCTGATGCAAAGACACAGATGCGCAATAATTCATGATTCACTAAATCGCCATCCAACCTGTACTGCGTGCTTCCAGATACGGATCGACGGCGAGGAATCTGACTAATGACTATCATAATAATATTAATATTATGCTAAAATGACTGAATGGTTTGTAAAGTTGACTTTGGAAATCCGTGCATAACCCGCATAAGCAACTCCTCTGTCTCTGCTTTCTTGTCTATCTAGCAATGGGAGTTGGATCTTCATTGGCATCTAACTACGATTCCTTTGACTTGATGCAGCGTTAACAAGATGCTACCATAAACTCCATAAGATATATAGGTTTTAGAGTAGGCCCGCCGTTTGAGAAAATTTTCAGTTTACAACTATACGACAATACGGCAGCTGAACAACCAATGAGAAAGTCTGAAAGTTTCCCGTTGAAGGGTCTACGCGACAAAATTGACCACACAAGAGCCACCAAGAGAAAGCAAGTGAAAGCAACTTTTTGTCACAGGTTGTCAGTCTCAGACTGTGTTTGCACACAGGGGCGGACACAGAAATTTTCGAAGGGCGCCAAAATTGTCGGTGATCTTTGCCAGTAAAAACTTTATTTAGTCATCTGGCCTAAATGTGTGGAAAATATACCATTGTCTTTGCCAAAATAACTGATGACCTTTTTTTAGTCATCTGGTTGTAATCTCTTGGGAATATAGCTTATTATGACTTCTCTAGCCGTATGTTACTTTTCTCTCTCTCTCGTCTTATCCCGCTGCGCTAATTTAAAGCTTGTTGAAACCAAAATGGGGGCCACGTCCTATGCATTTTTGGAATGGGGAGTGGGTATGGATCCGCCTCTGTTTACGCAAGTCCTAATAATGAATCAATACTTAGTCTTGTTAATTTCTATATCTCTTGAGGTACCCGTGTGCGGTGTCACAGGCGTACGAGGCGGGGGTCCAGGGGGGGCAAGTGCCCCCCAAATTTCGGGCAAATGTGTTTTTCGGGCAAAAGAGGCTTGGACGGGCCAAAAAATTTCGGAGATTTTTTTTCGAGAAAAACAGGTACGGGTGGGATTTTTCGGGCACGCAGGGGTAAAAAAGGTCGTAAGATTTTAGAATTTTGGGCAAATGACTAAAAAAAAAGGTTGTCAGATTTTTCGGGCAAAACATTTTTTTTTGCCCACCCCACTGGTGAAATGTCCCGTACGCCTATGGCGGTGTGTCACTTGGTTTTGTCGTAAACGAATATAATTCACGTTATAGTGTAACTCTGGTGACTCGTGCTGTAGGCCAGGATCGGTAGGTCTGTTAGGCCTACTTAATAGAATGGACGCCATACAAAGCGCTACACATCACCAGATTCGTGCACTGCATCTAGAAGCCAGAGGAAGATGGACTGAAGTAATGACAATGATAGAGAGATTAGATTGGGTGTCTACTACTACAGTTACTGCGGGGTTTCAAGTCCTCATCCCAGAGGCAATCGCTGTAGTCAACTGCCCGAGGAAATTGAATTCTAAACTCGACCAAGAAGACACCTACCCACCCATACAATTTCAGCAGGTCGTGTTAGCTTCATAAAGGTTATTCAGCAGGTCGAAGAATTGAACAAGTCAAAAAGATATTAAAATGACAATAAATTAGGCAGATCATAAGACAGGTCAAGTGTAAAATAGTCACATGCTGCGACCTATGCCAACAGCCTACGTCATATGATCCAGTAGGCTTACCAAACATCGCTGGTAAGCATGCAAACGGTATCAGCGGATAATAAATTTCATGCAATCTGCACATCAGCTCCGCATCGAACAAAAGCCTCGCAGCCAAGTAGGCCTATCTGTCGATCAATATTTATAACCAGACGAAAGGCTTCAGGAAAACTAGAACACATTTCACAACGGTTAGATTAACATCTCCCACGGTTCGTAAAGCCTATCACTTTGTGTTTAGTGAAGATGGAATTATTGTCGATTGCGCATTTTCTTGCCATCTTCTTAACATCGATCAATTCGGAAACTTACAGACGGGTGACGTCGGGCTGCAATGAAACGGAATTATGTGCCACGGATCGACCTACTTTTGTTTATGCCATCGACCAGTTGGACCTTCCTTCAACTGACTCCACCTGCCCTCCACCAAACGCTCTCTGCTCGTGGAAATGTGCGAGGGAAGCCAACTGCACGTCTTTCAACTGGATAGCAGCGACTGGGATGTGCGAGTTCTACTCATATAATACTCCTGTTAAATGTGGATTTATTCCTGGCTGTATCCATTTTACGGTACGTTTCGAATTGCAAGTAGCATATTAAATACGCAATTCCAGCTAATTCCAGACTGGAATATACCTTTTAATCTTAATTAACATTTTGGAATTTGAATACATGTTTAGTTCCAGATTTTAACTTTGAAAGAAGTCGAAAATAATGATGACGACAATGATGATAAAATTATTATAGCCTAGTTTTGGCTCTAAAATAGATGACGACACTGATGACATTGACGACGATATTACGATTATAACGAATATGACGATGAGAAAAGCAGAAGGACGAGGCCATGTATTCATAAATAATATTTCACTGATGATATAAATAATAATATCGTTGATTTGATTGTTGAACGTGTAGTAGTAAGCCCACTTAACATATCTTTCAGTTACACCTATAAATGATAGAATTTTTTGCTCTTCATTTTATTATTTTTATGTTCTACTGCATGGTTCTGCCTCTGCTTCAGTTTCTTTTACTCTGGTTTAGTCCAGACAATGTTGGTTAGGCTAATGCACATTTATTACGTTCATCAATGATCATTGCAAATTTAGCCATAATGTAACTAAATGAATGCAAAAGGTAGGCCTACATCACTGCATTAGCGGAATTTCTTATCATTTTTTTAGTTGTCCTGTTGAGGACATCTTCAGATTAGGCTAATCTTTAACTTTCCGCTTCATTTTTAAGTTCATGAACATTACCTGAGATTTATATCGTTGCTAAGTCATTAAACGTCGGATTGATTGGTAAATTTAATCAGCAACGTGTGATATTTCAGAGACATCTTGGGCGCCATCCAATTAGCTGCTGGCTTGACAGTAGGTTGGCTCATTCTTTTCTTGCTTCTATTTTCCATCGAAAATGTCATTGTTTCGGCTTCTTTCCGTTCTCAAACATCTCAATAATATTCATTCATTATTTCACATATAGCCTATCTGCTTATAGGCCTCTATTACCATGCATCCATCGATCCATACATCTATCCTTTTTCATCCAGATATTACTTCGTCCGTATACATTTATCCATTTATCCACTTACCACCCGTCGATCCATCCGCTCTCCCATCCACTAATCTATCTTTCTGTATATAAGGTTTGTCAGTTTTTGACCTGTCCATTCATTTATCACCCATCTATCTATCATCCATCCATCTATTATGTCCACTCATCCATCTATCTATCTATCAGGTGTGCCAGCGAACCACTTTCTTTTCTTTCGTTTTGTCATTAATTTTGCACATTTATTCCGATGTCATAGGCCAACAAATATGAGCACTGATGGCTCGGCTATGTTGGTTTGCAGTAGGCCTATGTTTAAATTATTGCTACGTTATTCTCGTTTTCAGCATTGAAAATCACCGTTGATGATACACTGGTGGAGCTGTACATCGATGGCGTTGAAGTCACCAGCCTTCCCAACCGATACAAATACGAAGTTGCCGACAGTGTTCCTCTTCCGCAGATGTCTCAGGTCATAGCGGTCATGCAAAACAACCAGGGGGGACAAGGTGGTCTCCTCGCGTCAAGCAAATTCATTGTCTCGGATGGAAGGTGGAAGGTTTCAGCCAACTATACGGCTGGCTGGATGAATGTGGCGTTCGATGACTCTGCGTGGAACAACGCCACAGTCTACACTCTGAACACATTGAGTTCATCGAACTTTGTTGTTTCAGGTATAAGCAGTACATCCGCGTGGATTTCGACAAGTGTACATTCGAATGGCTTTGCTTATTTCAGGTACAGGATCAACTTCTGCGATCTGTAGTCGTGACTGGAATTTTTCAGAACTGACTTTCTAAGTTGTTTCAGCTTACTTACCAGCCACCTGAGAATAATTGTCTCTAGTAACTTCTCGGTTTTCTACATCCTTTCCTGGCGATTATCCCTTAGCTCGAATTGACAATCGATTGATGCTTTCTGCATCGCGAAAAGAGCGCTATAGAAGTAATTCGATTTATTTTTGACAAGAAAAGACAGGATAATACTAGACTAGAGTATACTTTTAGTTGCAATTAAAGCTCTATATTTTCTGCACCTGCAAAATGATGAGTGTATTTTTTTGAATCAATACCGGTTTGTGCAATTGTTTTATTGCTATCAGTCAGAACAAACGTTCCATTGGTCCGCAGGTCTGCACTGATTTACAGTACCGGTATAATTCATGTTCTGCATGTACAAGCTTCCAATGCCACACGCCGTAGAATTTCCGGAATTATTTTTACTTGCGCGATTACAATGGTTAATTTATCGTTTAAAATTTTGCGTGACCAGTTCAGACAAAGTGACATTGAATAATAATTGCCTTCATGCTCGGTTATTTCCGTTACGAGCGAATTCGATAAACTGCCTTTGTTCCTGGCCTGCGTATGAGGCAGGGTGGGCTCAAGGCACATTTTGCACTCTAAGAGTTCATAATACTTGTAATCACTTTGTGCTGTGCAGTGCAGCATCCCCAAACACGAGAGTGGTAAGGTGGACTTTGTCACGTAGTCTTTGTGTGCCTTCAGTGCTGCATTTACACTGCATGCAGGCACGGTGGGATACAAAGAAGGCCTACACTCTGCCTGATAATAAGAATTAATGATAATCTAGGCTATATAATCAGCGATATATGAAGTTGTGTTGTATAGGCATAATATAATAAATAATTCCTCAACTACGATTAATCAAATTCTAATTTTTTTACACAGATGTTTGTTTTATATAGCCTAGGCCTATTGCTTAGAAAAATATAAGCTGGTGTTAAGTTTCAGGAGACATCATTGCGAGGCTCGACAGTAGGACATTTGCCTCCCGAATGTTTTGGACAAAATTAATATTAACGTTCTATGTAGCCTATCGGACATGGAGAGCATAAAAACGAGATGGAGACAGTATACAGAAGAGCTATACAGGGACAGCGAGGAGGACGGAGAAGAGAGGGAACATACCGGGGGTGAAGCGGGAAACGGAGAAAGGACAGCGCCGATACTGGTGGATGAAGTCAGAGATGCAATCAGGAGGCTGCCAAAGGGGAAGGCAACTGGAATCGACGAGCTGCCGGCGGAATTATGGAAGGTGGATAGCGAGGAGATTGCAGCGGTCTTCTGCAAGCTATGCAACAAGATACTGGAAACGGAGGAATGGCCTGCGGACTGGATTAAGTCAATTTTCGTTGCGATTCCGAAAGTCAAGGGAACAACGAAATGCGAGGAGCATAGAACTATTGCCTTGATCAGCCATGCGAGCAAGATAATGCTCAGAGTTCTGCTTGGCAAGATGCAGAAGGTGGCGGATGAGGAGCTATCAGACGTACAGATGGGATTCAGGAAGGGAGTGGGCACAAGAGACCAGATTTTCAACTTACGAATCATCATTGAGAAAGCAAGAGAACATCAAACGCCTCTGTATATAGCCTTCATAGACTATAAGAAAGCTTTTGACTCGGTGAAGCATAAGAAACTATGGACAGTGCTAAAAGAAATGGGAGTGGACAGCCAAGTAGTGAAGGTGTTTAAAAGCCTGTACGACAACCAGCAGGCAGCGGTCCGCATAGACAAGGAAATCACGGAATGGTTCAAGATTGGAAAGGGGGTGAGGCAGGGCTGCCTGATATCACCACTGTCATTTAACGGGTACTCAGAGAAGGTGATGAGAGAGTCTGCGGACATACTTAGCTGGATCGGAGTAACGGTAAGCGGACGGACAATAAACAACTTGCGATACGCGGATGATATCGTACTTGTCGCTACATCAAAAGAAGCGCTCCAACAACTAATGGACAGAGTAAATGAAACATCTAAGAAATATGGGCTGGAAATAAATAGTAAGAAAACAAAAGTGATGGTGGTGAGCAGAAATCGAGAGAGGATAGGGATCACATGTAATGGAGGAATCTTGGAGCAAGTGGAGTCGTTCCGTTACCTAGGCGTCATAGTGGAGGAGAGTGGAGATGGAGGCAGGGAGATAAGAGCCAGACTGGGGATGGCGCGAACAACCATGGGGTCTTTGACTACGCTGTGGAAGGACAGAACCATTGGAGCAGGGTTGAAGCTAAGGCTTATGGGGTCACTGGTGTGGCCGGTGGCACTGTACGGCTGTGAAACTTGGACGCTAAGGGAGGAAGACAAAAGAAGAATATCAGCGTTTGAGATGACAACTTATAGAAAGATGCTGAGAGTCAGCTGGAAGGAGTTCAGAACAAACGAATCTATACTGGAAGAGCTGCAGCCGGAGCGGCGCTTGCTGGAGGTGGTGAAAGGAAGGAAGCTGAACTACTTCGGACACATGATGAGAGCAGACAAGCTGCCGGCATTCATATGTCAGGGCTATCTGGATGGAAAAAGGGCCCGGGGAAGGCCGAGGAGAAGATGGATGGATGACGTAGAGGAATGGACGGGGATGATGATGGCTGACTGTGTGAGAACCGCGAGGAACAGAGAGCAATGGAGGAAGATGGCGTCGTCGACTCTGATCCCCGATCCTCAGCAATGAGAATGGTCACGACGACGACGATGTAGCTTAATATGTGTAATGTGTGTATCAGTCAGGTTCGTAAATTATGAGCATTCCCTCCCCACTTTCAAGCTTGGGGAGGAAACGTAAAGAAATTCGCATCCACACATTTTCCGGACCGGTCCGACTTACCACAAACTGTAGAGTCTGGGTATGGCATGACTACACAACTTTAAGGAACCATTAGCCTAATACAATTTTTAAAAGTTATTGATTGAAACGACATACTTTATACTTAAGCCGGGGGAAAAGCTGACCCTGCTGTTAGGGAATGGTTGCCAAGCTATATAGGCCTGCGACTGCCAAGTCTTGTAGGATATGTTTCGAATCACATATACTGGAAAACTTGGATGTCTATGTCTAATTCTACTGAAAACCACAGCATGTGTAAATGTGCTCGTTCATAGCTAGATTTTCTAAACAGAAGAGGTGGTTTGATGTGACGCTTCATCAGTGGCGTAGCCAGGAATTTTTGATGGGGGGGGTTGGATTTTTTGGGCCTGGCCGGATGCCCTTTCGGACACCAACCCAACAGTATTACAGTAAATAAAAAGGGAATAAAGTAACAAAGGGATTAAGTAAGAAAAACAATTGTTACTATACAGGCAATTGTTTTGTTTTTCTTATTTAAGTGGATAAATAACCTTTAAAAAACTGTTTTCCTAGACCAATGGGGGTTTTTAACCCCCGAAACCCCCTTGTCTACGCCACTGCGCTTCACATAGTCCGACTATTTATCGTCCAGCAAGACGGGAGGCAGAGTGACGGGGCGTAAGAGACAGAACAACGAATGATAAAGGTAATTGGGACATATTAGCGAATATATATATTTTACAGTCACATAATAAATAGGCTATATATATTTTTTATAGTCGCATAATTAGGCCTAGGCTATACGTAAATAGCACTAAGTAGCCTACACAATATTCTGTGTGGGAAATCAGAGCAAAAGAAAAGGCCGATAAACTAGATCAGTTTAACATTTAAAACTGTTCATTTTGTTAACCTGCACCAGATACGAGTGTACAGAGGATTCTATATGAACCTAAATAAATAAAATTCTTAAAATAAAGTTGGACAAGCTCGCACTTCCCAGAATAAAATAATGTCCTGTTAAAATTGCTCGTCATTTAAGAACGAATTTGTTTCCAAATAGGCGGCCCTAATTAGCTAGAGTGCTAGACTGCATGTGGACCTATTTTCTCTGCCACAGATACAAATTCTGACACATAGGCCTTTTAATTTTGTACACTGCGTTATCTAAAGTTTGCTATTGTGGCGAAAAATGAATCAAAACGAATTGAAGCTAAAATTGCAGCAGCATTATTTCAGTAAAATGTATGGCGCTGATGTCTAATTGCCTGATACCAGCAGATGGCAAAACAAAATGGAGCCGTTAACGGATCAATAGCCTATCTAGAACCAAAATAATTAATCACATTGTTTTGAATTCCATAATTATTCGTATGCTCGTTCGTCCAGATTTTCTTCGCTGATCATCAACATATTGATCATCAACAGCGTAGGTCTACAACAGGTTAGCAGACTCACTCTGAAGAATTGTAGCAAAGGGATGTTGCAATAGTGCTCAATTGAAACGAAGGCTTCTTTTGAAACGTCAACTGTGAAGACCAACTTTAGGGGAATCCCCCGGTTGCCAAAGTCCGCCCCTGAAACCTTCCACGATTTATCAACAGCGAAAATGCGAAATCGTGTGCATCACCTAATTGGTCGATCCTTGCTTTATTTCTTCTGCCATAGGCTGTATGGTTTAATAGTTTATCCTTCAGCTACAAGGGTTGCTTTGTTTGTACTATATTAAGTTTTATCTAGATAAGAGAAAGTGCTTTAGACTAGCTGCAGGTGGCTATGGTGTCAAGTGCTTCTGAATTGTTTCTTGGTTGTCACAGAGCAGTCAGAAGTCAATGGTCCATCTTGATTGCCTCTTCTGATCTGAAGTCTAGTTCAAACCTAATGAACTGGTACTTATAATTATATTAAAACTTCTTTGGCATTTCTGAGGAATTTTTTCCAGTCGCCGATTGCAAGGCCGTAGCCATGGTGTTTTGTGTGTTTCTACACCCCCGAAATGAAACAATGTAAAAATGAAATGATGCATTTGCTAACACATGATGTAAAAACTACAGTGTGTAATGCATTGGCCGTCCAGAACCCGCAAAAAGAACTGATGACACTCTCCAAACACATTAGTCAGTTGATTCCGTTGCTTGTGGGCATGCTCACAGTCGAGCGACCCCCTCCAAAATAAAATCCTGGCTGCGGCCTTGGAGTCTGAGCCTAGCTGAGGCATGTAGAAAATTCATGTAGCCTAGGAAGTCGCTGTTTCGGGCAATCCACAAAAAGAAGCAAAGGCCCCTATTGCCAGAGTTGCTTGTGGGCTTGCTCACGGTTGAGTAAGCACCTCTGAAATAAAATCCTGGCTACGGCCTTGACCGATTGCAATGGCATTGTGGCTCAGTCGTTTTGGCTAGAAAGTGAATGTGCGTCAAGTAGGCCTACTTTAAAATAACCTTTTTAAAATTCTCAATAAACGGCTTGCAATTATCGATGAACGTCAGAACCACGGCTGATCAGGTTTCCATCGTTGGGTCCAGGTTGAACAGTTTTGGTCGAAACCGTATAGTCTACAGTGAATTAAGGCAAAAATTAACGTTTCAAACACAACAGCGAAAAGATTTTGTATAATCATATAACACGCTTTCGAGAGCTTTCAAAGACCATTATATACTTGTACAATGTACATACATGTTCTTATTGAGCGTCAACAATGCTCAACATTGTTGAGTTCTTGTGAAAAGCGCTTTAAAAATTAATGTGCACTAACAATAAAATTACAATTATTCAGAATCCAACAAATTAGCCTAGCATGTTAAAGATGGCAACTGTTGCATATAACTTTACCTGGTTAATGGAAACAATCTCAAATTTAAGCTACGCAACATTAAGCGAAATTCAAATCGCTAAGAGTTTTGTTTGCCAACCAAAGTAATGGGTTTAGTTTACCAACCAAAGTCAGAGTTTAGTTAACCGACCAAAGTAAGAGTTTAGTTTACCAACCAAAGTAAGAGTTTAATTTACCAACCAAAGTAATAAGAGTTTAGTTTAACAACGAAAGTAATAAGAGTTTAGTTGACCAAAAAACTAAGAGTTTAGTTTACCAACCAAAGTAATATGAGTTTAGTTTACCAACCAAAGTAAGAGTTTAGTTTACCAACCAAAGTAATAAGAGTTTAGTCTTTTACCAACCTAAGTAAGAGTTTAATTTAGCAACCAAAGTAATAAGTGTTTAGTTTACCAATTAAAGTAATAAGAATGTAGTTCACCAACCAAAGTAAGAGTTTAATTTAGCAACCAAAGTAATAAGAGTTTAGTTTACCAACCAAAGTAAGAGTTTAATTTACCAACCAAAGTAATAAGAGTTTAGTTGACCAAAAAACTAAGAGTTTAGTTTACCAACCAAAGTAATAAGAGTTTAGTTTACGAACCAAAGTAATAAGAGTTTAGTTGACCAACCAAAAAATAAGAGTTTAATTTAGCAACCAAAGTAATAAGAGTCTAGCTTACCACCAAAGTAAGAGTTTAATTTACCAACCAAAAAATAAGAGTTTAGTTTACCAACCAAAAAATAAGAGTTTAGTTTACCAACCAAAGTAAGAGTTTAGTTTACCAACCAAAGTAATAAGAGTTTGGTTTACCAACCAAGGTAATAAGAGTTTAGTTTACCAACCAAAAATAAGAGTTTAGTTTACCAACCAAAGTAATAAGAGTTTAGTTTACCAACCAAAGTAATAAGAGTTTAGTTTACCAACCAAAAAATAAGAGTTTAGTTTACCAACCAAAAAATAAGAGTTTAGTTTACCAAATAAAGTAAGAGTTTAGTTTACCAACCAAAGTATCTCTTCGGTCGACTAGATTCGCATTCCAATAATTCCTGTTCCTGTTTAACTAATGCACAAAAGCACAGCTTTTATTATATCGCGTTTAAAAAAACCTTAGCACTTAGGGATCTGTCATCCAATGCTGTCCTAATATCAATAGGCCTCTGTCTGTCATCAAGTGCCTTTCTGTTTGGCCGTAACAACGATGAATTCTGCCAAATGCTTGTCTTCTTGAAAGAAGAATAAGTGTACCTAAAAATTCGGCATGAGTTTCATATTCTCGACGGTGTTGTTCTAAAGCGTTAGATCTTTTTTACTTTTATTTAGGCCTACGAATCGGATAGGATCGGGTAAGACGATCGTCTCTGGGTAACCCCAGTCAAAGCACCAACCAAGCGTCCGAACCCCTTCATTCACCTGCCTTCAACGCCATTGGCTAGCGGACTGGAGCTGAGGAACCATTATAGGTCTATTAATATGGCAACTCGTCAAGTCACTCAATATTAAGCGGACGTTTTGATCAGTAGTCTCAAAGACTTCTAGACGTTTTTGCGAGTTAGGAATTGGATTTAACTAGATTAATTAATTGACTTTAAAATTTAGATTTAACTTTAATTTCAACTTCAGATTCGATTAATAAAAGAATAGATTGTGTGCTTCAAAAGATATAAATCATTAGTAGGCTACACTGCATACCAAAGAGATCGTGAAGTTGTCTCTTCAACTTCTCTTCCATGACAGCGTAATTGAGTTTCTCGGATAACCAGCTCGCCCTTTCTTTATCAAATTGAACTATTAATAAAAAAGACAATTAGGCCTATATTAAGAATCGACATTTCTAATGGTTCTAATAAAATCATCTGGAAAGAGTTCTAATCAATTTAATTGGTGCATAGTGAATAACATTAGAATTGAATACCGATTTAGAATTGAATTAACATATAATAGACAACTTTTAGATTAGCCTAAACTAAATTAGATTAAGCTTAGTTATTGGTTCGCGAAAAGAATCATTAAACTTTGATATACCAGTAAGATTTTGAATCTGTCTTTTCAAAATTTCTTCAGACAGTGTGAAGTTGTATTTCTCCGATGACCATATCGTTCTTTCTTCATTCATCCAATCTAATAATAAATCGAGAATAGGCCTAATTATTATTTTCAGATGCTGTGTTTAGAACCAGACCTCTAAGCTCTGTGAATAGCTTATCTAATTTTCTAAACTACCCGGAATGCAAAGCGATCAATAGGTTCAAATGATATTCATTCATTCATAAATTCCTATGGTTCTATGGCGCTTCTTGAAGGAGCACCACGCAGAGGTAGGTTCTCCATACTCCAGGCGATTTAGTAAAAGAAACGTCCACGAAGACATGTAATTCATAATTAATTGAGTTTGAGTCGAATACACGACCATCATTTTATTTGCAATTACACAACCTTTGACCCAATAAACTCAGCTCAATGAAGTCAATATAATTAGTTTCAGTATAATTATACTAACCTCTGGATTTCGAGCAAAATGCCGAAAGCAATAGCACGACGATGCCAAGTGTGAAAAATTTATTCTTTTCCTCGTCCAAGAGTGACTTTAATCTGCTCACATCGGCGGCCATATGAAAAATTATATTACGTTGAACGTCGTGGTAAATGGCATCAGAAGGCAGACGTAGTTCTCTTTCTTGCCTATTCGGCTGCCTGCCTGCCTTAGTAGCCTTACTCAACCTGAGTTCTTCCAGTTCTGCCTGCTGAGCTTCAACGTAGTTGACGAGAGTGGACCAGTTGTGACCATTGTGATTCGAAGCACAGCACTCCCCGCAAACAGGAGTCTTGCAAGTCTTGCAGAATCTGTCCAACTGTTTGTTCGGATGCTCCTGGCAAGGAATTTCTTCCTGAACTGACAAGACGTGATGGAAGCTCGTTCCACCCGATCTCAGATGTGCACTACGACAGCCGCTGCACATTTCTCTCTCGCATTCAACGCAATGCCAAATTGCCAGAGATCTGGTCTTGCTTTTCTGTCCGTGACCCGGAAATGTGCAGATTGCACTTGAATTGGACCACTCGGTTGTCAGTGTGCACTGGACCTCCAAGAGTTTCTCTATGAGCGTATTCTTCGGCAGTTTGTCGAAACCTCCAATTGGAACTAGAAATTCTTTTCTGCAGTTGGGGCAGTGCGCCGTATCTCCGGGTTTCTTGCCTTTTCCATGTTTCTTGATGCATAGAAGGCAAAAGGTGTGAATGCAGGGAAGAACTCTTGTATTTTTTAATGTTTCCATGCAAATTGGACACTCGACGATGTCTTCAATGGGTTTTTGAAACGATGCATGTGCCATTCTGAGGAAGTTCTTAGCCTAAAAAATCATGCAACTTGCCGAATAAACAAGTTAATGCAATGACAAGGATTTTAATTAATTGCTAATTGCGCGAATGAATCTTGACCGAGAGACAAGAATTCGTTCGGTAATTTTTACTATCAGCAAAAGTTGAAAACGAAATCATTAACTGGCCTACCCTGTCGTTTGTTGCTCTATTTAACTCAAGTCTTAACGCTGGAGAAATCCTAGAAACTGCCATTTCAGACTAATTGAATGTATAATGCTCGTTTTAGACAACAGATCGATATTTGTATGGTTTTTAATAACGATTTTCGTCCTTTGCTTGCTTTTAATATTCCAGCGACAGGCGTCAGAAGGGGTTTGCGACGAACGCCCGATTGTCCAGGTCCCCGATTACCCTTTCCCCGATACAAACTCCCCGATTACAAACTCCCCGATAGGCCCAAATCCCCGACAGGCCCAAGTCCCCGATTGGTGATTTAATCTACACGTAAGACCATTTAGTGTCAGTCTGTAGGCCTATAGGCTAAAGAGGGTGACACCAATCGTCTTGGCCTTATCGGTAGACGGAAACAGAGTTGAATAAAGGCAAAGCCAGTTAGATTAATGTAAATAATATTTTTACTTGTGTACGTGTACCAATATGTAATTTGAATTCCTTACTGCACGCTGAATTCAGAAGACAGCTATAAGAGAATTGTCCACAAACTACTTCAAAATATTTTAAAATATTCAAAATATACTTGTCTACTTGCTAAGGCAGAGAAGTTTTTCAAAAATGCAAGCGCATTATATCCCTTATATTACTGCGGCACACTGGGCATGTTTTGCTGATTCCCCTTGTTGATGGTGCGCCAAAAAGAACATTAATACAAGAACTGCATGCACAGTGCCCGCATGGGATAATAGCTGTATCTGATCTTGCGCATTTGCAAACAGGGCACTCTGCAGAGATAGTTGTTTCTGGTGCCGACTCATTTGCTGGCGATGCACTAACTGCTCCTGCCGATGCTGGCAATGCAGGTACTTCTGGTACTGCATCTGGTCTTATTGCATCTGGTCGAACTGGTATTGGTCTTGCTATTGTTGCTGGTGCTCTCGATCTTATTTCTGTTCTTGGTCTTACTGATCTGGCTCTTGTCGTCGTCGCCGCAGTTGTCGATGCTGCTGCTCTGCGCGAAGGTAAATCGCGTAGACAACGACGGCGGTTTGGTGTCGCTACAACTGCTACATTTGCAACATCTCCTGCAGCATTGGCATAAATAGAATCAGTAACACCTGTCGGCACATTTGCAACATCTCCTGCAGCATTGGCATCAATAGAATCAGTAACAGCTGTCGGCACATTATACTTCGAAAATGTGTATGCAACGGAACGCAAAAAAGTGGAAATGTCTTTACGACCGTCAGTCAGATCTTGAGTTAGCGTACTTATACGCTTCTCATTCTCATCAATGCTTCGTCTGCGTCTCGGCTGTCTGTACCCTAGTTCCATACGGAGCAGCTCCAATTCGGTGTGCCGCTGCTCTTGTCGCAGCTTATGTAGGCAATTGTAGAAGGCTGGATGATCTGTTACAATCAAGCTTTGGAGTCGACGATGCCATGCTTCAACATGGTTGTTTGTGGTCGGCATCAGATTTCGGAATCTTTCAGCGACGTTCCACAACGTAGGTGGGAACATAGGTGGTCGTCTTACAGCAGTAACCCCCGAACCGCGAATAACCGGTCCATTTACGTACGTGCTGTTAAAATATTCAACAACTTGGGCCGCAGATACTGGGGCGGTTGATTGTATTAAAGCAAATCCATCTTTGACGCTGTCTGTAGGCAAGAATGCAAGTGCCATCAACATTCTGACATGAATGGCAAACTGTTCATCATCTTGATAAGTTCTTTTGTGACCCATATCGGCAACCTTCCTAATCACTGCCTGACACAAATGGAAGTGACATCCGTTAACAACAACGCCGGGGAAAACCTCTTGAAACGCATTAATTGATGCCAATTCAAAGTCAGTCGATAAGAACTTAGCTGAGAGATTTATCATAAATCGCTCAGATGACAGTTGTACGAGCTTACTGAGCAATGCATTGTACATAGATTGTGTCCTTCTAGTTGTAAACATGACCACGAACGGAAACACTCTTCCTCGGTAAAATCCGTGGATTGTGAAAAGCTGAAGGAATTGGTGAGGGGCTGCGGAAAAAGTCCCGTCCGCCAACCATAGGTCACAGTCCTGTAACAACAAAAGTATCTAGTGTTCATGAAATGTGTGAATCTTTACGTATATCAACCTTTTATTTAACCAGATAATGGTAGCAACGAACGACACAAGAGACGAAAAAACAATTGCCCCGGTCGCACGTTTCCCTTTCTGCCCCAGTACATACCACCCAATAGGCCCAACACCCCCACAGACCCAAGTCCATTATCATTATTGTTATATTAAACAGCCATCAATGTTCACCGCACAGAGATGAATAATATGCTCATCAATAAAATGATCCAAAAGAAGCACTTAGGCCAAACACCAGCCTCGTAGATGATTAGGCCTATCATTAACTACGATACTAAAGTAAAGATTTAGCATTGGGATGCATTCCTGTGTGAAGATTATATTAAGTCAGTTAATTTAAGATAAATTACTTCTCGCCCAGTGCTGGCGTCGGTCCTGTCTAAACGCCTACATACGTGTTAAAGCTCGGCGTAAAGTACTAATGCAGCCAGACAATACTGTTAAAAATGAAAAGTTTGCAATGCCGGAGTTTATTCATTTAGTTCAAAAAACATAGGACGCTCGTAAATATGGATCAGCGTACACATATATAATGAAATAATTGTGTATCAATAAGTAACATATTGACATAGTATGAAATACATTGATTACAGTAATACAATTAATTTATGAGCTCTTACCTGTAGTTTCGATAGATTGTTTTCTGTTGTGAATATGTAACCACTATCTTCATTGAGTCGGACGTCACCCAGGTACCAGGCCTGGCCGTCCAGCGTCACTCGCCATGGATCAGCGACGACGATGTTGTTGGCTGTAATGGGGTCCACCGGCATCGTGTGCTTCCGCTTCCGCTGGATGGCGCGTTTGAGTGACCGTTCACTAGGAAGCTGTGTGGCCACATCAGGCGTCACAAATTCATTAAGAAGCGCAGCCGGACAAGCCTCAGGTCGACGTTGACATTCTTCCAGAAGGTTATGGCGGACATTCATCATTGCTGCTCGCGCAGGTCCAGGCTCATCATGGATGTGCAGTGACGTGGGACGTTTTACTACACTCCCCTCTTCATCTGTCGTAACGTACACAGAACATCGCATTTCGCGACGACGCTCGCATTCCCACAGAATTAAAGTAGTATCTCCATTCTTATATAACTTGTTTTTGTTATAAAGGTAGCCTAAGTAATTTAAAATCTTTTTACCACGCTGCGTCGTAGAAAATTCTCCACGTTGCATATCCATTTCCGGAATCTAGTTATTCTACAATTAATTCTGACTTTATGTATAATAATACTTTCTTCATTTGGTTCTTATATATGTCGGTGCTGCTCGAATAACCGGCTTTGCTTGTATTCAGCTCAGTTTCCGTCAACCGATAAGGCCCAGATTATTAGTGTCACCCTCTATAGGCCTAAGTGTAGATTAAGTTACCAAGTTTCATTAAATAGATACGAATACGCCTTCATTAAACAAGTGACATGCAATAGGCCTGCGTGAACGACATTATGAAGCCTATACAGACTGACACTAAATGGTCTTACGTGTAGATTAAATCAACAATCGGGGACTTGGGCCTGTCGGGGACTTGGGATTAGTTGCATATTCGGGGACTTGGGTCTGTCGGGGTGTTGGGCCTATCGGGGAGTTTGTAATCGGGGAGTTTGTATCGGGGAAAGGGTAATCGGGGACCTGGACAATCGGGCGTTCGTCGTGCTCCCGTCAGAAGTGCTCAGACCAGGTTGCCTAAACTTATTGCCCTGTTCAGTTGCGCATTATATGTAATATTATGTCGTCGATGTAGGCTTAAGTCACAGATGAATGAAAACAGGAAAACACTGATTGCTATGCTTTAGGCTAAGTTAAATGTGAGCATACCTGATCACCAATGGAATCGAAGTCTAACTTAGAAACCAGCTGTCTTTATGCCTATATATGCCTACTCTCACACGCGAACGGCCAACAGCGCACGACAAAGGACGAAACAGGTGCGCTGAATATTATCGCCACCTTGAATCACATGTAGGGTCTATTTCCTTGCGTGCATGCAGGAAACACCCTGGTTGTGTAGCGAGCTACCTTATACTGTCACCTAGATTGTGCATATGTAACCAATGTCATCGAACGTTGAAACACTTAGACGGCTGTCACATTCCCACTTTATCGTGATGCAGGATATCGGCCTGCCTTATTTTCGAAAAATGAAACCTAATGTGCAAAATCGGACTAAATTTATAACCTAGCCTACGTCTCAATAACGCCTATGCATATTCGCAAAAGTATAGGCCTACTCTTAAAGAATGACTTGTCAGAACATGTAAGCAATTAGGCCTATATTGATTTTTAAAGAACACAAAATCTTCTGCGAGATATAGGCCTACAGTGCTCTAGTTTCAGCAAGGACACGTACGGAAATTCCACTGAAACCGAAAGTATATAGCCTAATAATATTAGGCCTACTGTAACGGTACCTATTCGTGAACTTTACCGTAATCGTATTATCGAAAACTCGGAACTTCTACAGCGCCGTAAGACCTAAACCGTCGGATCGCGGAAACCAGCTGATTCACATGCGCTCAACCGAAACAAAATTATTTAAACCATTTCCAACATAAAGGTATCATTCTACTTAGGCACATTAAACTCCAGTCTAAATTTGTCATTTATTTGATTTGTAACTACGCCCCGTTGGATTAACCCTATCGCCATGGTTTAAACTGCCTTAAAGTGTGCCTGGACAGTCAAGAACGGCGTCGAGACAGTTATTTTATAATGATCTGCACAGTGCACACCGTCTTGCCACTTATTTGACCCGCATAGCATAGAAAGATAAGGAGCGTCCAGGCACTTCTTTTTCAACACTTTAAGCACTGCCTATACCACAGCAGGTGCACGATAGAGTAGCCTAATGGTGAACCTGCTGCCCTTTAATGTAAACGGAGCTTGGTCTAGGACCTCTAGGTTCAAGTCTCCACCAAAAACCAGCGCCCCCTTGACCTACTCGGCAGCAATGATCAGCCTACCATGATTTATGTGATTGAATAGCCCAGTGAATGCCAAGGCCAGGAAAATGAAGTCGCTAACACTTTTCACACACACGCACACGTACACACAAACACACACGCACACACAAACACACACGCGCGCACACAAAACACAGACACACACGCACAGACACATACACACGCGCGCGCGCACGCATGCACACACGTCTAAGCCTACCTCTTCGCCTTCTCAAACACAATCATTCATTAGTAATTATTGAGTATAATATCTTAGCCTATATTTCCAAAATTCATTCGCTGGCATCCGTAAGTATAGGGTAGGAATGGTCACCCCACCTGGAAACTTGGCACCTATTTTGCTAACTAATACGTTTTGATCTTAGCAAATTTATTGACACTAAAACAATAATATTATTATATAACGTTCACTAATGATACACACAGTGAAAACTTAGAAATTTACAGTTAGAAATCTCTATGATAAATACCCATCATCTCAAAATTTAGCCTACCTGCTTCGCATTTCTCAAGCTCTTGCTAAAAAAATAATTGATTGTGACCAGTGTGTTTAACCCCTTCTGCAAAACTAACTGTGATCGCCCATGAACTCCGTCCTTTATTTGAAACTATTTAAGGTCGTTAAGCTATGTGATGCGTGACACGAAGGAATCACGGCATAAAAGACGCAAGAGAATTTGTCTTCGGTATTTAAACGACGGTAGTATAATTATGTGCATTGTGCAATCCCTGGCTAAAAGCTTCCTTTCATCTGCATAGAAAGCAATGTTTTTCATGCATTAACGGTATCCGGACGTTTCATCCCAGGACGATTCATCCCCGGACGGTTCATCCCGGACGATTCATCCAGTGGACGTTTCATCCCAGGACGTTTCATCCCCGGACGATTCATCCAGTGGACGATTCATCCAGTGGAAATTTCATCCCAGGACGTTTCATCCCCGGACGATTCATCCAGTGGACGCAATGTTAAGTGCGCGACAAATGGGAAATTGCCCTAAGATAATTATGTCAGGACATTCGCCCTTCCGCATCCTGCAACAGCACGTCTCACCGTGCCGACCAATTAATTTAGGTTAATTAATTTAGAAATAAAATTCAAAGCGTTCTAACAAGTAGCCTACTGTTCGAACTTAAAAGCGTATGCCATGTCGTTTTGTTAAACGTTGTTGTCTGAGCTCATTCCACTGCTCATTGGTATTCGTACTGTGGTTTACAGAATTTTTCAAAACGGCCAATTGAACGTACAACTCTAAGCCGTCGACACTTTAATAGGTGATGATAGAATAATAGAACATGTTACTCTTCACCGGGACGTTGTATTACCCTGCCGACTAATGAACAAAATTTATGCTCTATGAATCGTCCGTGGATGAACCGTCCGGGGATGAACCGTCCGGGAATGAAACGTCCACTGGATGAATCGTCCACTGGATGAATCGTCCGGAGATGAAACGTCCGGGGATGAGACGTCCACTGGATGAATCGTCCGGGATGAGCCGTCCGGGAATGAATCGTCCTGGGATGAAACGTCCTAGAATCGCATTAACTGTTCCTTTGTAGTGAGACACTATGCTTTTCCATTGCAAAAGTCTCTGAAGCATTTCTATCTGTGGATTTGCTTTGGCTTCACAAGTCCGACAAGTAACTCTCTTGATTTGGACATCATGCAAAACAAAGGCGCTCAATAAATTTTCCAAAAGACCCAAATGTATTATAAACTAACAACTTTCACAGCTCCAGTGCATATCGCACAAAACATTGACCAATGGTGTACCAAAGGCAGCATACTTTTAAATTTAAGTTTACCTGGTAAATAAGTATGGGTTTACATGCTATATCTAACTCACATGTTCATTTAAATAACGGCCTTCAAAGAACGAATTTTGATGTATCTTTCACCAACATAAGAAGACGCGCTACTTTGCAAGTCTATTTCTAGCATAAGCTTAGGCCTACTCCGCTGGTAGGCCTATAAGCTAAAGTAAAGCAGCCTCTCTCGCTAATCCACCTTTGCAAGCTCAGAGGTAGCAGGCAACCAAGAAACGAATAGCAACATTCTTCACAACTCTATTGAAATTGGCAATAATTATAGATTTAAAAGGACAAGAGTCTGGATTTGAACTCTCAACCACACTGCAAACTGCACTGTGCAAACTATCTCAGCATTGGTCAAAGTCACCGATCTAAAATGCAAATGCAAATGATAAGAGGCGCTTTGAGAAAAGCTTCTCAGGCATTAGGCATACAGAATTTTTATGCAGTTGTTATTCAAGCAATTTTTTATAATGTGCCGTATCAGAGAGGTAGGCCTATTATATATGTAACAAAGATGCAGGTAACAGGCAAAAAGACTACTGAATATAAATCCATCGACTGCTTTTATATAAATCTCAACAGCATTCCTGTTGTATTTGCATGACACCAAATCTTTTTCGATGTCCTATATATTTGTTTTCCTTTCACCATTCTTTACACGAACACCGTCACATGCGAATAAATATATATTTTTGACCTATGCATACATGTAAGTAACCATTATTATAGGCAGTCAGTGTTCCAAGACGGTTTCAAAGGCGAAAAGCATGGCCCTGAGCATGTGAGTTCCAGCCCTAAAAATTATAGATATATTGCAGATGCACTGTAACGTGACATGATAGGTGATGCATTGTAGCGTAACACGATAGGTGATGCATTGTAACGTGACATGATAGGTGATGCATTGTAACGTGACATAATAGGTGATGCACTGTAACTTGACACGATAGGTGATGCACTGTAACATGACATGATAGGTGATGCACTGTAATGTGACCTAATAGGTGATGCACTGTAACGTGACATGAAACGTGATGCACTGTAACGTGACATGATAGGTGATGCATTGTAACATGACATGATAGGTTGGTTTGATGCGACGCAATTAATTTGAAATGTAATGTATTGCATTGTATAATATGGAACGTGACATTTAGGGGAGAATGTTAGGAATTGGATCAATTTTTACATTTTAATGTATAGGCTACAATCTGTGTTAATTGTGAAACATGTATATTGTTGACATTGTCATAACAGCAACGTTTTATGAACGGAAAAAGATTTTATTGCAGTATTATCACAAGAATAAAGCACAAAATTAAGAATTTTCCTTCGTGATTCAAAGTGTGGAAATTCAAGCTATAGCGACTTGCATTGGGACAGCGCATGTGGAGCATTGGGACAAAGAACTGAGTTGGTTCTAATCATATCTAATAGAGTGTAGGCCTAATAGATCATATTCCAGTTGATAATAGGCTATCTAAATGAGTAGCTAGAATACTAGATAGAATTAAAGAATAATATTATCAAGAATTTAACCAATGCATATGCAAACAAGCTTCCAATGACCTATGTGAGCTTAATAAAAAAAATAGCGCAACTTGTCAATTTCAAGTGAGTGTAATATAGCATAGCTCTACCCATCCTGACAGCATTGTGTTTCACTCAATATACAGTAAAAACATTGAAGTTTAATTTATTAGGATGAATTTGCTGCAATGGGACAATCCCTGGATCACTGGATTCCTGCATTGGGTCCAGGGATTGTCCAAATGCAGGTCATGTGCGCATGTCCCAATGCAAGGTATTAATGACCAGGGCATTACTTTTGAGATAATAAAAAGGTGCTCATTGAGAGTATCCAGGATCTTGGGATTCGTCAATTGCTGGCTCAAGGCCATTGAAAAGGAGATGAGCGCCTCCCTGTGTTCCAAGTGGAACTGGATGAACTTTACACTTTTTACTCAGTGAATGATCCCCAAATTTCACCATACACTATGCAATATACTGCCATAAATATTTTACTGATATTTAAGCTAAATTAACAGCAGATATTAAATGCAGTGTCTGAGATTGCCCGAGTAAAAATTTATTTTTTTATGCCGAAAATATAAATTTGCAATATCTCTGAAAAACGCTTTCTTCATTGCAGGCTTGCAGCATAAGACGTATATGATCATCTTCCACATAAATACGTTCCCTATAGGTGGCGCCACACGCGATTAAAAACAGCCACGACTTCGATACCACCACTGTCCCAATTCAGGGCTGAGGACCTGTGCCAAACGTGGACATTCTCCCCTACATAGCAGTTTGATCGCAGAGCAGCTTAGTTCCGGCAGTACTTTGCAGATTCATCGGAATTTTTTCGAGGTGACGCGATAGAAATATTTTCATTTTAATTTGCCGTTGCAATTGTGTAGATTAGACGTCCATATGATCCACCCACAGCGGAAGCAAGTGCAGAAGAGACTGAGTCCGTCCACCACTGCAGTGTGTACCAATCCTCGCGTCAACCATCACGTGAGGTTCAGCGACGATGGTCAGTGTACGGTTGTCATGACAATTAGACGATTTGAGACAATGTGTAGGCTTCTTCTTTGTCTTATTATCTGCCACCAAAGATGGTCGTTCGGCATCGGCACGTGCTGTTCCATAGACTGCACTTGCACCGGTATCCGGAACAGCAGACGAGCGTTGGATTCTCGCTGCCCGGTTTGCACCAGTCGTCGTAGCGGCCGCACAGCTCGATGTTCCAGTTCGTTCTAAAGGAAAACAGATTCGAAAGATGACGCGATGTAGGTTTGCCAGACTTATTTTGAACCCTGCAACATATCATCACCAGAGGCACCAGAGGATCATATGCCCCCATCAGCAGATAATAATATGCCGTTATTAGCGCAATCTAGGTAATGACGTAGTTAGGTCACCGTCAAAGGTCACTAGAACAAGGTAATCAGGTAAAGGTAAGAACGGTATATTATTATTTACTCCCATCCTCCTCTCACTTTACCAGAATATTTTTTGTATCGTATCTATAAATTTATACAGAGCCTGTCTCATAATGACCATTCACAGTATGATAAACCTCGGAGGAAAAGAAATGCTTTTAAAAACTGATAGACAGAACACGCACTACCGAGTCTACCGTGATACGATAGCACGCAAAACGCGGACACTGCATTCGGAGTTTCACGCCGAAGCGCTGAGCAATTGCGAGTGAAGGACTTGCCCAAGGTCCCTACGCGGCGACTTGAGGCGGATTCGAACCTGAAATCCACCGGCTGACAGGCAACGAACATACCCACTATATACACCACCGTGCCCCACGATGATGTCGTTTAACAGCCTATGTCTGTTAAACAACACTTCCGAATAGAGATCTATAGCTCTTCTGGTTCAACTGGTACAGTCGACACATGTGACACTGATGGAAAATCTAGTCACAGTAATGTTATAGGATTGTTTTTATTGTTTCGTGAGCAATTTTAGAGCTAATCAACTCCCAGAATAATTTCAATGTTTCCAATGTTTTCTCATTTCTATCATCCAGTTTTCCTCCTCCGCGATTGTGTTATTAATACATATTTTGTCCGACGCCTCATGGACCTGAAATGCATACAATAGATCTATCTGGATAGGCTAATGATTCTGTAACCTATATAAGATTCTCAATATGTCCGAGATGTCTGCTTATTGAAGAATTTGACACAGAATACTTGGCAATAAACTCGTGCAGTCGTCATGCAGCCTTCATCTATAATGTATTATCTGAAATCTAAGCAGTCTTTTTGCTTTGCTTTTATCAAGGGCGGAGTCTCGAAAGAGATTTCAGTTGGAGGATTGTTTTATTTCAAAGTAATATTTGTCGGAATAAAAAAATTAGGCATAATTATAGGCCCTAGTAATGTACATGCATACACGCGAGCATTTGTAGTCTATATCTATGTATTTAGGTTATATAATTAAATAATTATACACATGTAGCTACATAATACTTTGTACGTACACCCGGGCATGGATTTGTATCGATTGATGAAATACCATCAATATGTAGGCTATTTATTCATACATTATTTGCGAGTTTATAGCCTAGGTATGTATTATTTATGTATGAATGCTTGTATGTATGAATGTTTGCCGCATGCATATTGTATGTCAGTATTTATACATCTTTGTATTTATGTATGTGTGTACAAATGTATGTAGACTATGTGCGAGAACTTTATATGGCAATATAGCAACTTCTCAAAGAGATAACACGGGAACGTTATGCGTTCTGCAACAGCTGTTTTGGCTATTAGCTTATGAAGGCCTGAAGATATATTATCATCCGTTTCCAGATTAAGCGGATGGTTTTCAAACGCTGAAAACTCTAATAACTTTAACAGATCATATTTTTTTTAGCTCAAACAGATTCACTTAAGTTCAACGAAATTCTTGTGGCAACTATACTATGACCGCTGACGTCTTAATAAAAAAAACTGTAGGCCCTATCGTAGGATTCTTTAGTTTGTCTACAGCAGCTGGCAGAGACTTTGACACTAAGACTTAAATACCTGTGACTGATATAGTGGGTTAAGACAGCGGGGAACCAATGCATGCATACATTTCAATATGTTTAACAAGCACATGCGGAACAATTGTCTATGTCCATTGATGAGGATGAAGAAAGTAATTGCTTGGATAGGCTATGTGGGCCATTGTGGGTGTGTGGTTGTCAATTGGTTAAAGCAACAAAGTCTTATAGGCCTACGTGTAGGAGTTATGCTAATCTGGGCTAGATCAGGAATGGAAATTTAGGGTTATGTGATCGAGAGCATCTAAATTATCATCCAAGAAACCTATCAACCTATATCTGGCTCAATGTATTATATGTGATTACCATAATCACAGCCATTTCTTAGAGAATAGATTGCTGCCGGTATAGCTATACCGCTCGCTGGTTGCAAATTTGCAGCAAGACAGGAGGAGGCAGTGTGTTGATTTGTCAAAACGTGAAAACCACGCAAGCACCAGCGCACGCACCAACGCACGCACCCGCAGGCAAACAGAAACACTTTAATAGGATGTCACTTCATGATGCCACTTTGATCCATCCATGATTCTCTGGTCTTGAGTTTCAAAGACTTAAAAAACCGTCTTCGAATCAAAACAGAGATGTTATTTTGGGAAGAGAAAGAGTGCATTCGAAATCTAGGTTAACAATTTGCCTAATAACTGCAAAATTGGTTTATTATTAGGAAATTATCAAATGTCAACATTGCAAATACGTGAGAATGAGAACCTTAGGGAGACAAGATGAAAGAGAAAGTGAGGGTCGCCATTATAGGTCTGCAAAGCGAGAAATCTATTTTTGCACATAATTATTGCTTTGATGTAGACATTATATAGGCCTATATTATATACGCTATATATATAAATATATATATAGAGACGGACCTTTTGGCGCTTCTCAGGGCGTCGATTAGTTTCTGTTCGCTGTCGTAGATCGAATTGCGACGATTGTACTTGTTACCTGTTAAGCAACATCAACCAATCACACAAATTCAGATTATTCAGTTTTAGAGAGATCAGAGGAACCCACCGCCATCATTGGCAGCGCCTATCCAATATTAGATTAAGATGCAGCCTCGCGGTCATATTGTGAATCCATGGTGTTACTATGTGTGATCGTATACGGAGTTGGATGCTGCCATGCGCGTCCTAATTGACGAGGAGATCGTGCTTGGGTAGCTAATACAGGAATCAAGATGGTGGTGGATTGCAGTCATATTATAACATTATATGAGAATTTTATGTATATATTTATAATGTAGTTTCTGACGCAATCAAAGTGTCGTAAAAAGCTTACGACTTCCTACGCTGTCCTTCCGCAGGGAATTCCCTTTTCGCATTACATGCGTCTGATTCATGTCTGTCATTGTGGGTGGTCTGTGATGTTCACTGACCAAGGGAGTAGTGCAAAACGTCCCTGGTAATAGAATATCGAATTCGAAGTACTTAGGAAGAAAATAAGGTTTGCAACTTTGCATGCGTAGTCTATACATGTATATAAGTATTCCGAAACATCGGGAGATAATTATATACTACGGCACTCTCTACGGACTCCTGATTGTGGCCTTTTAATGGCATTTTAAGCATAAAATGTGGACGAACTTACACATTCGCCGATGTAAAGTCAACAGAATTTTTTTTAAATTCATTTATCTGGTCTTATCGAGTTATTAGCAGAAAAATAGCACACGAGTTCCGTGTCTATTCAGGAAACCTAACCTCTGAGTTGTAGGTTTTCAAGACCTACTACAGAGACTTGATGGAGACTTAGACTTTTACACCGGTTCAATGCATTAATAAAAGGGTAATAAACTGGATAAAAAATGTGACAGGTAATATCAATACGAAGGTGCAAAATGATTAACTAACAAGTGCTACACTAAATGTTAGTCAAATACGAGAACACAACTTTAGAACTCAAGGAAAAAATCAAACCTGAAACATAATTTCCAAATTCAAGAAAACAACCAATTATAATTATCTACAGTTTCTACATTAACGTCAAGTAATTTTCCAAATGAGGTAATAGCCACGAACGTCTATTAAGAGGGTAAGAAAGGTCAAGGTACGGAATTTTCATATATAGGCCTAGTAGTAGGCCTAAATCTATTCAGGAACCTAACCTCCGAGTCCAATTTATAGATTTTCAAGTAGTAAGGCTACCAAATTATACATGTTTTCGTTATCTAAAGCGTCCTTTTTATATGTTTCCTTTGGGCCGTCATGCCAAGGTGCCGGAAATTTAGAACTTATAAGTGTTTTCTTAATATTTTTGCCGTTCTTAGCCTATAGGCTATCATGGGTTTTTCAGAGAAAGGTTTTTGTAAATACGGGTTCTCATTCATTAGTTCAAGCCAAAGTTTATGAACTATTTTTTTCAAGACATTTTTCTTGTCATATTTGTTTTCGTAGGCTATATTAATATAAGGATAGGTTTATCCATTTTCTGGTTTTTTAGTCCGATTTACGTGTGCATGTTTGGGTCTTTGAGATATGAGAGACTCGAGAGTGTAGTTTATAGTAGGCTACATGTAGCTTTGAGTAGTTGTATCATAACAGATAACCAAGCGACCAGTGATTTGTCAGCGTTGACAGCGTTGAAAGGCGCAACAATTGTTATTATTATTATGGAACTATTTTAGAACTCCGTAATTATTAACCAATTGCATGGCTTAGGCAATACCAATATATTCCATGACTTCTTTACACATTCCACCCAAGGAATTTAAATGAACTCAAAAGTTTGCCAGTTTCAGACTTAGCCTATTACTATTTCTATTCAAAGCTCAAATGTTATTGTTCGTTGCACGATACCCGTCATTTCAGTGAGTCAATGCCAATATATTCCATGACTTCTTTACACATTCCACCCAAGGAATTTAAATGAACTCAAAAGTTTGCCAGTTTCAGACTTATTACTATTTCTATTCAAAGCTCAAATGTTATTGTTCGTTGCACGATACCCGTCATTTCAGTGAGTCAATGCCAATATATTCCATGACTTCTTTACACATTCCACCCAAGGAATTTAAATGAACTCAAAAGTTTGCCAGTTTCAGACTTATTACTATTTCTATTCAAAGCTCAAATGTTATTGTTCGTTGCACGATACCCGTCATTTCAGTGAGTCAATGCCAATATATTCCATGACTTCCTTACACATTCCACCCAAGGAATTTAAATGAACTCAAAAGTTTGCCAGTTTCAGACTTATTACTATTTCTATTCAAAGCTCAAATGTTATTGTTCGTTGCACGATACCCGTCATTTCAGTGAGTCAAACTGACCACTATTAATTTATAGCTTACGCTCATTAAGCTGATCACGCAAAAATTAAGCTTTGTCGTTTAGTAAAAATGAAATTAAACTCTAAAAACCAGTCTGTGGCTTTAAAGTTGAAACAAAAAGCGTTAAAAATATCTCCCTGAAATTAAACATGGTCATAAAAATGCAGTAGCTGACTAAGAATTTAATTCCTTGCGAGAAGCCGAGAATAATCCGCAAATTCGACACAGTGTCACTGTAAGAACTGATCAGCTGAGTAAGGTCTGAAGACACAAAGACTGTTCCCTGCGTATATACGCATTGGACAAGACAGATGACTCTCAGGGGCAAACCTTCATCTTAATTAGCCTGACACAACTGCAGAATCTCATTTCGACCACGTTTTGATGGACCTGCCTATCAAACGCGGGCACCAGGTCTCGGTGGATCTTTCAGTTCGTTACGAAATAAATTTGCCCTCGCAGGACTCAGAATTAAGGCAATCCGAAATGCGTCAAGATTCAAATTTTTTTGTTAAAGAATTTTTGTTTTAGAAATTTCAGTTGCATAATACACTTCTACAGGTAATTATAAATATACTTATCATTGCAAGTGACATCAACGTGAGCAATCCGGCGACATTTTCATCATGGGCGGAATTTGGTTTCCGTTCTTGGAGGGGCTAAATTTGTTGACGAGCGGCGCCGAAAATTTTTTTTTCTCGGGTCCAAAAAGTTGATGAACTTTTTTTAAGCCTTCGTAACTAAATCTGCGCCTTCTTGGGGGTGGGGGTAAGCCCGAGAAAAGATACCATTTACACGGTAAAAAATGACTCTGGTCTTCTTGGGGGCTTAGCCCCCCTAGCTGTGATAAACTCTGCCTATGCATTTCATTATGATAGTATTAAGCATCACCAGCAAAATGACAACGCAGTATAGACACAATTACTCGCGCTGAGCAAATCTACATGACATTGTACGTGTAGAACTTGATGAAGGTCGTCCTTTGAAGGGACGAACCTTTACACTTAGTGCCACTACGCGTTGAACGCTCATAATCAACTATAGCTGCCACGCAGAAGAGAATTTGACGCATCCATAAGGCAATTGATATACAAGGCAACTGACATAGTAACCTAGATTTAACTATAGCATCCCAATAAGCACCGATACCTGAGTGTCCTTCAAGCAGGGTCTCCATGGTCAGGGCTGTTCTACCTAGAGGAAACATTAGAGACAAATTTTTGACCGCTGTGTACTGTGCTCTGTAGTGCGAGAAAGCAGTTTGTTGACCCACAATGCCGATATTATTAGAGTGGTTGGGTGGGGGATAATTCTGACCAACGGATGGTCATTGTTGGTCAGTGGATTGATTAGACATGAATTGGACAAACAATGATGGAGTCCGAATCAAGTAGACCTTGTCCATGTTTGCTTACAACGATCAATCATGGGGTCTGTTAATCATCATCTTAAGGACGGAGAATCGGAAATATCAGAGTTGAAGAACCTATGAAGATATGGAATCGGATGATGGAGAAGATGATTTCAATTATCACAATGCGATCGCCAATGACGATGAAGTGATGATTACAGAAACTACTATGAGTAATGATGACGAAAGCAGTAATGGATGACGATCATTAATAATATAAGCGAGAGAAAGAGAGACAGACAGACAGAAACAGAGGCAGAGAGAGACAAAGAGAGACAGAGAGAGACAGAGAGAGACAGAGAGAGACAGAGAGATAGAGAGAGTGACAGACAGAGGAGATAGACAGCCAAAGGCAGAGAGACAGAGAGACAGAGCGAGACATACAGGCAGAGACAGATTGAGAGACAAAGACAGAGCCAGAGAGACAGATGGGGGACAGAGACACAGACAAACATGTCTTACTTTTAGGTAGATATGCGGACGTCCGGGAGAGTTCTGCGGACAGAATACAGACGATTAAACCGAAGCAGATTGTCTTCATTTTAGCGAATTTCAAAGACGACGTCTCTCTCTTTCTATGTTATGGCTACAAAATCACAAAGCAACCAGTACTCATCAAAAAGATAGAACTGACAACAAAAGAAAGACTATGGCTATTGTTTCTGGTCTGTCGCACAATGCAGTTAAACCAATAATAATTATAAACTTCATTGTAAGATATCAAGCATTTATGAATTTAGAGTATTTTGTTTTGCCTGATTTTGCCTCGTTTTGCATTGTTTTTAGGTGTTTCCTATGTTGCATTGAACCAGTTCGATCTAAACCTGCTTGCGTTAATAATCATTTTCATCACAATGTTAGAATGCAAAATAGAGCATTAGTGTTTGCACCGTGTTGTATTGACTTGTGTAGGCTAATTACATTGTGCTAAATTGTATGTTTTGTATGGCATTTGGTGTATGATCTCGTGTTGCACTATTTTGCATTCTAATAATATAATAGTACTCTACAATCTACAATTCTACATTCTACATGTCTTTTATTGTGCGTTGTATTCTACGGTGGCCTATACAATGCATATCTACTCTCTATTGCAATGCATAGAAAGGCGTTGCATTGTTTGCCATGCATAAATCGACACCTAAGCAAACGTTTCATCAGGACATACAATAATATAAACTGTGTTACACAAACAAACGGTGGTGACAGTTAGAGTGGCCGATCATATAGGACACTTCGACTGAAAGGTCAATTATGAAAGTCGTTCGTCAGGAGCTCGAAGGCGTGTCATACTTCAGCGCAGCAGGAACTGATGATGTCGCATTAACTCTCCAACCCCCCACCCATTTAGACAGGTGACACGAAACGGAGTATCCCCCTTGAAAGCTATCCGGGGGGATGAATTGATCTATCCCCCCGGATGGAATTAACCGGTCTATACTATCCGTGGGGATAAATCATCCTATACCCTTTTTCGAAAAATGCGCATAATAAAAATATTTAAGCTTATGCTGTAACCAAAATTTAAAGTGACTCTAATTGTTTTAAGTGTCCTAAGCAATGCTCAGATAAAGGCAACTCGAATTTATTTAGTGACTCTGAGTCTGAGTGTTCTTAAGCGGTTTTTTCGACTTTTTTTAATTTGGGGTGATACAATTAATACGGGGGATACTCTATTTCGTGACACCGGCAGCTGTCGTTCTCATCTTGAGTGAAGATATACACGTAAACATCTCGGATCTTCAATTAAGACCGCCACGAGCCAACACAAGGCCGAGGTTTCCAATTAGTTGATTATTTTCAACGCAAATAATATCGCGTTGCCTGAAGATAAATATTCGGGCGAATAGGTTCAAGGTGTGCTACTCCAATTCCAACAAAATTGCATCGCGTATACGCTGCGCAATGTGCAATGTGATGCAGGTTGTATGTCAATTGCGATCAATTAGCTCGTTGGCAGTTTACAATATGGAATAGGCCTACAGTATATAATCGAAATCCGCCTTCTGATGCCTATTGTCTCTAAGACCTGTCTCTTGACTATTGTCTCACAGGCTCGGATCTTCTTTTGACAGTCCTGAACAACTCCTCTGACTCGACGTAGCGCTCGTGAATAAGCTGGTTCCCTGCATGCAGTTAACGTGTGCGCGACAAAAACTTTATTTTTTCGACTGCGTTCCGTAGTTTCTATTTAATAATGTTGTAAAAAAAGATCGATAATTAATTGGCGTTGCCCTCCTGCTTTATTCATGCTTTGGACTGGTACTACTCAAGTATATGGCTGCGGAATTTAATAGTCATCTTAGACTCTTAATACAGCTCCCTTGAACTATAGGATTAGGCTACTTCACAAACAGCGCTGCCTTTGTTACACAAAATGACGTTCAGTGGTGGCGCTAGATGGGGTCTAGGGGTCAAGCCCCCTATAAAAGGCAACCCAGGGGCTAAGCCCCCTTAAAAAGGCCATCCGGGTTTTTACACGGAAAACTGAAAATTTTTCACTGTTTTCGATCGGTTGACTAAAAAGGTCGTCAGAAATTTTGGCGGGTGAGAATGGAAAATTTCCTGCGCGAGGATTCAGCCCCCCAAACTGAAATCCTGGCGCCGCCACTGACGACGTTTAAATTCATTTAAAGTCAAGACCTTAGACCCATAAATAATACCAGTACACAGCGCCCACGTGACTTTAAGAGCCAACCACAGTACTGTTTACAGAGGAAACACCCGACAAATTATACATATTCAACTGTTGACAAGTTATTATTATAACTAATCCAATATGTCAGGCTGCATCCTGTTTTGCAGCTAATACAGGCTGAGTGGTCCGATGATATTTAGGCTAAGTTCAGGAGTGTGCTTCCTTATGAGAAATCATATTTTCTGAAAGAAACAAATAATAATATTAATCTACCCTGGACGCTTCTATAATTCATCGTTATTTATTCTAAGTGAACATTTATATATAGCGTCTTGTTTGTATCTGTGATCTCCCGAAGCCAGATTTGTGCTAGAGTCGGTAAAAATGTTCGTCTGCATGTACTAGGTTTCATATATTCATCTTGACTGGCATGGGCGGAGACTTAAGGGGACAGAGGGTCGGAGGGGACGGTCCCCCAAATGCTTATGGTGGGGGGACGGAGATGCTTATAGACTATTCCAACATTCATTAAATATTCATAAAATATCATCGTAAATTTCTACTATGTTAGGACATAATTGGTCAATTCTGGTCAAATAAAAGGAACGACTAAAAAGGTCACCATCTATTTTGACAGGAGAATTGGTATATTTTCACGAGATTTATCGACCAATGATATTTAGAAATGTGGTAGATAAAAAACGTCGTCGGCGACCCAGCCGTCCGCCGAAAATGTCGCGACTCGGCGATCGTCCTTCGGCCGCTTGTTCGCCTCCCCTCCCCAACTTCTGGACCAAGTCTCCGCCTATGTTGACTGATGCTTCTCAAATCCACAGCTCGAGCCTTAGCTGCAGTTATGCTGAAATAATTAGCATGTAACTCGGGGATTAGATTTCCACGTACGAGAGACAGTTTATAAGAACCCACTAGATTGAATCAAACACCCGTCAATCCGAGTTCGCATTATAACGTAAACACTCATAATAAAGCGAGCGCCTACATCTGGTACACATGGCCTCACATTAAATCAAGAACAGCTCGATCAAACCACCCACTTGTCTTCCGCATCCATCTCTAATCCCGGCTTCATCCTTCCGTCTCCTCCTCTTGTAGCGCCTCCCTCAGATCGATATATTAGTAGCCAGCGTCTCTATCTCACCCGGCTGTGGGTCCCTGAGTTCTCGCGAAAGGCTGACAATGATTTATAGCACAACAGAAGCTGGTTTGGTTCATTTGCATGCGTCGGATGGTCCGATGTTTCCACAGTATACTTCGGGCTATTCGTTCGTCAATGACGCCGTTCTACATTGGCTCATCTCGCTTCCAATGGAGTTACTGGTCCTTGCAGCTCTTGATGATCGAATAAATGTGACCAGAAGGCTATCAGACATCTTGTAACATAAGGAATATTCACTGCTCGATTTTGTTTGCGTCGTTGATGTTTCGTGGTATTAAATGTGTATTGAGCATTGTACTGATTGAGCGAATAGATGAATGAATGATTAGGGCCTATTCTGTGTCTATTCATTTATCTATTCATTCCATCCATTCACTTATTTATCCACTTGCTCATGCAGTCAACACTGACCCGTGTGTCTATGTATATTGGAATATAAACAACTGGAGATTTTACGATGCAGGCACTTATCACCTTTTTGCATTTACAAAATGACAAAACGTATGGTAATTAACATGCAGGGCTAGAATTGCCTGGGGGTTGGCGTTTCAACCAACAATCTTTTTTCTACGGGGATCCATATATTCAAGTCTTCTTTGCAAACCGAAACTTCGCGTAGATCATAGTCTTACTAACCAGTTATTTCATTTTACAATTTTCATGCTGGTGGCGTGGCACTATACATGCATGATATACATAGGCGTACGAGGCGGGGGTCAAGGAGCAAATGCCCCCCTAAATTTCGGGCAAAACTGTTTTTCGGGCAAGCTGACCCGTGAAAACGGGAAAATAGTTTTAAAAAGGGGAAAAGATTTGATGACTAAAAAAAGGTCGTCACCTTTTCTGGAAGAAAGTAGTATTTTTCACGAGATTTCAGGATTTATTTTTCGAGCAGAAGTTAAATCTTTGCCCCCCCCACCTCTGAAATCTCCCGTACGCCTATGATGATATATCACTTGGCTTTTCTTGGTCTAAATCAACTTCCATTTCGTCGGCAGTTGATGACAGTTCTTTCCGCCACGATCCTTCTTTATCACGTCAGGATTCCTGACTCAGGAACGCTTCTGAAAATTTCTCTTGAAGGTGGACCATATGATTTTGAATTTATCATTACGATTACGATTACGATTACCAGCCAGATTGTGATTTTAGGCAGCCTTTGAGCATCTCGTGACGGACAACGGCAGATCACAGCAGCTATGTTTCACTATATACCAGATAGCGTATGAATGTCGCAGCCAAGCTATATTCTCTGATTTTAGCAGACATAAACTGTAGACGTCTCCCGCTCGATGGGTCTATATGGGGTGGAGAGGTGGAGGGGGTGGGGCTGCATGTGATGGCATCCTTAGCAACCGATTGGCGATCGATAAATCCGTTGGATTATGCACTTGAGCTGATGCCAGTCTGATCGGTGCGTCGCATGGACGGATGGAGTGGGTGGATTTAATCTGGCGATCTATAATTAGCAATTGATGTGCGCAATAAATCTGAGAACTTCACCTAACGAACTTCACCGCTTCTTGCTTGTGTTCTGCTACAATAGACAGGCGGATCAATGTTGACTATAATAGGAAAAGGGAATAAATAAAATTTGAATGGATTGAACGAATAGATACATGAATAGACGGCGAACATTCACTTATTCAGCTACTCATTCGCTCAGTCAGTTCAAGATTGAAAACATTTTAATGGCAGCAATCGTCAACATCCAAGAAATCGAACAGTACATATTCATTTCAGTCCTTTATTAAAAGATATATAACCACCTTGGCCACCCTAAACCATGGGTCCTCGTGCCTAAAACGGTCATCCCTAAAGAAGCAATAATACTCTGATGCCAGTGAATCCGTTTCCGTTATTTTCAAGTAAGCATCGGTAGAAAAGATGATCAAGCAGCAACCACAATAATCTCCAATGGCATAATCATCATCATCCATTGTAACAGATTCATTACAGTCCAACAAGATACTGTTTCAGTTTCAATATCACGATAGCTTCCCTGATATGAGTCACTCATTTATTTATCTATCTATCTATCTATGTCAGTCAATGCTTTAAATATAGAAAAGAAGAGCCTGGACGCCCCTTAACTCTCCATACTGTGCTAGCCTAATTAGTGGCAGGACGGCGCTCAGATTTGAACACAAGTGTGGACGCCGTCCATGATCGTCCAGCCACACCTTAAGCCTTGTATCACGATGGGCTATATACTCTATTTTCGAAGACGAACTCGAAGGTTGACATAATAATGGCGGTGTCATTGCTCCATTTACGGTGTCATTGCTCTATTTACACTGCCTGCAGAAGAGAATAAACGACATAAATTTCACACCTCACTTGCCCAATGTAACTAGCGACGAAACGTCAGCGAACCTTATTTTGCTAAGATTTTCGTGGATCGCGATGCCATTAATTAATCGCAGCGTTGTTTACAATGCTAATATTTTCCTGTCTGCAATCAAAAGAAATTGCGGAACAGGAACGATAGGCGAACGTCACATTTACCTCGCTGATAGAAAGATGATTAAACGCTGGTCCGTTTTGTCCAGCTCAGGTCTCTGCCGACCAACATGTAGGCTAACAGGTATACGGTCAAGTATTGCTCCCATCAAAGGTGTGTATGTATGTATAAAATATGTATGTATGTATGAAAACTATGCATGTATATAATTATGTATGTGTGTATTGTATATGCATGTGTGTATGCATGTGTCTACGTACACGTGTGCGTGTATGCGTGTATTTTTGTACGAATGCTAGGAAGAAGAGGAAGAGGAGGAGGAGGAGGAGGAGGAAGAAGAAGAAGAAGAAGAAGAAGGAGAGGAAGAAGAAGAGGATGAAGAGGAAAAAGAGGAAAAAGAGGAGGAAGAGGAAGAAGAGGAAAAAGAAGATGAAGAAGAGGAAGAAGAGGAGAACGAGGAAGAAGAGAAAGAAGAGGAGGAAGAGAAAGAAGAGGAGGAAGAGGAAGAAGAGGAAGATTGTATTCATGAATGTATGTAATAAACATTATTATGTATTCTGCACTATGACTTGTGCGTATGCAATGCTATGCATGTATGTATGCACGTGTTTGCAATCATGCGAATTTACGTCTGAATATAAAAATTATGTGACTGTGGGTATGTATGTTGACGCTAATACAAGCGTCGGTATACGTTTCAGAACACTTATGGTAAACTCATAAAATCACAAGGGCCATGTCTTCTGCATGTGTGCGTCGCGAACGACGACCCTTCGTGGAATATATGACAAGTCACCTCGCGATCACAAATCCTCCCTCAACCTTTGTTGATCAGCATCAATGAGTGAATTGGGATAGGTGCACTGTGTACAGCAGGCGATGTCGTTTCGTCGTTACTGTCATCGTAAATGCGCCTCAGCGTCCGACCTTGGTCCTCGCTTCTTTGAAGATTTTTCTACAGAAGCGCGTGCAAGCGCCGTGCTTAGCGTTTTGCGTAGGATGGCTATGGCGCAAAACAATCCGTTATGCTTTCCATGATTCCATCTCTGAATAGATCAGCGGTCATCATGGAAGCCATATTTGTCGCTGCTTTGACTTTCTGAAGTGATTTGCGATATGATGTTGTCATTTCCATTTGCCCGAATCCTCCGCCTTCAGCATCCCATCGTCTCTTAAGCATCGCGCAGCATTTTGCGCTTCACTCAACTGACCGGTCTTATCTGACTATTTATTTATAATATTTATGTCTCCTGTCTCGTATAACATTCTCGATAGCCACGATTTTGATCTCGTAGTAATAATAATGACAATGACGGTTTTTATGGCGTCGTAACATGGCCATACCGTTGCATGGGCGCCTCAAATACAACTGACAGCAAGATAGGCGTTTGAAAATAAATGTGACACAATCCATGAAAAGGTACCAAGTCTTAGTTCACAGTTTCGTCAGAAAACAGCCTGAAAGGACGTGGGGGTCTATTTTTTCCCTTTCGTAACGATTAATTCATATGCCGTGTGAATCCGGATATCTTTGGGAATTGAGAAGATATTAACTTCATTTTTTTTTATTCTGTCCAGTAATAATTTACCTATGTTGTGGCAGTTCTAACTCCATTACTAAGACTTGTTATCTTTTCATGGATTATTGTTCTATGGGTTTCATATATAATTTTACCTTTTTTAACGATTAATTCATATGTCGTGTGAATCCTGATATCTTTGGGAAATGAGAAGATATTAACTTCAATTTTTTTATTCTGTCCAGTAATTATTAACCTATTTTGTGGCAGTTCTAACTCCATTACTAAGACTTGGTACCTTTTCATGGATTGTGTCACAAATATGTAGGAACCGTGTAACAATGAAAACTAGCACCTGTGGTCGGTGCTACACACCAAGCAGCCACAAGTCATGTTTTTAGATCAGACTAGATTAGGGTGACCATACGTCCCGGTTTTCCGGGACATGTCCCGGCTTTTTGTGGTGCGTCCCGGTGTCCCGACGACTTAGGCAAAAGGGCAGAATTGTCCCGGTTTTTTGACAAGGATGAAAATCGGATCTTGAAAACGTCAGTTTTATGTGAATGACCCAAAAAGAAGTCGTATCGAAAGATAATTTATCAATTTATATGGACTATTTAGCTTATAATACATCTACTGTGCTAGTGTGTTTAGCTAATATATTTAAAGACAGTTTTTATAATTGGCCACAATTTCAATGGCGGCGCCAGATCTACATCGATTTCGGGATTTTCAGAGGTCACGCAAGGGTCGTAATGGAATCAGTTAGTCCACTTATGTCAGCACCGAAATTTTACCAATTTCTTTCAACAACTTAAAATGCTGCCATTGTAATTTGCAAATTCAAAAATTTTGGATAGTGAGGGGCACACTTCCACCCCAAACCCTTTTCCGCCGGTCGCCGTTGTGCATACCCGAAACTTTAAATCTTTCTCCGGACTATGATTGATTACATAAAAATTATAGGCTACTGTGCCCCGATTGAGGTGTTCTCGATGATAAGAGTAGTCCTATAATGCACTCAGTGCACTGACGACTGGAGCAGATTTAAGATTTCCACACAACCAGGACCACCCCGCCCCACTCTTTCTCCACACTCCTCATCCTGGAGGCCGGAGCGTAAAAGTAAAAACATCAAAATTTCTCTGGCAACGCCAGTTACGGTCACAATTTCGTACATGTAGCCTACATATGCTCTTAAAAACTTCAATGCTCAAAATCAATATAATTTAATTGTGATGACACCCGCATCGCTATGATCGAACAACGTTCGCAAAACAGAACTTAGGACTAACTAAAAAAATTGCTCTTCTGAGAAATATCAGAAACTTCAAGCTTCTTCAAAGTCTGCAGTTTACACTATAAGCAACTATAGGCCTACTAGACTGGAGTAGCATATATGGATAGGCATTCGATCGTAGACCTATATCCTAGTCCCGAAGTTAAGGAATTACAATTATTGATAGTTTCCAAAAATGTCCCGGTTTTTGATGGCCAGAAAATGGTCACCCTAGACTAGATGTCTCTCTCACTCTCTGCTTATCTATTTTTCTCTGCCTGTCGCTCTCTGCCTCTCTCTACTTCTCTCAACTTCTGTCTCAGTCTCTGTATCTGTCTGTCTGTCTCTCTATCCCTCTCTCTCAGTCTCTGTTTGTCTCTCTTACTCTGTCTCTCATCCAACAAAGGATCACTGATGCAAGTGATGTTCAAGACAAATTAAGTATCTTACCTCGCTAGGTTATGCTAAGTCTCATTAGCAACTATTATAGGATTTGATCAGAAATCAAATCAATGACCAGTAAGAACGTGAAAGATCCGCAGGAAAGGATCAAACGGTGGATCTCATCAACAGCTAAAAGATGCTCCGTATCTTATCTTTAAACTCTGCTGAAGTTCTAACCTTTTCAGCTATATTAAATTAATACGCATCTGTTCAGATTCAGGAACCATATTCAATTAGGCTATTCATATAGCGGATTTAGCAGGCTGCTAAAATAAGCCCTAGTAACATCCGTCCACACATATGCAAGTCTAAGTATAATCACGCATACATTCAAGCATACATACACGCATGCCTAGCTGTGTGGCATAAATGCCTAAACGTTCTGTTGCAATTGATTTGGTTCTGTCGGACGTGTTAAGAAACGCGTAGCTTACAAACTGATGCGTATAATATTCTGCTTTTGTACCGTATAGACCCATTAGTCACGGATTCACATAGATCATTCGGACTGACTACTTCCGAACGGTACCCAGAAACCAAAATCGGTCGTTAGTAGCTGACGAATCAAAGGTCATCCAATTAGAAGGCATCTCGTTCGGTGACCTATGACCCGCTATTCATCACTGCATTATAGTCATCCAGAGCTTCAGGGCAATTGCGACTATGTGTGTGTGTGTGTGTGTGTGTGTGTGTGTGTGTGTGTGTGTGTGTGTGTGTGCGTGTGAGTGCTCACGCTCATTTTCCGATTTCCGCAATTACTCACACTCTCCTTAGAACAATGTTGCAACGCATGCAAGTAACGTAGCATCAATAACGCTCCGGTGACCTTCTATTGTCAAAACAACGCCAATTAATCATAAGTTTCTGAGCTACGTGGTACAAATCCCTGGCCTGTGTAGGTAATATAACCTGTGCTAACTTGCTTATTTGCAAAAGATTTTAAAATGGCAAATACAGGGTGGGCCACACAACAAACCCTACGGTTTTTGAAATATTATCTTGGCCAGATGTAAGAATTTCGAAATGAAATTTTGCAGGCTTAAAGACAAATCATGTTTACACATGATGGCCAGATTTCATAAAATATTTCAGACAGAACAAAAGTTATAACATTTTTAGAGAGACAACCCACTGTTTTTGGCGATTCAAAAGCGTACCGCAACAAAAAGTACCGTAGAAAAAAACTATTTTATTAAGTTATCTCCCAAATAACAGTTATCAAATAAACTTGATAGTGCTTCCCAACTTGTGTTCTATCTGTCCAACACTAGTGCTCAAACTTGTAATATGTCTCTTTGTAAAGTTCTTGATGGCATTGTTGGTGTGTCCCAAAAGTAAATCTGCCCATATCCCAAAGAAGAAGTAGGCCTAGTGATTAAGGGGTGGAAACAAATGGAGAGAGAGAGACAGAGACAGACATAAACAGACAGGCAGACAGAGAGAGGTGACAGCAAGCGCAAGTCCAGTTGTTCTTTAATTCATTTCAAGTGCAGGGTTTGACATTTGAGAAGTATCGGTCTGCCTAATAACATGTAGTGTAGGCCTAGGCAAAAAGCTTAATAGCAGCTTTAAGGCTCAAAACTGTACCGGGATTTTTCATTTGCAATCTTTTCAATGCATGTTTTTTCGACTAAATTTTATCGCCCAAGATTGTCTTATTATAAAAAACCGATATATCCGCAAAGCTCTAAGCTTAAGCAACGACATACATCATAATATCATAAGCTTTCAAGAACATGGATATTTAATTGCACGTTCCTCGCGCCATAGGCTTCGGAGTAATAAATAATAATAATGACGAAAACAATAATTAATAATAATAATGATGATGATATTAATAAAAATATTTTTAATATTATTAAAATAAAAAGTATGAATATTCAATTTATCCAATCTAGGAGGGTGCAACAGAAACACAGCAAATTCATTCATTATAAAAAAACAAGATCCCGATATTAGGCTTACAACGTTTCCTTAAATTCAGATATCTCTACAAGTAGGGTGAGCTTGAGATTTTCGCAAGGGAGGCATAAATTATAATTAAAATTTTCACTATGAACTGACAATTTTCGACTTCAATCTAGTGGTCGCTTTCCATACCTTCTGAAATTCTCCTCGCAAAACCCCTACCGAGCATGTCAGTTGTCCTATAAAGTGAAGACTAATTAACCCCAGGGTTGTTTTTAAGGAATTTTTAGAACTGCACAACTCCTTCTTTTCTTTCCCATCCTCCATGGTAAATTTCTTCCAGTCGGAGGACAATGACCTTTTTACTAGTTTTAACTGTACAGAAGTGCTTCTACAACTGCACAAATCCATTTAGAACTGCACATTTTGTGTACAACTGCACGTTTAAAAAGCCATGATTAACCCTTTCAAGTCTACCTGCGGCTAATAGGCATACAGTGCTCTGCTGCTCAAGAACAATTCAGAACATTGCAGTAACCTAAATAGGACAGTCTCAAAATAATCTCAAGGACAGTTGTATTGTATTGTATCGTATTGTATACTGCCAACCGGGTTTCTGAACTTTCTGCACGGAAACTGTTCTATGGAGATTTATTTCACAATTATTATTATTGCTGTGTGAGGAGCCATAAAACTGTAGCTCGACATCTGCTGCCGAAGATGTGTCCTACCAACCAACCAATCAATCAATCAATCAATCAGTCAGTCAGTCAATCAATCCATCAATCAATCAATCAATAATCAATCAATAATCAATCAACCAATCGATAAATTAATTAATTAGAGTTTATATAACGCCTCTTCAAGATAACTACTCAGAGGCGCTCCCGACCGAGATCAAGCGAAAAAAAGCAGTCTCCGAAAGTTAGCCTAATGAAAATGCGAACAGTTCGTGAGTTGTCTGCTGCCAGGGCTCACCAGAACTCAGCAAATAATCGCAAGCTCAATAATTATATCAAAAGAAGACAACAAAGCCAGTGAAATGTCTCACCTGTAATATTGCACTCTGTTGAGTCTTCTTCCAAGACCGTATGTCACAGAATTATGCACTTCCTATTTCCGGCGAGAGATTCTGAATTCCAAATCCGATCTGCAGGTAAAGCGGTTCCTATGAATGGTTCCTGCTAGCAATCAGCAGAGAATGAAAATCTTATATGCTGCTTGTACGAACACTACGGAAAGAAAGGTTAAATAACGTGAACGGTTCAGCGAACGCTCAGAGATTGGTGAACAACTTGAACAGTTCTTACGAACACTCAGAGAAACATGAACACTGGTTCGTAAAACACTTGGTAATAGACGAACACTTTGAAAACTTCTCACAACGGTCGGGTAATACTGTATTAGACTAATATATCTGAACAGCTATAAGAGGCCTACGAGCAGACAATCAAAGCACGTATAATATCGAAACAGTCTATGAACAACCTTTAAGTCTCAACGTGCTGCAGCGAACAATAACCACGAAGTCATAATAAGATTATCGGAGTCGACTTTCGTTGATCGCTTTGACTGTCAACCATCGTTCGTCTCGGTTCTTATATAGGACCTCACAGCCACGTATCCATGCCAATGCACCGACGACGATGCACACACGCCACTGGTGCGTAGGACGTTGACAGCCATATATATAATATATACATATGCATGCATATATATAAATACAAAGAGAATGATGGAGAGAGAGCATATACACTCATACACTTGATCCTAAGTATGTGTTTAATATAGACATACACAGCCCTGTATGACGCATTAATGAACCCTAATGTACAAATATATGCCAATAATTATGTATACACGCGTAGGCCAATAAATATCTCAACGTCTGTCATAGGTTATGCATGCATCCGTCTGTACTACATGACTAGTTACACATGTGGCCAGACTATCATTGTTAACTGATACCATAATATTATAGTCAGCTTATACAGCAGAACATCGCAGCATTGATGCGTCATATATATACATACATGTATATTATACATTGAATATATTATATATACATATATGTGTATATATACATATAGACAATGCATATAATATTAGACTGGTCCACAAACCATAGCCAAAAAATTAAGTTGTTAGAATTCTTTCTCCACAAGGCTTATTTTTGTTCACTTGGGGTAGGTAGTCTCCCTGTAAAATTTCAGCCTGATTGTGCAACATTTAGAGGTCAACCCATTCTGAACATTTTATTTGAGTGCTGACAATGTCTTTACGTCATGTTAACCGTCATTATTAGACTAATATGGCTTCGTCTAATTTGAGATCCGGTCCAGAGCACTGGCTATGGGAAAACCAGTCTCTCGATTGTCTACTGCAAGATTACCACAAAGCCTGGATGCACAG
>OX457037.1:17780538-18045538 GCA_949752735.1 Lumbricus terrestris | reverse complement strand
TCAATGTGTTTCTCGGTTTCTGTAGACTAGACGCCTACTTAATAAATTTTATGCACATAATTATATTCGTCTCCATCGCTATGATTTATCGTTACATGTTGCACAGTCTATAGTAAGATGAGGTAAGACAATTAGTTTCGTCCACCTACGTATGTATTCATGTGCACTTGTCATAGCGCCCACTCAAGATTGCTACTCAGAAGCGCTCCCGACTACTACAGCGCGGACAATGAATCGGAGTTTCACGCCGAAGAGCTGATAATTACTAATAGGGAAGGACTTGCCCAAGGTCCATACACGGCGGTTTAAGGTGGATTGGAACCTGCAACCTCCGGCTGCAAGGCAACAAACATACCCACTACACCACCGTGCCCCACAAGTAAGTTTGAGCTTCAATAGCGCCCACACATCACCACAGCAATACAAACAGTGGCGAAAATTGGCGCGATGTAAGTAAAACACTGATAGGCTACGTAACTACGTAGCTACTGACTAATGTCATCGGCTGGTGATGACGTCAACATATTAATGAGGTAGCAGAGGGTGGGTGAGTGAAGGTCGTAAGAGCAGGTCGGCCACACCCTGAGTCTGCTGCGCATGTCACGTATGCTCTGTTCAATTGGCTCTTACCTAACTGCGCTCAAAAGGAGATGTAATGGCGTCTGCAAAAGAATACAAAATAGCATTAAACACGTTTGGTCGTGATGCCTTTGATAAAAGAAATTGTAAAAGACAATAATGCGGTCAAGCTCAAGCGATTGTCTTAGAGTTTTGGACGAAAATGCATTTTACAGTTGGACATCAAAAATCGAATAAATTAATGTAGTATTTTTAAATCATTTATTATTATCATTATTATTATTATTATTATTATTATTATTATTATTATTATTATTATTATTATCATCATCATCATCATCGTCATCGTCATCGTCATCGTCACCGCCACAGTTATTATTTCATTTCTTGTCTATATGTTTAATAGGTCACTCAGTGATGGATTTCTTCCTACATCTCAGAAACGTGCAATAGTATTTCCAAGGCTAAAGAAGCCTAACCTTGACCTTAATGTTTGCCAAAACTACAGGCCCATCTCTAACCTCTCTTACCTATCTAAAACTCTTGAGAGACTTGTTGCAGCTCAATTCGTCCCTTACTTGGAGCAATCTGGGCTTTTGCCTCCCACCCAATCTGGCTTTAGAAGCCACCACTCGACAGAAACTCTTCTCCTGTCACTTCTCTCGGATATTTACACGGCAATTGATAGATCTCAGCTCTCTCTTCTTGCACTCTTTGATGCCTCTGCGGCATTTGACATGGTAGATCATGAGCTCCTTCTGCAGCGTCTACACCTCTCATTTGGCTTATGTGGCACACCCTTTAATTGGTTTAAATCATACCTTACAGATCGTTCTCAGATGGTTGTCCTGGGTAACACTAGAACACCCTGGGTTAGAGTTGACTTAGGTGTCCCTCAAGGGTCGGTCTTAGGTCCCCTTTTATATATTCTTTTCACCGCAGACATCCCCTCTGTCCTCTATAAACACCAGGCCAGAGGTCATCTTTACGCTGATGATGTACAAGCTCTTGTACATGGCTCACCTTATGAGCAGATCTCTTTGGTTGAAAGGATGAGCTCTCTGTTGCAAGATCTCCACTTCTGGATGTCGTCAAACAAACTTAGCCTTAATCCTTCCAAGACCCAATTAATTTGGTTTGGAACCAAACAACAATTACATAAGCTTGATCTTCAATTACTGGCCACATTATTCCCTCATTTTACCTTTTCCTCTAGTGTTCGTGATCTGGGTGTCACACTTGATAGTGCTCTGACATTTACTGAACACCTGTCACTCTTGACCCGTTCCTGCTACTACCACTTGAGACGCCTCAGGGCAATTAGAAGATCTGTGTCCTCCAAGGTGTTTACAACTATGGTACATGCCTTTATCTCCTCACGAATTGACTACTGTAACTCCCTACTAATTGGGCTTCCTAAAGTTCGCTTGTCATCTGTACAATCTGTCTTAAATTCTGCTGCTAGACTTATTGCACGACTTCCTCGATACTCGCACATCTCTACATTCATGACTCATGACCTTCACTGGCTTCCGATCTTTGCCCGAATCAGATACAAAGTCTTGCTTCTAGTTACTAAGTCCCTGCAGGGCTTAGCGCCTAAATACCTGTGTGACTTAATGTGTAAGCCTCTTTCTGCAAGATCTTCACGCCCTCTTCGTTCTGCTGACCGCTTTGATCTATTTGTACCCAGATCACGAACATCATTAACCCAACACCGAGCTTTTGCTATTGTTGGTCCTTTAATTTGGAATCACCTTCCTTCTGAAATTCGTGGCAGGATTCTTGTAGGAAATTCACCTGCATCTTTTCGCTGCTTGAAGACTTTTCTTTTTTCATGGGCCTGTCACGCTGAGAGCGCTTCTGAATAGCTCTGCTGTGAGAAGCGCTTTACAAATGCTTTATTAGATTAGATTAGATTAGATAGTCACCGCCATCGCCACTGCCACCGCCACCGTCACCGCCACCGTCGTCATCATCATCATCATCATCATCGTCATCGTCATCATCATCATCATCATCATCATCATCATCATCATCATCATCATCATCATCATCATCATCATCATCATCTTCATCATCATCATCATCATCATCATCTTCATCATCATCATCATCATCATCATCATCATCATCATCATCATCATCATCATCATCATCATCATCATCATCATCATCATCATCATCATCATCATCATCATCATCATCATCATCATCATCATCATCATCATCATTATTATTATTATTATTATTATTATTATTATTATTATTATTATTATTCATATTACTACTACTACTACTAGTATTGCTACCTCCAATTCTTTACGGTCGCTTTATTATCATTTTTAGTCGTCGTTGTCGTAGTAGTAGTAGTAGTAGTAGTAGTAGTAGTAGTAGTAGTAGTGGTAGTAGTAGAAGCAGTAGTAGCAGTAGTAGTAGTAGTAGTAGTAGTAGTAGTAGTAGTAGTAGTAGTAGTAGTAGTAGTAGTAGTAGTAGTAGTAGTAGTAGTAGTAGTAGTAGTAGTAGTAGTAGTAGTAGTAGTAGTAGTAGTAGTAGTAGTAGTAGTAGTAGTAGTAGTAGTAGTAGTAGTAGTAGTAGTAGTAGTAGTAGTAGGCCTAGTAGTAGTAGTAGCATAAGCAGCAGCAGTAACCGTAGCAGTTGAGGCAATAGAAATAGCACATAACTATTCTTACCGCAAATAATCATAATAATATTGCCAGTGCTGTAAATTAATCCCAACGTATTTTTCTTTGCGTATAACTCAACGCCCACTTTCATCCAATGATCTGATTGCAATGCACCCAGTCACCTCATTTAGCATAAGTGTATTGACAGTTGTCCCTATACCCCTCCCCACCGACTCTACGTTTGCCTTAACCCCCCCCCCCACACCCCTCTGAGGAACAGCTGTCTGGACGTTGGCGGAGAACGTGGGCGGAGGGAGGAGAGAGGTGCGACTCTGATTTTAGAAATTGCCCAATTATGAAGATTGGTCTGCTCTCTCTACGTGACTTGCGCTCGCATTTATTATTATTATGTCTGTGCTAATGACTCTGGGTCATTAGTTTCAAGGACGACCTGGCGTCAAGATCTTAGGACGCTTAAAGGAAAGGCGTCATATTCCAATTGGTGCTTATGCATAGTTATCAAGACTGTATAAATTATTATAATTATCTACAAGCGTTGCAGCTTCAGTTTAACCGCATCGTGTGATCAAATGCCTCTATCCATGCTATGGATGGCGATAGCAATGAGCCAATTAAGTGAAAAACAGAGGAATCAGAAATGAGCCCAAACTGACGTCGGGAGAGGGAAGGTCGTCCCAGGATGGGAAGGAGAGGGATTGAGCCCGGTTGTTTAGAGGGGAGTAGAAGCCCCTGTGCGTGATGACAAAGGTCGTAAGCGTCTCCCTCCTTCTTTATCCAGGCTTGGAACTGGCACTGCTAAAGAGTAATAGAGCGGTGTGCATATAATAATAGTCCACGTGGCGGAAGAAGAAGAGCAGACCCTCAAGCTATAGCTTGAAAATAGATATTGGTATGAAGAATTCGATAGGCTACTCCGTTTTCTTAGCATTGGCGCATACGAAGACTGGTGACCAGTCTCTCCTCCTCACAGTCACAGCTCCCAGCGACTGTGTATATTTCAGCTGAGTTGGCGGGTCGTATGTGGGGCAGAACCTTGAACCTGAATGTTGAGTAGCCTACTCTGGTTTCCTCTTGAACGAAGCAAACGCCACTAAAGCACGTTTTTACTCATTCATTCTGTGAACTTATAAAGCGCCCTTACAAAACTACTCAGGAGTGCTCCCAGCCCAGCAGATAAATATTATTGATGATATGGAAATTTAAAATCGGAATTCATGCTGCGAATAATTATAAGAAACTGTGACATTTAATTTCGATGAGTCTTGGATCACTAAGTGTTTTCGTGTTGGTGTAGGAGATCAACGCAGATTCCGAAGCTGCTTCTCTGAAAGTAGTTCGCTGTAACCTTCCGCGGCGCGTCTGATGTGCATCGGTTTCAGTGGAAAGAAATTCGTCAACGGAAAGACGATGATCAATGGTTCGCAGAAACTGTCAAAGTCTGTTGCCATGTGGTTGATTCAACGGCCAAAACAAACTGACGCACATGTAAACAAACACACGAAGATGCTAGACATGGTATTCAGATGAGACAAGCAGTCAGGCAGACAGACAGACAAATTGTGACACATGCAGACTTGAACAGACACGGATAAAAAGATATACATAGACAGACACAGATAGAAAGACAGATACAGGCATGTAGAGACACACAGACATACAGACAAGGACAAACACACACATATACAAACACAGACAGACAGTTAGTAAGACAGTGACACAAAGACGAAGACAGACACATGCAGAAAGACACAGACAGACACAGAAGGACAGACACGGACATATTCTGACGCAGTGAAATCATCTAGGCTACAGCAGCACGTTGGCTACACAGATAGACTCAGACATACGGACACGAAAACAGGAACACATATCTAAACGGTTACAAAAGCAAGTAAGCAGGCGTTTGTGCTCATCCCCAAAGAGAACAGCGTCATCAGATCAACGTTATGATCTGCGAGTTTCAGACGATACAAACGCCCTTCGTCAAGTGCAAGTCCAATATTAGCTGTGTCGATTGCGTGCGGCAGATTCCTTGCATATCATTCATAGGTCGGGTGGCATCTGGAGAAGAAGAGCTTGAAGATCAGGATGAAACGGAAAAATTGATGGATCGGGAAAGGAGGGAAATGAAGAGAAGTAGGGTGGGATGGTGGGAGAGAAAGGAACACGGAAGAGAAGGAGAGGAGAGAGAGTAGGCAGACTGGGAAGGAGGATAAAAGGAATGGCAGGAAGAGAGGAGAGTATAGCAGGGAAGAACGGGAGAAAATGAGGACGAAGAGGGAAAAGTGGGAAAGAGAAAAAAGAGAAATGGAAAAAGAAAGCGTCGGAGACAGAACCGAATTAGAAGGAGAAGAAGAAAGACAGGAGAGGAAGAGGATGAAACACAGAGTGGAGTAATAAGCAGGAGCAGAAGTGTACGCAATGTAGGAAGGGGTGGAGAAGAGGAGGAGAAAGAGGGAATGCTGGGATGCACCGGAGGAGATTAATGCGCTTCAAGCATTATTATCGGATGTATAAAAATTGGGCTAATGAAAAAGCTGACACGAAAGTAAGATCAATTGTCGTTTTCCGTCGTATAGATCATTTCCTGATAAGCTGACGGCTCATTCCCTCGAGTGGCGCTAGAGAAAGACTTCTGCTGCACCGAGGATGATATTGATGATGATGATATACTATTGTCCTCCATGGGAACGAAAAATTATCGCTGCGATATTAAGTGCAACATTTGTCAGAACTCAGGCTAGGAGCAGAAGTGTACTCAACTCAGCAACATCTATGCATAAAATCCTGACCAGCGCACAAGTGGAGAATGATTTTCACTGTTGGTACCATTGTGAACAAAAACGACAGAGAGCGGCATCAGTTTCTTATTATTGAACAATACAATGGAATAGAATGTAATTTAATAAAGTAGAATAGAATGGAATGGAAAATAATGGAATAGAATATATTAGAATAGAATAGAATAGAGGGGTTGAACATTTGCTAAAAGAACATAGACTGAAAAACGAGCTCACTATCTGAGGCATTTACATCGATTTCATAGGACAGTTGCAACAAAGGATATTATTTTACTTATTGGCTATTTAAGCCATTCGCTCATTTTACCCAATCGCTCATTCCTTTTAGCTGCCCGCGGAAAATAGATCTATTTTCACTGTGGAAGCTGCAGTTATTATCTGAATTTCACCGTATCCAGTCTTAATGAGTGCGCGACGTTCAACTGCTTCATGTCATTCATAAACATAGGCTAATTATCCCTTCAAATTTTAGGTTCACTTATGATGTACTTTTATTAGTCGAAATCATTATTTCAATAACGTAGCTATGTTTCTGTTAAATCCAAGAGATACTTTAACATCAAGTCCAGTATGGTTTGCTGATGAAAGTGATCAAGATCCGATTAAAGACATTCACATTCAAAGTGTTATAGAGATTCAGCAGTCAAATTTTAATGTCGCAAATGATCTGATGCAAAATACCGTCAAAGCTTCTGGTGTCCTTAGCAGACTAAAGAAGTGCAAGACTGCAGACTAGACTATACGACGCCATTGTTGCGTTGAAAATTACACTCTTCAATTTTCTTCTACGCAAAACCTGCGTGGATTAAGCTATTATGTAATGGGCGTAAGCAATGAAGATATGATTCACTCTATAAACTCCTGAAATTGCGATGAATTTACTAAATATATGTTGGAACATCCAACGCCGCCTTAATCTCAGGCACCAATAATTCTGGACAAAGCGTGAATACAGCAAAATTTCAGATTCAGCAAGAATTCGTTTGGTCAATCCACCTTGTGATCAACGCTAAAACCCATGCAATGGCGAATTATTTAGAGCGAACTTCTGATAGAATTGGAGAGTTCCTTTAGCCTATAAATATCAAACTGTCTGCGGTGTTAGCAATTCACAAGCAAGGAAATGAAAATTAAATTTTCATCTTTAGACTCATTCTATTTTAGACTTTTCCCAGGATAATGTTTAGATTCATATTCTCGCCTTTATTTATCTTCTTATTCTCACATCTTCGCATAGGCCTACTGTAATCTAATATGGGAATCTACCTACACCACTACTTCCCAAATACATTCTCATTCAACAAGAAATTCGACTTATTATAGATGCATCTTTGCTCGTATTATCTCCAGCCTGTTCTCCGTTAGAGCCATTGGCCTTTCAATCAGGACTAAAGTCCATCAAGAAGTCTGGAAATCTCCACCATCAACGTTGCTTAAGACAAAGTTACGTACTCGTTAATTTTAATAACATAGCCTAGTGATAACAGATAATAGTAACAAAGTGTTGTGAAGTATCATAATATTATTACTTGTCTGCTAAACCACTCACGCATTTGTTTCTATCCACTTATTACTTTAATTAGTCTTTCTTATATCTAGCTAGAAGCTTGATATATCTAATTTATTTAAGATATCTTATGTGATTGCAATCATTCGCTGTCTTACTTAGTAGCAATTATTGGCCGTTGCTTCTCTTTGTATTACAATGCACATAGGTGTCTTGATTTTGCGGGGTCAGTGATCCTTCGTGGCCTATCCTTGTGGCCTTCCCCCTTTGAAAATGTGACTTGCAATATATAGCTGTAAAAATTGTTGGTTGGTTACAAAATTAATGATTGATTGACTGATTGATTGAATAGACATTTGCAATTGAATGGCGTCTTTATTTGCCAATGAGAACGTTCTCAAAGAAAGTTATTCAGAAACTCCCGATGAATGCAGGACCACGATATCATCGTAGTCGACAATCATTACTGCTGCCACCGCTACGAAGCCTTCTGACATAGGGCAACCCTTTGAAAGGATCGACACACCAGATTCTGATTTGGACAGCAGGGTTTAACAGACAGACACATTGTACCATATTGTGCACATTCTGTCCTGCAATAAAAACAACCCAACAACTCATCAAGATAAATACGATACCAGCAATAATCAAGTGCACAACAAAGAACTTGTGTCAAAAGTTGTCTTAGTATTGGTTTGTTTGCTCTGAACGTATTCGGTAAAATGTCCCAAGATTCAAGCGGTCGAAACAAGGCTAATTGATGCCTGGGTAAAAGAGTGTAGGCTATATCTTAAAGATAAGATGTATTCCAATACACGAGCCTTTTGTCAGGCCTAATCTCTATGAAATTGTGCTGAATCATGGCTGCACAACGAATTATTACGAATCTGAAGAGATAAAAGCTAAAAGTTACCGAAGAACGTCTTGAATAGTGGAAGCACAACTTAATATGTATAATGAGATCTGATCAAACCTTTTTGAGGCACCATGAGTTTCCAAATACCATCCCAGGTAGTTTGACAATGGAAAGCCAAAGCGTTTGTCATCTGAAAAGCATATTTAAAATACTCAGATCAAAGATTTATGTGGCAAGAGTGGACCCAGAACTCGCAGTCATCATCATCGTGGTTTCTGGGATGTACAGCTATTATATTGTATTGTATTGTATAAAAACATTTATAAAGCACTGATTTTTCAAATAAAGTGACCCCAGTTCAGAGATCTCCTTCACTGTCATAATCAGCAAGTTCGTTTCCAAAATTTATTATGGTGAATGGATAATTAGCAACACTGTAGCCTAGGCTATAATTATGGAAAACATCTGTCATTTGTGTACCTCGCCAGTCTTCAATTTGTAGCTCTGCGCCAACTTACTCAAAGGTAGCAGTACCATAGCACTATTTTTCAAATAAAATGACCCCAGTTCAGAGATCTCCTTCACTGTCATAATCCGCAAGTTCGTTTCCAAACCAAGGATGCATACCTTTGGAAAATATTCACATTAAGTTATTGACGCTATCATGGTGTGTGTGTTTTTGTATGTTTGCGCGCGCGGGCGAACGCGGGAGCGTATGCGAGTGTGAGTGTGTGTGCGTGTGTTTGTGTTTGTGCGTGCGTGTGTGTGTATGGAGGGGAAGGTTCAGTGGCAAAAGTAATGACTTAGGGCATAATTATACCCATTACATACAAACGAACGCGAGAAGAAAGATTGGAAACCCCATGATGTAAAATAATGAAGAAGACGAACAAGACAAAAGTCGGACGAATAGGAAGAACGAAGGAAAGTAAATCTTAAATCTCGTTAGATGTGATATTGTTAATAATCACCTTTCTGCAAATCTCCCGATATAAGAGATAAACTTCCGCAGAGAATGCAGACAAACAACGACAGAAAGATCATCTTCATTTTTGTAACAGATTTCCAATGTCTTTTCTCAGCAGCAGATCGGATGTCGGCAACAAATCTCTCTGACTATAAGAAAAATGAAATGTTCGTTAAAGCAAAAGGAATCAAGTGTCAAACGTTGTGTTTCAAGCCGTAGCTAGGACGCTGTTTTGGGTGTTTGAAAACAGCCGAAATGAAATAATGTAAAAATTTGGAGCATAATTATAGTCGAAAATCGCGGATAATAAGTCTTATTTGTTTTTTGCACCGCCGTGAACGTATGACGAGCCATGAAAAAGGGAAGGAAAGCAGGCGATGAGTAGAAAAGTCAAAGTTTTCGTCGACTAAAAAGAAGGTCATCAGAAAAGTTCTTTCTCCAAAGTCGTTTTTCTCGGCCGCTATATTCCCCTCAAAATTCACGGTCGAGAAAACACCCCCGAAATAAAATCCTGGCTATGGCCTTAATTGGTGGTGTATTCTGTAAGTCTTTTTAGGCATTGTCGAAGTTCTGCTCACGATGCAATTCAAGCAAGAATAGACCGGAAGATATCGGTGGAGGAGCCAAACGGACATGGAACAAAATGGTGCACACGCCGGTCGATAATCACTCACTGGTAATTTAATTTTAGACCATGGGCGGGGTTTGGTTTCCGTTCTTGGAGGGGCTAAAGCCTTCTTGGGGGCGAGAGGGGTAGGGGGCTAAGCCCGGGAAAAGATACCATTTACAGGTTGCCGGACAATTCGTCGATGGACAATTAGTCGACGGACAATTCGGAACGGACAATTCGGAGACGGACAATTCGGAGACGGACAATTTGGACCCGGACAATTCGGAGACGGACCATTCGGAGTGCATATAAAAATTTTGCTTTCCTAAGAGACACTTACAGGGATGAAACTTTTATTTATCATTGACATAAAATAATTATATGGCACCAAGCAAATGCTGTCTGATCTTCTATAATTGTTCCAATAACTGAAAACAAGAAACTGAAATTAGTAGTTAAATGCAGTAAATTATCAACTCATAGGCAGTTCATTTAGATCAATGTAATTTGCAAACCTATATATTATAGGCCATGGTTTTCATGCCCGTTAGTCAGTTGTCAGATTATATTATTAGTTTGGACATGCAGTAATACATTTTTGGTGATGGAGATGGGTAGGCTAAGAAAACCTGACCTAAAAGTGGAAGTCCCATCACGAATTTTGGCTGCTAAGAATTGTTCGGTCCGAATTGTCCGGTGCGAATTGTCCGCTCCGAATTGTCCAGTCCGAATTGTCCGTCTCCGAATTGTACATCTCCGAATTGTCCGGACACCCATTTACACGGTAAAAAAATGATTTAGGGTCTTCTTGGAGGGCTTAGCTCCCCCTAGCCCCTGATAAACTCCGCCCATGTTTTAGACTACAGAAATTCACTGTTTCTTTGAGTTCTGGGGATTTCAGTGCCTTGATTATTCGAGACCGTGTCGCCCAAAACAGACAACGAGTTTCCTATTTTGAGGGCAATTGATAGGTGCTGGAGCAGATGGCTAATCTCACGCTGGTCACCTGACACTGATGAGAATAGCGATAATTAATATTATTATAATTCAAGGTCGTAGATTTTTTACATTATTGAACACACCCGAAATGTAAAAGTAAAAAAATGATAGAATGCATTTACTATAACATGAATCATGATGTAAAAACAATGAAATATAACCACGAAGTCACCCTCCCCCCCCCCCAAATAAAAAAATGTGAAAAAATAGAATGAATTGATTTCGGTCGGATGACTAAAAAATGTCATCAGCTTTTTTGGACGGGAAACTGAAGAAACACCCCGAAATCAAATCCTGGCTAGGGCATTGTTATAATATTATTATTATTGCTATTATTTTTTTTGGCCCCGAGGTATTTAGGACTTCATTGCTAATTATTGTATAAAACTTGTCCATAATGACCCTAGTCGTCGTTGTCTTGATTATCGAAACTGCCTCAGAATGCCATCGCGTTAAAACGTTGCATCGGTAAAAAGATGCGTTGATACAGGAAGGCAGTTTCTCGTGGGTCCTACGTAACTCAGCTGAGCTTTTGTCCTAGGTCAGATAGAAAGTCTTGGCCTTCGCTATTTATTATTATTATTATTATTATTATTATTATTATTATTATTATTATTATTATTATTATTATTATTACTTTTTTTAAAATTTATTTATTTATTTTAGGGCTGTTGTTCGATTACAAATTTTAATCGAAATTAATCGCGCGATTAATTTTTTTAATCGCAATTAACTGCAAATTAATCGCAATACATTTCCTTGAAATATACTAATCTTATTATTTTCTAAGGAACCCTCAAGCATAAAATTTTAATGACTGAATGCATTCTATCTATTGCAAACATATTTAATAACCTTTGGCTAAGGTCTATTGAATTTCTGCATTTAGTTTATTGTACAGTTTTGTAAGACAGACAGAATTGAAACATTGTTCAAATCAGTCAACTGCTCAAAATCCATTATTTTTTTCATTTCAGCCACCTTTAATTAAAATGACATACTATTAGGCCTAAATGTGAAAATAGACAACCGTTTTCTGATCATCAGGATTAATTATTTATTCAGTCAATTCTATAGGCAGACCAGTTTATGTAGGCCCTGCATTGGTCGGTTCAAGGGATGCTCTTATTAATTAACAATAGTCATCATCATCATCAACAACCGAGGGACCAATGCCCGTAGGTGCTCGATGCCGTTCTCGTTATTCCACGCCAGGTTTGTCTGTCCAAGGCAGCGTGTGTTAGGTCCTGTAATGGTGCTCCACACCATTCTGATATGTTATCCAGCCATTCCTTGTGTGGTCGTCCTTTCCTGTTGGATCCCTCCATTCTTCCAAGCACAACTGTCTTGATCTTTCTGCTGCTGTCCATCCTGCATATGTGGCCGAAGAGATCTAGCTTCCTGGTTATTATTTTCTGCATAAGGTTCTCTGTGTGGTCTATTCGCCTATACAGTTCTGCGTTTGTTACTTTCTGCATCCATCCAATACGCAAGATCTTTCTGTAGCACCTTCTCTCGAAAGCGAGTATTCTTCCTTCTGACTCCTTTGTTATTATTATATTTGTTATTATTATTAACAATAGTAGGTCTACTATATTGAACCTCATTCTTTAATCACAATTTTTCACAAGAGGTTGCGGTTCTTGCCAAACCTCGTCTCAGCTGTCCTTCTGTAAACATTTATCATTTGAAACCTGGATCCATTGGTCTTGCCATCTTCTGGAGTTCAACCAAGGTAGTTTGACGGGGCGAGGAAACAACCTTAGTGGACGATGCGATGCGGCCGATGTCGACGGTTCATCGCTAGCGTTAAATGCATGTTTTGATTCGCATGCAGGCGATAATTGAGCGACGAATTGCTACGATAAGCTTAATACTGAAATTCCTTTTTGGAATATTTGCCAAAGAATGTATCGCTAGCTTTTAGTCAGGGCTTTTTTAACGTGCAGTTTTACACAAAATGTGCAGTTCTAAATGGATTTGTGCAGTTGTGGAAGCACTTATGTACAGTTAAAACTAGCAAAAATGGCTATTGTTATCCGATTGGAAGTAATTTACCATGGATGATGGGAAGAAAAAGAAGGGGTTGTGCAGTTCAAAAAATTTCTTAAAAACAGCCCTGCTTTTAGTATGACCCTTCCGTTTAAAACGAGTTTTTCTGACTCTGATTCCATTTTAATCAGATCAAATTAACGCGTACGATTAATGCGTTAACATTTTTAATCGCAAATTTTTTTAACGCGTTAATCGCACGCGTTAACGCGATTAAATCAACAGTCCTAATTTATTTATTATGCAATCATTTATTACTTTGAGCAAACGTTCCGAAGATTAATTTTAGCTACTAAGGTCATTGGCCTTCGCCATCGGTGTCGTGCATAAAAGTACCCATAAATGCTATTGCGTTGTGTCGTTGTGTGCATATGGACAGACGCTGGAATAGATACATATATTCCATGGGGTCGCCCGTTATTATTATTTTATTTTTTATTTATTTTTTTATTTTTATTATTACTATTATGTTTTTTCTTGTTGCCCCGATTATAATTATTATTATTATTATTATTATTATTATTATTATTATTATTATTATTATTATTATTATTATTATTATTATTATTATTATTATTATTATTATTATAATTATTATTATTGTCCAGCTATTGTTATTGAAAGGCTACCCCTTTTCCAAAGCGGGCATGGAATTAACGAAAGAGCCCGTGAAGGCCACAGCGTTAAAGCGCTGAATAGTAATTGAGAGTCTTTGGAAGAGGAAGGACGTCTCCCTCAGATCGTCCGACGCCTGCGACAGGTGACGACCTAAATCAGTTAACAAATCAATTCCTCTAGAATTGATGGGACCTAGCGTCTCCAGGGCCAGCGGAATGAAGTCATGTGTAGCTGTGATCGACGTATATTTTTGTTCCTTTCTACAATCTGCTAGTTCTGCTGCTGCTCCTGCAGTGACAGCCGTTGCCTGCAGATAGGAGGGCGCAAGGGTGTCGACCACAGTGGCATCCCATACGAGACATCGGCCCGCTTTCCACGGAATAAGGGTGGTGCCATCCGGTCTCCTCCCGTCCGAACGTAGCATACCTCGTGGTTCTTTGACCGCTGGAAAACCGGCTCTGATGAGGCTCCGGTGGATAAGGTCGTTGATGGCAGCGTGCCTGGCGACGCGACCAAAACCAAGAGCACAGGAGAGGCCGTGTGTACCTCTAGCGGTGACCAGCGTGCCACAAGCGCAGACGTGAGGTTGACAGATATTGGCTCCTAGACGAAGTCCGACTGCCACTCTGATGGCCTCATCACTGAGTCTGAGGCCGCAGGAAGTGATCGGCAGACAATGTAGCCAGTCGCTGGCGTGCTTGAAGGTAACGGCTTTCAGGCGCGCCTGCTCGCTCTGCTCTGTGGTGGAGAGGTGCAGATCTGAAAGCTCTTTTTCAAGAATCGGGAAGTCCCACTTTGCTTGTATGCGTGAAGGACAGTATTCCTCCAGCGACAAACCAGTTTTTGACAGCCAGAGCGACAAAAGGCTCGTGTAATGTAAATCCGGTTGACTTTCTAACACGGGTAGGATGTTGGACTGAAGCTCGGAGGTGCCCGCGGCCGATGCTAAAAAAGCGGAAAGTGCCAGCGATGACGCCCTTCGAATGCCCAGACCGCCTAAACCGATGGGTAAGGTAGCCTGTTGCCACTGCGTGTCAGTAAAGTCTATGTTCAAGATGATCTGTAAGCCTTTTCTCAGAGTTTGATCGTAAGACTCCAGTACTGAATGATTCGAGCAAGGTGCGCATCTCAGGGTGTAGATTAATTTGGGAGCGCCCATCGAGTGTCTCAGAATCAGAAGTGCATCGTGACGTGTAATTATGGTTAGTCTAGACAAAGCCTTTTCCAGTTCCTCAGCACGTGATTCCAATGCTCGATTCAAGGCTGCTCCTGTGGACAGCGGTGCTCCCAGGAGTGTCGCTGTGTCTGGATCAGTGTATTCGAATTGTCTGAAAGATGGTTGGTTGATCAGTAGAGGATCTTTAGCAATAAGTTCACATTTCTTTCTGTTGAAGGTCAGACCCAGATCTGCGCATTCCTTTTCCAGGGTCTCAATATCTTCCGCTACGCCAGCCGTTGGTCCGCCCAGAGAGATATCGTCGAGATAGCCAAATGCCAAGGGAGAAGACAGTTTTACTAGAATCGGTTGCAATGGCAAGCAGAACAGCAATGGACCGAGAGGATCTCCCTGTTGTGGTCCAACTGCAGACTGTATGGTGAAGGAGCCGTATTTCAAATGAGATTGTTCGGCGTAAGCTAGATGGCAGTATGCTGCCATTTCCGGAATTAATTCGTTAACTGCTGACATCATACGAGAACGACAAAGGCTGTTGAAGGCGTTGGAAATATCAAGTTTAACCAGGATTGAGTCCGAATCTAAAGTTTGTAAAAAGCGACGTGTAGCATGGATCGCTGCTTCCGCTCCGCCTGGTACACCAACTCCCACTTGCTGTGGCGAAAGGTACGATGTCAGTCTTGGTATGGCGTAGGCGTTTGCGCTCTTAGAAGTCAACCTGCGCCAGAAGTAGCCAATTACGATTGGGCGAAGACCACCAGTTTTCTTGCGTAGGGCGAATAGTGTGCCACCGAACAGCAATGGGCGTATTAATTCGTGGCAGGAGCCCTGCAGTAGTAAGTTGACCAAGGCAGTTATGGCCAAGACAAGAGCCGGTCCAGCGTCTGGCGAGTTGATCAGCTCCAGGATGTGTTGCGGGCGTAGACCGTCTGGTCCTCCAGCGGAACCTGCTGGAAAAGTGCGAATAAGTTTCCGAATTTCCATCTCCGTGATTTGAAGTGGTTGAATAATAGGCGGAGCTGGAATCGGAGGACCATCCAGCGGAGGAGAAGGGTGTTTCGTACAGAGCTCAGCGAACGTTTGTTCGCAGACAGAGGCCGGTACCTCTTCCGAGCAGAGTATTTTTGCGGCAGCCTTGATGCCTCCATCCTCTAACTTGGCTGACACCGCATCTGCGATGGATTGGTCATTACTGCGCGTCTTTCTGTTGCTGTTTGAACGAGCAGGTTGGTCTGGATCAAAAATTTCCTCGGCCTTTTGGGGCCAGCTGTTGAAAAAATCTGTTGTACGCTTCTTAATGGTAGATGTTAGGTTGTGTCGCTTGCCACCGTGTCTAGGCTGCTCGAGAATGGTTGCACCGAAGCTCAGAAGACATTTCCAATTGTCTAGCTCAGTCGGATCCGAAATCAGGCGGTTGATAACATCAGCCAAAAGCAATCCGGTGCAAGATCTGGCTCCCTTTGGGATGTGTCTTAGCAGGTTATGTTGAAGCGATGGATGCCTCAAATGTTCTCTGCTGTCCGTGTCCTGCAACTTCTGATCAATGTCGCTCTGCTGACTGCTGTCATTCGATGTAATTGTAACCGTTTCATTTCCTGTATTCAAGAGGCTATTAGTCAATACGGGTGTAACTGTGACCTGGTGAGACAACGGTGGCTTTTTAGAACCCAAGCATGGTTTTGACCTAGGACCGTGAAGATGGACATTACCATCTTTCATGTGTATTAATCTAGAAACATGGCACACGCTGCAGATGCCTCTGGACTTGTGCGATGAAGTGCTGGAGATGGAACAGCGCGAACTCTGGTGACCAGTGACGCTCATTTGTGCATAAGTGTGTTACTAGAAGTTCAGTGGATCAGCGAAAGGTGTGAACGCTGATGAGAATGGTTGTGTTGAAGTTGATTGAGAAGGATGCTTTGAAGCAGAAAAGCCATCGCCTTCGTTGAGCGCCATATTGAATTAACGTTTGAAAAGTAAACAGTTACGCTCCGACCTCAGTGGACAAACGTTGCCATGACGATGATTACGTCAGCCGGCCATTTAAGCATGATGTCGAAAATTTAAATGGTTTGATGATCACTGATAATAAAAATAAATATTTCTATACAGAATTGTACTGAATTCTCAGCTATTCACTTACGACAGATAACATCATCGAAACCTAGAGATCTTAAACTAGTAGCATGTCTATAAATCCATCGCTGACAAAGACGAAAAACGGTGAATTTAGGTAATTTGCGCAATGTAATAAAAATTCGACTAACGACAGCCAACGCTGATGACGTAATTATTATTATTATTATTATTATTATTATTATTATTATTATTATCACTATTATCATTATTATTATTATTATTATTATTATTATTATTATTATTATTATTACTATTATTATTATTTTTTTTTTTTTACCCGAGGTACCTAGGATCCCTCGGGATTTCAAAAAATTATGCTTGGAGCTGTTATTCAATGTCTAGAAATTCAGGCCTCGTCCTCCGCAACAATATTAAAAGGACCACGAAAAGCGATGGCATTGTAGCGCTGAATGCAGATGGAAATGCGCTGGAAGAGAAAAGTCGTTTCTCGCGGCTCTCCAGAAACGATCGAGAGACGCTGACCAACCTCGCGGATGAAGCAGACCCCGGCAGAGTTGATGGGCCCCAGTGTTTCCAGGGCAATTGGAACAAAAAGGTGTGATGATGGCAGCACCGCGTACTTTTCGATTTTACGTACGGCGGCCTGTTCTGCAGCAGCTCCCGCCGCATTCGCTGTGTGAGCGATGTAGGATGCCGCGCAGGTGTGGACCACTGTGGCATCCCAGGCCAGATGTTTGCCTGCAGCCCAGGGGATTAGTGTGGCCCCATCAGGCCTCTTGCCGTCTATGCGAGACAGACCAGAGGGCTCTTTGGCGCTTGGGACATCGGCTCTCTGCAAAGCCCGCCAAACTATATCGTTGATGGCGTGATGACGAAGGGACCGTCCAAAAGCCAGCCTGCATGCGAGGCCGTGTTGGCCGTCAGGGCCCACCAGAGCACCGCAGCCACATTGGTGTGGGCTGCAGAGACTCAGACCCAGCCGAAGGCCAACTGCCACGCGCACTGCCTCATTGCTGAGACAGAGGCCGCAGGATGGGATTGGTATGACTGTCAACCAGTCGCCGGAGTGAGGGGAACTCACAGCCAGCAAGCGTGCTCGGTCAGTTGGGTTATTGTTGTTGCTCCAAACCGCCGATTTATCTGCTTCGATTACTGGCTTGTCCCAAGTTGCCTGTTTAGCCGGCAACGGATCGACACAAGATGGAAGTGTATCCCTACGAGCCATCAAGATATCACCCAAATGCGGATCGGACGCCGCAGAGCTGAGACCAAGAATGGCCGACTGGAGTGCAAGGGTTGTCGCAGCTGATGCCATATAGGCAGAAGAAGCCAGCGATCCAACCCTCCTCACGCCCAGACCGCCATGTTTGATGGGCAGCGTGGCCTGCAGCCATTGGGTGTTGTCTAGCTTGATGTTGATGATGGATTCAAGGCCATCTCTCATGATGTTGTCGAGCCTTTCCAAGGTTGCGTGGTCAGAACAAGGGGAGCAACGGAGCAGATGACTAATTCTAGGGGCACCAAATGAAGATCTTAAAAGTATGAGGGCGCTTTGAGAAGACAGGTGTTGTAGATTTTTGATGGCATCGCTTAGGAGCCCACATTGTTGCTCAAGTGCAGCGTCTAATGCCTGTCCCTTAAAGAGAGGTGCACCAAGTAGGATCATCGAGTCTCTGTCCAGGCGCTGGAAATCCGACCAGTGGGGATCATCCCCGAAGCCCCCACTCTGGGAGTACCACTCACATTTGCCGCCGTTCAGATGGAGACCCATTGCAGCACCGCGATCGTGAATCAGTTCGATATCCCGAGCTACTGTCTCCTCAGGACCTCCCAAAGAGAGGTCGTCCAAGTAACCTAAACGGAATGTCGACTGCAAAGAGCGAAGAATGGGTTGCAGCGGCAGGCAAAACAGTAGAGGGCCGAGAGGGTCACCTTGCTGGGGCCCCATTTGTGAAGGTATCGAGAATTGGCCAAACCTAAGCAGAGAGGCGGTCCCATAAGCCTGATGGACAAAACGGTAAATCTCGGGTACAGCTTCAAGCGCGGCCTTCAGCATGACATCGCGACGCAGGCTGTTAAACGCGTTAGCGAAGTCAAGCTTGACAAAAACATGATCATCGGGTAGATCAGTGATGAACCTGCGAGCTGCATGTGCCGCCGCTTCGCAACCAGCAGGCGTAGCAATGCCGACCTGCAGCGGGGCAAAAAAGGATGTTAGCTTGCCCACTGCAAACTTGTTAGCACATTTGGCTGCGATGCGTCTCCAGATGTAACCGATGGCGATGGGCCTAAGACCACCTGCCTTCTTGGAGAGGGCGATGAGGTTGCCCCCAAACAAAATGGGTCTCACCTCCAAGGGACAGCCGCCGCGTAGCAGGAGGTTGACGAAATCGGTCAGCACACTCAGTAGCTCAGCAGATGACTCGCGATGGTTCACAAGATCCAAGAGATGTCCAGGGCGAAATCCATCTGGTCCCCCCGCCGAACCCGACGGAAATGAGCGTATTGCTTCCATCACATCGGACTCTGTGATCTGAAGGGGGGTGGTGGCTTTTGGGTCCGGCAGGTTTAGCAATTCATCTGGGTGGGTGTCTACAGGGTGTTTCTCAAGTAGAATCTGTAGATTCTCTTCAGTCTGGGGTGCGGGATGACTTTGATCGCACAAGATACGGACAGCTGCGCGGATGTTACCATCCTCCAGTTTGGAGTTGATGGCTGCGATGAGGACTTCTGAATTGTGCGATGGCATACTGCGACGGGCACCCGAGGTACCCGTAACCTGATCCGAACCCTGACCCTGTGACCATGTCTGAACTCGGCCCTTGATGATATTAGCCATGTTTCGTTTACGACCCGCCCGAGATGGCTGCACCAAAACACATGGGGCGAATTGCAGGAGCGCCTTCCAGTTATCCAGCGAGTCAGGGTTGCTGCAGATGCTGCGCAGGATCCCTGCTAGACCCTGTGCGCAAACCAAACGCGCCCCTCTGGCAATGTGTTTAAGAAGTGGACCCCAAGTATCTGGGTGCGTTTTTATTATTATTATCATTATTATTATTACTACTATTATTATTATTCTAAAAACATTTTTTATGTTCGTAAAATATGGATGTGCTCTCGAGCACAACTTAATTATTTACAGGGCCGGATTAAAAAATGTTGTGCCCTGTTCGGGAAATTTGTTGCGGATCTTCGGCTGAATATATTCTGATGACCTTTTTTGTCGTTTGGTCGAAAATTTCAACAATATAACGGTTATTTTCCCCTCCAAAAAGATGATGACCTTTTTTAGTCGATTGGTTGAAATTTGCCAAAAACTCAAAAATTGTCGGAAAGTTTTTCCGCTTGAGTGGGTCCCTTAAGGACCTTCTTAATCGAAAAATTATTCTCATATGTAGCCTAAAATTTACACCGGTGTTATAAGATAAGAGAAGATAAGAATATTCTTTAATTCACCAATAACAGCATTTTGGTTTACAGACGTAGGCCTAGTACAATTAAATGAAATAATATTTCATTTAATTGTACTACGTCTCAAGGGTAACACTAGCCTACTTAGTGTTAGCATATTCACGCAATCATTGCAATCATAGTTGTAAAAAATGGTTTTTTTCGTTTTTTATTTTCTCCCAAAAAACGTCGTTTTTTTGTTTTTTTATTTTTCCCATCGTTTTTTGTCGTTTTTTTTCTTTAACTTTATTTATTCATTTACTTTCTGTTATTATTTTCCTTAATTTTAATTTTTTCTGATATTCCTTTAGGCCTATGTTTTCCGCCAACTCTCAAGGATTCGGCTAACTAAAGTCATTATTTCATCGTTTAACATCATCATTTAAGAGATAGCCTGCGTGTAGCAGGTTTCTAATCAGTTTTCAAGGTTAAAATGCGGTTTTAGATGTAGCAAAGTCAAATTATTTTTCGTTTCCGTTTTTTATCGTTTTTTTGTCCGTTTTTTATTTTTTCAAAAAAACCGACGTTTTTCCGTTTTTTTTATTCCATTTCCATCGTTTTTTACATCTATGATTGCAATACATAACGCAGACTTAAATTTCATGTGTAGACAAATTTGTGAGGTTCAGTTTTCTTCTCTAACAAAGCTAACAACTTCGCAGAGCCTTACCCTGCCGAACAGTCAATGAAGCGTAAAAGATATTACAAACCTAAAATGACGGACTCAACGACTGCAAAGTCAATGGTTACAGCCACGTGAAGCACTGCAGAACCTAGGAAACAGAGGGATGGGTGAGCTTTTATGTCCACATTTCGACGACGTTTTCCAGTGATTTATATCCAGGCATAAAGAGAAATAATTTCCTGTCTTCTGAGCATCTCATTTCCGAGCAGGTTTTGATCAGACGTGGATTTATGGTATTATCTTAGAAATAATAGTCACTGCCATAAATAAGGTCTATACTAGCCTACGCCGTGTTAGGCCTATATTGAAGTAGGCTAGGCCTATTTATGCGCACGTACGTTCTAATTAAAATCATTGCATGGAAGAAATTTGATTTGATTCTACAATGAAGATACTAGGGCTATATTGAAATCATTGGACTCGTTAATCATTCAGAAAATATTGCAAATGATTTCCTTTGAAGATCTGGCCAGAAACCACGTGCTGCGGAAGAGACTTGAAGGGATCATCCATAAATCACGCCACGAACCAAAAGGGAAGGAGAAACACACATCTGTGACGATTTGCAGCGGCGCCCGCAGGTGTACGCACATACGTAGGCTAAGTGCGTACAGCGCTGAAAGGCTAAAAAAATAATGGCTGATGAATAAAAAAAGGTCATCAGTTTTTTCGGCGGATGGAATAGGTGACCCTGAGTCCCTGACGAAAATGTTCCCCTGCTGTGCGTACAAGAAAAAAATCCTGGGGCGCCGCTGACGCTTTGTGAGGGTCGTTTACTAGATATCGCATGACGTTTGCGATGACGAGTGATGGAGGCAGAGGCATCAAAAATCGTCCTAATTTGGTTGACGTCATTTATGGACGGTTCTTTGAAGTACTGACCATGGTTCGTTACTATACTAGGCAGGAAAACATCGTTTCTATGAATGCAGGAACGAATTCACACGTAATTAATAGCCAGAAAGGGGTTGGTATGCATTTAATTAGAAACTATGCATTTATTCATGTCGTAGGTACGATATACATTATTCATCTACGTCAGAATGTGTGTAAAGTTGTAAGCATGCATGCCATTGTGTAGATATAAGTTCATACATATAGCCACCATTTTCATGGCATGGCATGATACTTCGTCAGTGTTACTTTTTCGCTGAGTTTTACGCTTATATATAACGTTGAAGCTTGAATCACATAGTAAGCTTATATTATGTACAACGCCAAAGTGTCAACCAATTAATAGACTAATAAATTATACCGGTACGGGGTAGGCTACCTGTTGGCAAAACTGGCATACCGCTGGGGGCATACCACTGGGGCAAAACTGGCATACTGGCTGGGGCAAAAGTATCAGTAATGCGGCAATAGCCTACTTGTGGTCTAAATCGCAAATGATCTGATGCAAGATACCGTCAATAGCTTGTGGTGGTGTCCTTAGCGGCCTAAAGAAGTACAAAACTGCAGACTATAGGCTAATATGACGCCATTGTTTCGTTGAAAATTACACTCTTCCATTTTCTTCGACGCAAAGACATGCGTGGATTAAGTTATTATGCAGTGGGCATCAACAATGAATCATTATGATTCACTCTATAAACTCCTGAAAATGCGATGAATTTATTCAATATGTTGGAACATCCAACACCGACTTAATCTCAGGCACCAATAATTCTGGACAAAGCGTGAATATAGCGAAATTTCACATTCAGCAAGAATTCGTTTGGTCAATCCACCTTGTGCGCGATCAACGCTAAAACCCATGCAATGGCGGATTATTTGGAGCGAACATCTGATAGAATTGGAGAGTTCCTTTAGCCTAGATATCAAACTTACTGCGGTGTTAGCAATTCACAAGCAAGGAAATGAAAATTAAATTTTCATCTTTAAACTCATTCTGTTTTAGACTTTTTCCAGAATCATGTTTAGATTCATATTCTCGCCTTTATTCATCTTTTTATTCACACAATATCGGAGCTGTTGTTTGGCGCATTATTTAAAAATACGTCTTCGAAGCTAATGACTCTAAATCCGGCAGTTAAGCTCTGAGGCAAACCTGCAAGGCCAAACGAAAGAATAGATGGGTTTTTGTTATTAAACCGAGAATTAATGGATCTCATCTCTCTATGGTGGAGTCTACAAACTTTCTGGGAGTCTAAGTTGAACAGCATCTAACATGGATCAATGGATCATATAAAATGTATTTCTTGAAAATTGTTTACAAATACTAAGATAACAGCAAGTGCTGCGTACCTCTTACCTCCCCTTTTCGTGTGAAGCTATATATTATTCACTTGTGTCCAAAGCTCGAGGGTACGTACCATACGTATTCTATTTTTTGAAAGGTACGTACGTATTTTAACGTACCCTATTTTAGGGTACGTAAACAATAAATAAAATACGTTAACCACGTCATTGCTCATTATAAGAATGTTCAATTTAATTTAAGCAAACACTCACCACCCAGTAGGCCTATACGGCGTAGTGAATTGCTGCAATGCTATATTGTAGGTCCATGTTTATCCAGCATACATTGCATTTAATGCACTAATGTCAGTCAGTCGTCTCAGTTCTGCTGCAGCACTTCAAAGATGTGTTCTTATGCGATTGCTTGATCCAACCCAGAACTGCTTGTCGAAAAAATTGCATTCAATCAAATAACTGTTTTTCGCATTTTTCAAAACTTTCACGTGCGTCCATTCCTTCCCACGTTCTCTGGGCATCGCTGACTCGCTGACTGATGCGTAGGCTATTATATAATAGATATAGCCTACTGCAACTTTCGAGTTAGGCTACACCAATTTTTCAAACCAGCGACGTGTACTTAGCTCTCATCAGAAAGACAGTACAATTTGCAATAAATTAATTATAACCAAAGAATTTATCGAATTAAATTTACTGCTACGCTAGGCCTACCGGAAGTACCGGTCTCAATGTCGCATAGGCCTACAGTTGACGTCAGATTATGCGTTGGCTATATGGGTCGCTGAGTAAACCATAAATAAAATTGTCGTGTATGGTACGTACCATACGCGTATTCTATTTTTTGAAAGGTACGTACGTATTTTAACGTATTCTATTTTAGGGTACGCGTACCCTCGTGCTTTGCTTGTGTCCATACTTCGCATACTGGGATCTAATATGGGAATCTATCTACACCACTGCTTCCCAGATACATTCTCATTCAACAAGAAACTCAAAATATGATAAATGCATCTTTTATCTCCAGCCTGTTCCTTGTTAGAGCCACTTGTCCTTCAAACTGGGATAAAATCCCTCAAGAAGTCTGGCAATCTCCACCATCAACGTTGTTTAGGAAAAAGTTACGTACTCGTTAATTTTAATAATATAATAGTAACAGATAATAGTAACAAAGTGTTGTGTAGTATGATAAGTATAATATTATTATTTGTCTGCTAAACCACTCACGCAGTTGCTTTTTTCCACTTATTACTTTTATTAGCTTTTCTTATTTATTTAAGAGCTTGATATATCTAATTTGTTTAAGATATCTTAAGTGATTGTAATCATTCACTGTATTACTTAGTAGCAATTATTGGCCGTTGCTTCTCGTTGTATTACAATGCACATAGGTGTCTTTATTTTGCGGGGTCAGTGATCCTTCATGGCCTATCCTTGTGGCCTTCCCCCTTTGAAAATGTGACTTGCAATATATAGCTGTAAAAATTGTTGGTTGGTTACAAAATTAATGATTGATTGACTGATGGATTGAATAGACATTTGGAATTGAATGCCGTCTTTATTTGCCAATGAGAACGTTTTCAAAGAAAGTTATTCAGAAACTCCCGATGAATGCAGGACCACGATATCATCGTAGTCGACAATCATCACTGCTGCCACCGCTACGAAGCCTTCTGACATAGGGCAACTCTTGAAAAGGATCGACACACCAGATTCTGATTTGGACAGCAGGGTTTAACAGACAGACACATTGTACCATATTGTGCACATTCTGTCCTGCAATAAAAACAACCCAACAACTCATCAAGATAAATAAGATACCAGCAATAATCAAGTGCACAACAAAGAACTTGTGTCAAAAGTTGTCTTAGTATTGGTTTGTTTGCTCTGAACGTATTCGGTAAAATGTCCCAAGATTCAAGCGGTCGAAACAAGGAATTTATTTATGCTAATTGATGCCTGGGTAAAAGAGTGTAGGCTATATCTTAAAGATAAGATGTATTCCAATACATACGAGCCTTTTGTCAGGCCTAATCTCTATGAAATTGTGTTGAATCATGGTTGCACAGCGAATGATTATGAATCTGAAGAGATAAAAGCTAAATTTACAGAAGAAAGACTTGAATAGTGAAAGCACAACTTAACATGGATAATGAGATATGCTCAAACCTTTTTGAGATATTAGTAGATACCAAATACCTTCCCAGGTAGTTTGCCAATGGATAGCGCAAGCGTTTGTCATCTGAAAAGCATTTTAAAAATACTCGGATCAAAGATTTATGGGGCAAGAGTGGACCCAGAACTCGCAGTCATCATCATCGTGGTTTCTGGGATGTACAGCTATTATGGTGAATGGGTAATTAGCAACACTGTAGGCTATAATTATGGAAAACATCTGTCATTTGTGTAAGCTTACCTCGCCAGTCTTCAATTTGTAGCCCTACGCCAACTTAACCCTTATAGGGTATCGATTTTTTTCCACAGTTGTTGGTAACCGGGGGGTAAAAAAATACCCCCAATTTATTTTCGTCAAATCTATGGAAATGTTTAATTTATCTGATAGACAAGGACAATAGAACACATTATTGAATGTAATGAGCAAGAAATCTTGAATTAAAATGACGACTCGTTCCAATATGGCTGTCTAAAGCGAAAGTAGTATTAAGTTGTGAGTCAATGCTACCACGGTACAGTTTCAGATACTGATCACTATTTATACAAATGCTGTGTCGTAGGGTTGATTGAAATAACTAACTGCAAGCAATAACAAGCGGCTGTGCAGTGCTGTAATAGTCAGTAACTATGACGTTTACAAGTTTTCACTTGACAAAACTGACAAAAAAGAAACATTCAGTGACAAGTAGGCCTACACCCGTAATAGTTTTACCACAGTTTCAGTGGGCAATGGGCATGAATCTTATGCATTCGTATGATATACAGTAGTGGCCATATTATTATGGACAAGGCTAAGAAAACGGTACTTGGTACATATATACATACATACACACATACATACATACACACATACATGCATACATACATACATACATACATACATACATACATACATACATACATACGTACATACATACATGTACACACAGACACATACTTGCATACATACACGTATGTATGTATGTATGTATGTATGTATGTATGTATGTGTGTATGTATGTGCATATGTATGTATGTATATATGTATGTATGTATAATGTGTACAGTGTATGTATATATGTATGTATAAGTATATGTGCAACTTCTATATGACATACGCGTTGAACGCTGCTGCATCAACCAAGAAATAGTAGTCTGCCGCTAGGTGGCAGCGCAATATGGCACATCTGAAAACGGCATCGTGAAGAAAAAACATATCTAGGAAAAGTCACAAAAGCAAAAGTCTGTTTTGTTTTATTCAAAAGAAGCGTAGGGAAAAAAGTAGACTGGGGGTTATTTTTTACCCCCCGGTTACCCTATAAGGGTTAATCAAAGGTAGCACTGATTTTTCAAATAAAATGACACCAGTTCAGAGATCTCCTTCACTGTCATAATCAGCAAGTTCGTTTCTAAACCAGGGATGTAGCCTATATCTTTGGAAAATATTCACATTAAGTTATTGACGCTATCATGGCGTGTGTGTGTGTGTTTGTGTATGTTTGCGCGCGCGGGCGGACGCGGGAGCGTATACGAGTGTGACTGTGTGTGTTTGTGTTTGCGTGTGCTTGTGTGAAGGGGAGTGTTCAGTGGCAAAAGTAATGACTTAGGGCCTACTCATTGCATACAAACGAACGCGAGAAGAAAGATTGGAAACCCGAAGATGTAAAATAATGAAGAAGACGAACAAGGCAAAAGTCGGACAAATAAGAAGAACGAAGGAAAGTAAATCTTAAATCTCGTTACATGTCATATTCTTAGTAGTCCTCACCTTTATGCAAATCTCCCGATATAAGAGATAAACCTCCGCAGAGAAAGCAGACGTACAACGACAGAAAGATCATCTTCATCATTGAAACAGACTTCCAATGTCTTTTCTCAGCAGCAGATCCGATGTCGGCAACAATATTATCTCTCAAAACCTATAAGAACAATAGCATTTCTTATTAGGTAAAAGGAATCAAATGTCAAACGTGGTGTACAAGGCCGTCGTAGCTAGGGCGGTGTTTTTGGGTGTTTTAAAACACCCCAAAATCAAATAATGTAACAATTTCGAGCAGAAAATAGTCGAAAATCGCGGATAATAGATTTTTTGCGCCGCCGTAAACGCATTAAAAAGTTAAAGTCGTCCCTGGGCAGCAGGCCGATTGGTGAGGCGCTCATCTCCTTTCCTAAGCCCTTGAGTCGGCAATGGACGAATCCCAAGGTCATGTGCACGGGGCCAGTGATTTCCTAGCAGGGCCGTAGCAACAGTGAACGTGACCCCCTCCGAACATAATGTCCGGGGCGGCGGGGCCCCTTGCAATGCAGAAACAGGTTTACACGGTATGCGTAATACTCTGCAAGGTTCTTAGTTAAATAATTTCGTTTCGTAATTATTAGGAAACTCTAGACTCTAAATATGATATTATTATACTCTACGAACTTTTCTAGAATTGGCATCAAAGTCCCTTCATGCAGTATTGCATATCTGAAAATACTTTGCATTTTCAGCTTTCAAAATTTGGCTCTTGGGGTTCTTACAATGCAGAAATTGGAATGCGGTAATTAAATTTATACAGTAAAATTATAATGTGGTTCGTATTAATTAGCCTATGTATTATGCCGTATACATAGGACTACAGTGTGTATTCCGTACTTAGGCCTACTGCTGCTGAAGTCTTTCTAGCAGTGATTTCCAACATGGATTGTGCAACAGCATCAATAAATGTCACTGTATACCTATAGTTACACCTCACTTTTTTTGCCACTTTCGGGCCCCCTTTCTTGCGGGGCCTCCTCCGGTCGGAGGGTATACGGAGGGCGGTCGCTACGCCTCTGTTTTCCAGGACTTGCCGTTTACTTCTCAGCTTACGCCGGTACTAAATTAAACTGCTTGGTGACAGAGACACGTGTGCGTAAACAACTTTTCCCAAGGTCGTTAGCCTACCCGGATTCGAACCGCAACCGTCCGCTCCGTGAGCGAGCGCATTACCGATCAGCCAACGGGTCGCACCGGTGAACGCATTACGAGCCATGAAAAAGGCAAGAAAGCAGTCGATGAGTAGAAAAGTCAAAACTTTCGACGACTAAAACGAAGGTCGTCAGAAAATTCCTCCTCCATGGCGATTTCTTTCGGCCGCTATATTCGTCTCAAAATTCGCGGTCAAGAAAACACCCCCAAAATAAAATTCTGGCTACGGCTTTGGTGGTATATTCCGTAAATCTTTTTAAGCTTGTCGAAGTTCTGTTCACGTTGCAATTCAAACAAGAATAGGCCGGAAAACATCGGTGGAAGAGCCAAGCGGACATGGAACCAGATGGTGCACGTCGATATTCACTCACTGGTAATTTAATTTTATACTAATGAAATTCAGTGTTTTCTTCGAGTTCTGGGCATTTCAGTGCATTGATTGTTCGAAACCGTGGCGCCCAAAACAGACGAACAGTGAATGAAGCGTAAAAGATATTACAAACCTAAGAAGACGAACTCAACGACTGTAAAGTAAATGGCTACAGCTACGTGAAACGCCGCAGAACCAGAGAAACAGAGGGATGGATGGGCTTTTATGTCAACATGTCGACCACGTTTTCCAGTGATTTATATCCAGGCATATGAGAAATAATTTCCTGTCTTCTGCTTTCATTTCCGAGCAGGTTTTGATCAAACGTGGATTTATGGTACCGGTATTACCTTTTAAATAATAGTCATTGCCATAAATAGGCCCATTATATCCTACGCCGTGTTATATTGAAGCAGGCTATAAATTATATCGACACGTAGCCTATGTTCTATGTACAATCAATGCAAATGATAGCATTGGAAGAAACATTTATTTGATTCTGCAATGCAGATGTTAGGGGCCTAGGGCTATAGGCTATTGAAATCAATTGGACTCATTAATCATTTAGAAAATATTGCAAATAATTTCCTTTGAAGATCTGGCCAGAAACCACGTGCTGCGGAAGAGACTTGAAGGGAGCGTCCATAAATCAACTAAATAACTGCACGCGTCCGTAGCTCAGTAGAGAGAGCGCTGGTCGTTAAACTGAGTGTCATCCACGCGACCAGGGTTCAAGCCTCACACAGGGCATCAATTTATAAAAATTTCTGTTAGCTGCCATTGGCGCTTTGCTGTTGTGTTGTTTGACTCGGGTTCTGCTAAAAATAAAGATAGCCCCTCCCACTTCTGACTTGGCCGAACCAGGAGTGATCCAGTACTTAGGCCATTAGTGTTAAGTTACCGAACCCCCTGCTGTAAAGCCGACCTGCGTGTCGTGCTAGAGTGGGCCGTATTTCGTATAACCTGTACCTGTAATCATTCTGCGGTGTGTCAGATTGAATCATTAAAAGAATATACATGTACTAAATATCGCATGACGTTTGCGATGAGGAGTGATGGCGTCAGAGGCATAACAAAATCGTCATAAATTGCTTGACGTCATTTATGGACGGTTCCATGAAGTACTGGTCATGGTTCGTTACCATACAATGAAAGTAAACATCGTTTCTATGAATGCAGAAACGAATGTCCACGTAATTACAAGTATTTCATAAAGTCATAAAATGTGGAATAAAACATTTGATATTAAACTTATCGAGATAAAACTTGTTTTGCAGTGTAGGTAGTAGGGTTCTGCGGGTACAGCAGGACCGCTACCCGTACCCAACCCGTACTTAAAATTACTATCCGACCCGTACCCGCGGGTGTAACCGTACTCGTACAATACCCGTCATGTCATTATCCGGACTTCATACACATGTAATTCAGTTCTCTACCATGCAAATAGACTTGCAACTCAGCCTGTAGTTCTAATAATAAATACGTTGTTGAGGAGGAGGAGGAGGAGGAGGAGGGGAGGAGGAGGGGGAGGAGGAGGAGGAGAAGAAGAAGAAGAAGGATGATGATGATGATGATGATGATGATGATGATGATGATGATGATGATGATGATGATGATGATGATGATGATGATGATGATGATGATGATGATGATGATGATGATGATGATGATGATGATGATCGTAGCTGATGTTATTTTTATTATTATTATTATCATTATCATTATTGCTTTTACTATAATTATTATTATTGTTATTATTATTATTGTTATTATTATTATTTTTATTATTATTATTATTATTATTATTATTATTATTATTATTATTATTATTATCAATCTTTAGAATAACACACTTAATTAACACTTCGTTCATCCAACAGACTAACTTTGTGATCCTCGCAGTAGAACTGCTATAGCTCAGTCTCGTTCTTTTGCCTCAATTGGTCCCTGTCTTTGGAATGCGCTTTCTCCTTCTGTTCGATCTGTAATTCTGTCCGGCAGTCTCTTTTCCTCCTCTCTTCTCAAAACCTGTTTCTTCTCGCGGGTCTTTGCGCACTGGAAGCGCTTTTGAACGGCTCACTGTATAGCCTACTAGTTGCGCTTTAGGCTATACATGCTCATAACAATTCAATACAATACAAGACTTTAAAGTTTAAACCTTGGGTACAAAATCAGGAATTTGAAAGTGAGTGCACTCGATTCCATGCTAAATTTGTGAGCTTCAATTTTCTTCTGTAACAAAGCTAACATCATTCGCCTGGCCTAAACTTGCCAAACAATGAATGAAGCGTAAAAGAGATTACAAACCTAAAATTAAGGACTCGACAACTGTAAAATCAATGGCAAAAGCTACGTGAAACGCCGCAGAACCCACGAAGACGCGGAATGTGTGGGCCTTTATGTCTACATTTCGATCATGTTTTCCGGTGATTTATATCCAGGTATATGAGAAATTATTTCCTGTTTTCTGCGCTCATTTCCGCTCAGGTTTTGATCAATCGTGGACTTATGATATTAATTTTTAAAAATAGTTTTTGCCATAAATAAACGTCGTGTAATATTTGCGTAGGCCCCTATAATGCGCCCGTAGCCTATGTTTTAAATTAAAATGATTGCAAATAATGGTATTGGAAGACAGCGGCGCCCGCAGGCGTACGCACATACGCAAGACTAAAAAAAATGGCTGATGACTACAAAAGGTCATCAGTTTTTTCGGCGGATGGAAAAGGTATTTTTGGGGAAATTCGTGACTAATGGCTAAAAGAAGTCATCAGTTTTTTCGGCGGATGGAAAAGGTATTTTTTGGGAAATTCGTGACTGATGACTAAAAAAAAGTCATCAGTTTTTTCGGGGGATGGAAAAGGTATTTTTGGGAAATTCGTGACTGATGACTAAAAAAAAGGTTATCAGTTTTTTCGGCGACCCTGACGAACATTTTTCTCTGTTGTGTGTACAAGAAAAAATCCTGGGGCGCCGCTGTTGGAAGACAAAATTGATTTAATTCTTTAATGAAGAAAAAAGGCCCCCTAGGTTTTTTTGCCAATATCTTGACCAAAGGTTAGAATTTCCAAATGAAATTTTACAGGCTTATAGACAATTCATATTTACACATGATAGCCAGAGTTCATCAACATATTTTAAACGGAACAAAAGTTATATCACTTTTAGTGAGGCCACCTACTGTTTTTTGACGATTCAAAAACGTAGCACAACAAAAAGTAGCAAAAGAACACGGTTTTATTAACTCTCATCTCAAATAATTGTTATCAAATAACCCTGATATTGCCAGATGATCTTTATTGTTACCATTTTAAACAGAAACAGGGTACCAGCGTAGCCGCGGTCCGCAGGTCGCTGTGAAGTCACTTAGCAAGATGACAATCAAGTTGACAATCAAGTTGACAAATAATGAATCTGTCAGCTTCATAAGGGACCGTCCATAAAGTACGTCACGCTCCAGGGGGAGGGGTGTAAGAAAGTGTGACAGTTTGTGACGGGGGGGGGGTCAGGCCATGTGTGACGTCACACATTTGTTTTTTAAATTCTTTTATATTTTTTTGTTCTTAGTACCTAAAATCCGACCCGGCCCGGCCAAACGTGTCTAAAACCCGGCTTGGCGGGATAAAAGTTGATTTCCCGTCACTATCAAAGCGTTTGGGGACACACGTCACTTTCAGAGGGATAGTATCCTAGGGTTTAGAGGGTTAGGTAAATGGTTATGTTTTCAAATTTTTTTTCGAAAGTGTGACGTACTTTAGGGGAAGGGTCCGAGATTTGTGACAGTTTGTGACAGGGGGGAGGGGGGGTCAAAAATGGTCAAAAATAGCGTGACGTACTTTATGGACGGCCCCTAATTTTGCTTTTAATCAATTTCTAGACAATGAAATTCAATTTTTATTCAGACACCTCTTTAGCAAGATCCTGGAGATATAAGGCTATGATCAACGTTTAGTCTGATAAACAGTGAGAGTGCAAGAATTACGAGTTGGGCTGAGATTTAAGAGATGGGCTCAATGTCGATTGTTCTGTGTTTTTTTAGAATGCCAATGGCTCCAAAGCTCCGGATTTGAACCGGATGGATTGATAATCAATTGCGGGAAGCTATGCTGGAGAAATAAAATTATTACAATCTGCAGTCAAAACCAAGAGTAGTAAGAGATGGGCGCATTGGAGTTGATAAGGGAAGATTTGCATTTACAACGCGTCAACAAGGCCATCAAGAACTTTGCAAAGATACTCAAAAGAAGTGCTGGCGCCGGTAGTGGGCACATTGAACACAAGTTGCGAATCTCCAACAAGTTAATTTCCAAACAGTTATTTGAGATATGACTTGATAAAATCGCGTTTTTGTTACTTTCTGTTGCGTTACGTTTTTGACTCGTCAAAAACAGTGGGTGGCCTCACTAAAAGTGATATAACTTTTGTTTGTTTTGTTTGAAATATTTTGACGAAATCAGGCGATCATGTGTAAATATGAATTGTCTATAAACCTCTAGAATTTCATTTCGAAATTCTTACTTTTGGTCAAGATATTGGCAAAAATCCTAGGGGTCTTTTTGGCCCACCCTGTATATTGGACATAAGTGAAAATCATTAAATCATGTAAAAATATTTGCGATGCTTTCTTCTGGAGATCTGGCCAAAATCTGCGTAGACTACTGCGGAAGAGACAATAAGGGAGCGTCCATAAATCACGCCACGAATATGGAGGGGAGAGGATAACACATCTGCGACGATTTGTGACGGTCCCTTACTAGATGTTGCATGACTTTTGGTTGACGCGTGATGACGGTGTGCCATCGAAAGTCGTCCTTATTGCTTGACGTCATTTAAGGACGGCCCCAAATTATTGATCGTGGTAGGCTACGTTACCACAACACGGGGTTCGCTTATGTTAGGCGAAATCATTATTGCAATAGCATAGCTTTGGCTATGTTTCTTTTATATCCTATAGAGACTTTAACATTAAGTCCAGTATAGTTGCTCATGACAGAGATCAAGATCCGATTAAGGAAACTCACATTCAAAGGTGTTATATATCCAGCAGTCAATACAATATGTCGCAAATGATCTGTTGCATCTGTGACGAGATAGGCTACCGTGAAAAATATTGTGGTGTCGTTATCGGCCTAAATAAGTAGGCCTGCAACATTGGCCAACACGACGCCATTGTTACGTTGAAAATTACACTCTTCCATTTTCTTCGACGCAAAGATCTGCGTGGATAAAGTTATTATGCAATGTGCATCAACAATGAATGAATGAATCAATCAATCAATCGATTCGCTTTATTGCAACCAGAAAACAAGATGACATCAAAAACAGAAAATATGCATGCATTGGCTACAAAGGGGGCCCTAAAGAGATTGACATCCCGTGGGTGGGTCACCCAAGTAAGAATAAAAATGCCAAGAAATATTATACAAGATAGCCAAAAAAATTAAAAAATTAAATCAAATTAGATGATGACAGATTGCAAAAAGTTTAAATTGTAAATAGCATGTAGAGAAACAAACTTAGCTATATACTTAAGTAAAACCTTAACTACAAGTGGTCATGTGCACTTCTAAGTAGACTTAGTGGAGGAAAGAAAAACACGGTCTCTTTTTAAAAACCTGCAGACTACTGGATTGACGAATATCAATTGGTATTTTATTCCACATTTGAGCAACATAAGATTTAACAGTAAAACACCTAGTGTTAGATTGAGCTCTGACAGGGCGATATGCAGATGAATTCCTAGTGAAATGCGAATGGATGTCAGAGGCGTGAGAAAGGATATGATTTATTCCGTAGACTCCTGAAAATGTAATGGATTTATTCTATACGTTGGAACATCCAACGACGACTTAATCTCAAGCACAAATAAGCCTGGGAAAAGCGAAACCTCGCAAATAGGCCTAGGCTACACCACATTGCAGTTAATTGGAAGGGATAGCTCTAGTAAACTCTTAAACAGCCATGGGTCTAGGCCTAGACCTACACCCCGACTGTCGGGACACCAACTAGCCTACTTTGCTAATCTAATTATAGAACGTTAATGCAAAGCTGCGTCACAACTCTCTCACAAGCTTTATAATGGCTCGGAGTGGCTCCCGATCGTTTACAATCAACAATTTCAACTGTAGGAGCATCACTCCAAGTTGAAGGAAATTCAAATCCTCTTGTAAGATCTGCCTACTTCCTTACTTGTCGCAATTGAAATTGATCATCATTTGACTGACTCAGTTTACATTCCTGACTATTTTTATGAATGGGTAGCAGAGAGGGAAGAAGTTGAAGGGATGATATTTGTAATGGCGCTATAAGTGATAACTCTAGTAAACTCTTAAGAGTGGGTGAATATAGAGAGCTAGAGGAAGATTAAGGAACAAGAGGACACATAGAGCAACGGAATAAACGGTAGTTAAAACCACTAATATTTTACATTAAATGTCTACAGTTAAACTATTACAATATTAACTTTAATAAAGTGGAAACTATTTTCGAATTCAGTTCATTTTAGCATAATATTATTATTTGTCAACGTTCCTGTCTGCTAAGGTATGGACAATTGGACATCTTCACTGGTGCCATCTATGGAAAACCCGATGAAAACTATATAAACTTTCAATACGCCTACTGAGTTTGAATCACAAGGGGACTCATTTACAACGTATAAGCTTACATATATACCGGTACCACGACAGCGATTCGAAAAAGTTACGTACTCGTTAATTTTAATAACATAGTGGTAACAGATAATAGTAACAAAGTGTTGCGAAGTATCATAATATTATTATTTGTCTGCTAAACCACTCACGCAGTTGCTTTTTTCAACTTAGCCTATTTTATTAGTCTTTCTTACCTAGTTAGGAGTTTGATATATCTAATTTGTTTCAGATATCTTAAGTGATTGTAATCATTCACTGTCTAACTTAGTAGGAATTATCGGCCGCTGCATATCTCTGTATTACAATGTACATAGGTGTTCCCCGTTGTAGCGGGCGGGGGGGGTCAGTGATCCTTCATGGCCTATCCTTGTGGTCATGCCCATTAAGAACGTGACTTGCAATTTATAACTGTAAAAATGGCAATCCTGGGAACGGCGGTCATAAATTATAAAATTCCATAAATCGATAGTGCGGAGTATTGGGTGGGCAAAAGTGTGGGTTTTTCATCCAGCCTCCATTTCTTAAGCGTTTCTTCATCAATCCAGCTTCTATTTCAGATCTAGAAATACCTTCATCCAGCTTCTATTTCTCATGCGTTATTTTCGTCAATCCAGCTTCTTTTTCACCTGCAGAAGAACCTTCGTCCAGATTCCAATTCTCTTGCGTTTTTTCATCAATCCAGCCTCCATTTCACCTGTAAAAGGTCTTCATCCAGCTTCTATTTCTCAAGCGTGGTTTCTATGCAACCATCCTATAGCCTACACCGCGCTATTACGACACGTCAGGTTGATTTATTTCCCAACGGAATGCCGTCAAAATAACGCAAACAATGACGTAAAAAGCCCGAGAAGCTCGTAAGTAAGTGAATAAGTAAAGAATGAAGAAAATAAGTGAATAAATGCAGCCTTAACTGTAGTTGGCTCTTCCTCTGATGAAAATACATGTTTCGGAATTTATGACCACCGTTCCCAGGATTGCCGTAAAAATTGTTGTTTGGTTACAAAATGAATGATTGATTGACTGAATCGATTGAATAGACATTTGGAATTGAATGGCGTCTTTATTTGCCAATGAGAACGTTTTCAAAGAAAGTTATTCAGAAACTCCCGATGAATGCAGGACCACGATATCATCGTTGTCGACAATCATCACTGCTGCCACCGCTACGAAGCCTTCTGACATAGGGCAACTCTTATAAAGGATCGACACACCAGATTCTGATTTGGACAGCAGGGTTTAACAGACAGACACATTGTGCCATATTGTGCACATTCTGTCCTGCAAAAAGCAATAAAAACAATCTCACAACTTATCAAGATGAATATGGTACCAGCAATAAGCAAGTGCACAACAAAGAACTTGTGTCAAAAGTTGTCTTAGTACTGGATTCTATGCCCTGAGTGTCTACGGCAAAATGTCCCAAGATTCAAGCGGTCGAAACAAGGAATTTATTTGTGCCAATTGATGCCTGGGTAAAAGTCTGTGGGCTATTATCTTAAAGAAAATATGTATTCCAATACATACGAGCCTTTGTCAGGCCTAATCTCCCTGAAATTGTGTTCAATCATGGCTGCACAACGAATCTGAATAGATGAAGGCTAAAAACTGCGGAAGCAAGACTTGAATAGTGGAAGCACAATTGTAATTATAGATAATTAGATGTGTTACCCGGCGTTGCCCGGGAAATTTAGAGTTTTCAACACTACTCCTCTGGGGTACCCAGCGTTGACCGCTAAATTTCGGGTTTTCGGTAACCCTTCACCCCACCTCGCATCCCCAAAAAGCCAAACATGACCCGTACCTGAGGGGCGGGTGTGTGTGCTGACTGTGGCCTATTACAATTATTGCAAGTTGTCTGTTCTGTTAGTATAGTTAATATTTTTTAAAGCTCAAGAAAGAGAGAAGTGGAGATTTTCCATAGTTGGGCGGCTGTCACGTGCGAAAGCATCGTCAAAGCCATAAGTCAAGTCAAGCCAAGTTAATATTTCTGTGATCTGCGTTCTTGTGCATAATAATGCAAACTGTAACCGGTTTCGGTTTGTCAGCCGGATTGTTCATAAACGGAAATTATTATTGGGCGTGAACGACGTCATGCGGACTGTTGCCTCTTTACTAAATGCGGGAAGATGGTTGCTGTAAGGATTAAAACGCTAATAACTCTGGTTTTAAATTGAGTTAAAAGCTGAAATAGTTGCGTTGACCTTATAATTTGGGTAAGATTCAATGTCAACAATTTTGATAAACCGATATTGTTTCATTTCCGATCCTTTTCTGTTACGAAGAGTCAAAATACATCCATAGAAACATAAGGAAGGACAAACTTTCGGATTTATAATATAAGATGAAATATGCTCAAACCTTTTTGAGATACCAATAGATTCAATCAAATGGTTTCCCACGTTGCTTGACAATGGAAGACGAGAGCGTTTGTCATCTGAAAAGCATTTTGAAAATAATCAGAACAAATATTTATGTGGTAAGTGAATCCAGGACTTGCAGTCAGCATACGTGGCTAATCGTGGCTAATCATCGTGGTTAGAAACCACGATGATTAGCCACGTAAAATAATGACAGATTCTGTCATTATTTTGTGTACCTCCCAGAACTCGTTAGTTTTCAATTTGTAGCCCTACGCCTACTTAAACAAAAGTAGCCTAGCACAGATTTTATAAATAAAATGCCACCAGTTCAGAGATCTCCTTCACTGTCAAAATCAGCAAGTTCGTTTCCAAATCAAGGATGTATAATTATTTTGGAAAAAATTCACATTAATTATTTTATTGACGCTCTCATGGTGTGTGTTTATTTGTGTATGTTTGCGCGCGCGGGGGAACGCGGGAGCGTATGCGAGTGTGACTGTGTGTGCGTGTGTTTGTGTTTGTGCGTGCGTTTGTGTGTATGGAGGGAAAGGTTCAGTGGCAAAAGTAATGACATAGGGCATATATCCATTGCATACAAAAGAACGCGAGAAGAAAGATAGTAGACCCGAAACTGGAAAATAACGAAGAGGACGAACAAGGCAAAAGTCGTTCAAAGAAAAAGGAACAAACGTGATTACTAAAGCTCGTTACATGTCGAATTGTTAATAGTCCTCACCTTTATGCAAATCTCCCGATATAAGAGATAAACCTCCGCAGAGAATGCAGACGTACAGCGACAGAAAGATCATCTTCATTTTTGCAACAGATTTTCAATGTCTTTTTTCTGCAGCAGATCCGATGTCGCAACAATATCTCTCAAAACCTATAAGAAAAATGAAATTTTCTTTTAGGCAAAAGGAATCAAATGTCAAACGTGGTGTACAAGGCCGTAGCTAGGGCGATGTTTTGAGTGTTTGAACACACCCCGAAATGAAATAATTTAAATTTCGAGCAGAAACATAGTTGAATATCGCGGATATTAGTTGTTTTTGCACTGCCGTGAATGCATTACGAGCCATGAAAAAAGGCAAGAAAAGCAGGCGATGACTAGAAAAGTCAAAACTTTCGACGACTAAAAAGAAGGTCGTCAGAAAGTTCCTGCCCCCAAAAGTCAATTTGCTTCGGCCGCTATATTCGCCTCAAAATTCACCGTCAAGAAAACACCCCCGAAATAAAATCCTGGCTACGGCTCTGGTGGTGTAAGCTTATTCTGTAAATGTTTTTAAGCATGTTCGAAGTTCCGTTCACGTTGCAATATTATTCAATTAGTCCGAGCTCTTAGCGGTCGAAAACATCGTAATTGTGCATTTTGGTGCTACATATGATGATGATGATGATGATGATGATGATGATGATGATGATGATGATGATGATGATGATGATGATGATGATGATGATGATGATGATGATGATGATGATGATGATGATGATGATGATGATAATAATAATAATAATAATAATACTAATAATAATAGCATTATTTTTGTTTTGCTCGGATTGTTGTTATTATTATTGCTAATTTGTTGTTATTATTATTATTATTATTATTTACTATTATTATTATTATTATTATTAATTATTATTATTCGACCAAATCTTGGGTTGTAAAATAGAACCACGGAATTAAAGCTCTGGATGGTGACTGATAAGCGCTGGAAGAGATAACTAGTTTCTTAAAAGTCTCCGGAAATTTGTGAAAGACGTTTCCCTAAATCTTTAATGAAATGAAGACCGTTTTCGTTGATGGGTCACAAGGTCTCGAAGGCCAGTGGAACAAATAAATGGGTTTTGGACAATTCACTGTAGCCTATTTGGTGTTCTTTCTGTTGGATGCCATTTCAGCCGCCGCTTCCACTGTGCCAGACGTTGAATTTAGGTACGATGCGGCCACGGTGTCCATCACTGTTACATCCCAAACAAGACTGCAGTCACCGCGCCATGGAATAATTAGAGTCATCCCATCGGGATGCTTTGCGTCCGTCCTCAACAATCCGGTAGGTTCTTTGATGTTGGAGACTCTCGCACGAGTCAGGCTGCGGCTGATCAGGTCGTTCAGTATTATTATTATTATTATTATTATTATTATTATTATTATTATTATTATTATTATTATAACTACTATTGTTATTCGACAAAATCTAGTTTGACAAAAGAGCCGCGGAAGGCCACGGCATTAAAGCGCTGGACGGTGACCGACAAGCGCTGGAAGAGATAGGAAGTTTCTCTAGAGTCTCCGGAAATTTGAGAAAGACGTCTTCCTAGATCTTTAATGAAATCAAGACCGTCTTCGTTGATGGGACCCAGGGTCTCGAAGGCCAGCGGCACAAATAAGTGGGTTTTGGACAGTTCACTGTACTTCGAATTCTTTCTGGTGGCTGCCATCTCAGCCGCCGCTCCAGCTGCAACCGACGTTGAATTAAGGTAGGAAGAAGCCACGGTGTCAGTCACTGTGACGTCCCAAACGAGACTACGACCTCCGCGCCATGGAACTAGAGTCAACCCATCGGGACGCTTTCCGTCTGTCCTCAGTAAACCGGTTGGCTCTTTGATGTTGGGAACGCCTGCACGAGTGAGGCCGCGGCTGATCAGGTCGTTCAGGATGGCGTGTCGGGCGATCCTACCAGGACCGAGACCACATGAAAGACCATGAGAGCCATCTGCTGTACCCACTGCCCCATAGGGACATGCGTGTGGCTCGCATATGCTCGCACCAAGGGGTAGGCTTACCGCTATTCTAACCGCTTCATCGTCAAGCCGCAATCCACATGACGATATTGGAAGTGCAAACAGCCAGTCGCCGCTGTGAGGCGCAGCGACTGCTTTAAGGCGTGCTTGGTGGTAAGCGTCAGTGTGGGTGGTGTCCAGTGACTCTACCACCTTGATGACAAGCGGTCTGTCCCAGTGTGACTGTTTGTGGGCTACACTCTCGTCTGGTGGTGTGATGTGGCTCTCGTCGCACCAACGTCGCGTCATCTCTTCCACACATGCGTCGATGACAGTGTTATTGAGACCAAGCATGGAGGATTGGAGGTCACGGGTGCCTGCAGCAGAAGCCAAAAAGGCAGGAAGTGCAAGCGAGGCCACCCGACGAATTCCCAATCCACCCATCTTCACGGGCAAAGAGGCCTGTAGCCATTGATCGTTTGATAAGGCGATGTTGAACACTGTGCTTAATCCATTTCGAAGTATACCGTCGAATCTGTCCAACAAAACGTGTCCTGTACACGGACTGCATCTTAATGTGTACACTAGTCTCTGAGAGGTGAGAGAGAATCTGAGGAGGGTCAAAGCATCATGTTTGGCAATGGACTCTAATCTGCTCATTGCCAAATCCAGCTCCGTGCATCTGTCCTCCAGACATTTCGTCAATGCTTCACTGATGGACAAGGGTGCACCTAGCAAACAGACTCTCTCTGGTGTCGTGACGGTGAAATTACGGAAGACGCTGTCGGAGTATTGCATGTCATTGTGATATATGATTTCACACTTTTCTTGATTGAGTTGCAGACCAAGTTGCTCGCATCGTTGCTTCAGTAGTTTCACGTCTTCCGCCACAATGGCTGCCTCTCCTCCTAGCGATACATCGTCCATGTATCCCAGGACCAGCGGTGATGACAAATCCTGCAGAATTGGCTGTAGCGGAAGGCAAAAGAGCAAAGGACCGAGCGGGTCTCCTTGTTGGGGTCCGACTTGTGATAAGATGTTATACTGACCGAACAGAAGCTGTGAAGGTTCTGCGTATGCCAGGTGACAGAATGCAGCCAGTTCCGGAAGGACATCATCAATCGAAGAGAGCATCCTGTCTCTGAAGAGGCTATTGAAGGCATTCTTAAAGTCCAGCTTTACCAAGATGGACCCTGTTGGCATTGCTTCCAGAAAGCGTCTCGCTGAATGAACCGCCGCCTCTGCTCCACCCGGAACACCAACACCCACTTGCCTCGGTGCGAGATAGGCAGTTGCCGTTGAGACCGCGTAGGTATTTGCGCATTTGGATGCGAGCCTGCGCCAGCAATAGCCTATTACAATCGGGCGAAGACCTCCAGATGCTTTTCGAAGAGCCATGAGAGTACCTCCAAAGAGTATGGGTCTAATGAGTTCAGGGCATTCGCCTTTCAGAAGAAGGTTGACCAGACCGGTGATAGCGGAAACCAGCTCTGAACCAACTTCAGTGCAATTCACCAGGTCTGACAGATGCTGGGGTCGAAGACCGTCTGGTCCGCCCGAAGAACCCTGCGGGAAAGAGCGGATCCGCCCAAGCACCTCATCTTCTGTTGTCTGAAAGGGCGCCACCGTGTTTTTTGCCGTGATGCGAGGCCGGTCGATTGGAGGCGAAGGGTGTTTTGAGCGTATTATTATTATTATTATTATTATTATTATTATTTTAAATTTAAGGAAACCACGACTCTGAGATGCATCTCAACGCAACTATGGGAACGGTGGCAATGTTCCGGAGAGGCAGGTGGCATTTCCCCGTTGAAGAGACACCGAGATCCGCTGGAATGGTGACCGGACAAAATGGTAGCGGACAAAATGGTACGGACAAAATGGTATGGATGAAATGAAAGCTGGATTAGTGAATTTTTACATATGAAATAAAAGCTGGATTAATGAAGAGACGCATATGAAATGGAAGCTGGATGAAGGCTATGCATGGATATTTTTAGGCTATAATTATATTAAATGGAAGCTGGATTGATGAAAATAACGCTTTAGATATAGAAGCTGTATCAGGGTATTTTCATAGCTGAAATAGAAGCTGGATTAATGAAAGATGCATTACAAATGGAGGGTGATTTAAGGAATCTTATGGCTGAAATTGAAGCTGGATACATCATGAAACACATGAATGAAGGACATCAATTCAGCTTCCATTTTCAAGCTTTTTTTTCGTCAATCCAGCCTCCTTTTGTCAAGCTTTTTTCTTCACTAGACCTCTACTTCAGCCACAAAAAGCCATCCACCTTCTATTTCATCAATAAAATACCCTCATCCAGCTTCCATTTAACCATATCTTTTTGTCCGTACCATTTTGTCCGCTACCAATTTGTCCTAGAACCGCTGGAATAAGTGTGATGCCTCCATTTGATCATGGGTTGCGTCAGTTGTTGCTGCAGAGATGAATAGAAGTCCTTCTCTGCAGGAGGCGCCGTCGATCTCGAGGGCGACCGCAACAAAGGCGTGGGTGCTGTCGATGGTGGTCTAAGCTCTCTTCATCCTATTGGATTCCACTACACGTTTGACTCAGATAGATGCGCAATTGTGCATGGAAGATGATACGTGGCGAAAGTGTCGGGCCCATCCCATCCCATGCCTGGCATCGATTGTGCAACCCAAGATTCCTCTGGCGACGGGGAGTTGGGGGCGGTGTGGGATTGCGGCGGTGTTGAAGCTGGGACGGGGTGGGCGGAGCGGTGGATAGTTTGGTGGTGGGAGTGGGGCGGGGCGTGTTGGGAACGGATGGGAAAAAACAAATTTCCCTGGCAACGTCCGGTGCGCCAATAGTTTAATTCTGTAATTGTATCGATTTATCAAACCACAGATTGTGCACATTATTGGCTGAGGCAGAGTTGGGGCGGGAACGGGGTGGGGCAGGGTGTTAGGCGGGTTGTTGGTTGGGTGTAGGCAAAAGGCAAAAATTTCCCGGTCAACACCGGATATATCATCTAGTGACTAAGTAAATTTCGATGGAGCCTACAATACTGACGACTGCCATACATTGACCGTTGAATCACATGAAGCCCGAAAAAAACTAATCCGCACGCAAGATGAAACCGCAAAACGTAAAACAGGACCATGTCATCTTCCTGCGAGACCAAGACCAACACTTTGAAATCAATTCTTGGTAATAAAATGTGTTAGAGATTACTCATCTAATAAAAATGTTTGCAATGGATCATATATGCGCATAGTGCATACGAATGGGGAGATAAAAAGTTGCCAGTTGCAACAGGGGGAATACAGGGCCGAAAAACCATTTTTTTATGTTCGTAAAATATGGATGTGTTCTCGAGCACAACATATTTGCAATATGAGCACTCTAATCATTCAACATTCGTGCCCACCGTCTACCAAGGACCTCATTAATAAAAAGATTATTATCATCTGTAGCCTAAAATATATGGTCTCAAGTGTAACACTACTTAGTGTTAACATATTCACGCAATTATTTTAACACTGCAATACATAACACGGACTTAAAGTTCATGCGTAGACAAAAACTTGTGAGGTTCAGTTTCCTTCTGTAACAAAGTTAGAAACATTCACCTGACCTTAAATTACCATTCATATGGCCCTGCCTTGCCGAACAGCGAATGAAGTGTAGAAGAGATTACAAACCCAAGAAGACGAACTCAACGACTGTAAAGTCAATGGTTACAGCTACTGTACGTGAAGCACTGCAGAACCTAAGACGCAGAGGGATGGGTGAGCTTTTATGTCCACATGTCGACCACGTTTTTCAGTGATTTATATCCAGGCATAAAGAGAAATAATTTCCTGTCTTCTGATTTCATTTCCGAGCAGGTTTTGTTCAATTGTGGATTTATGGTATTATCTTTTAAATAACAGTCACTGGCATAAATTGGGTCCCTAGCCTACGCCGTGTTAACCTATTGAAGAAGGCTATATATCTACAGACTACACGTATGTTCTAATTAAAGTCAATGCAAATGATAACATTGCATGAAAGAAAATTGATTTGATTCTACAATGAAGATACTAGGGCTATATTGAAATCAATTGGACTCATTAATCATTTAGGAAATATTGCAAATAATTTCTTCTGGAGATCTGGCCAGAAGCCACGTGCTGCGGAAGAGACGTGAAGGGACCATCCATAAATCACGTCACGAACCAAGAGGGGAGGAGTAACACATCTGTGACGATTTGTGAGGATCGTTTACTAGATATCGCATGACGTTTGCGATGACGATTGATAGAGGCAGAGGCATCAAAAATCATCCTAAATTGCTTGGCGTCATTTATGGACGGCTCCATGAAGTACTACTGGTCATATGGTTCGTTACCGTATACTAGGAAAGTAAACATCGCTTCTATGCATGCAGGAACGAATGTACACGTAATCAATATCCAGAAAGGGTTTGTATGCATTTAATTAGGGTCTATGCATTTAATAATGTCGTAGGTACGTTATATACATTACTTGTCTACGCCAGAATGTATGTAAACATGCTTTTGTAGATATAAGTAGTAGTACATACATATAGCGTGGGTATACAGCGTGTTCTATTTCATTGAAATATTTATAAGAGGTGGGGCAAGTATGGCATAAAGCCATGAAACGTGGAATCAAAAATTTAATATTAAACATATCAAGATAAAACTTGTTTCGCAGTCTAGGTAGATCATCGGTGAATTCGTAAACTTGCTAATATTGCTACTGGGTACACAATTTCTTCATCAAAATCTGGCTTGGGTGGAGGTACACAAAAGGCCACTCTTGCCCCACCATGTGGGGCAAGAATATCATGCCACTCGTACCCCTTCTTGAGGGCAAGACTGGCATGCCCTTCGTACCCCAAGAGACAGTAACATAGGCTACGTATTCAACAATTTTGCTTTAGAACAATAAGCAGGAATTTATGTTTTACATATTAAATGAAACAATTGCACACAGCAATGCATAGTGTGATGAGAAGACACCTCCAATGAGATCCCTCAGGTATCTTTTTTGCTAGGCAATCTAAAGAACTGACACTCTGTATTAAGCTTGAATCACAAAAATTACAGCAATGTTAAATATTTTCTGATATACAGACAAAAGTCGTAGTCAGTAAACAACAAAGACAAAAGCACACAAGAAATAAGTCTATTGTGACTTTTAATTTTCTGTGTTTTAAAAAAAGGTTTCGCGCTAGCCTGTTTTTCGGGCAAGTACATGTATTTATAAAGGCCCGATAAATTATTAAGCAAACTATAGGCCCCTACTTGAAGTTCAGCGCTTTCTATCACACCACATTATTTCCCAGTTCCAATTTTCCCGAATCGAGATAGATACTACCTCACAACCACCATGGATACTGGATAGGGATAGCAGAATTCCGCGAAAAAGTTCTGGGTACTTGTTTTTTAATTCACCCCAAAAACAAATGTCATTGTGGTGGCCAGAAGAGCGATATGTCGTGTAGAATGTTATCAAATACATCATCTTAAGCGTTTATCATTCATCCAGCTTCTATTTAAGATCTAAAATACCTTGATCCCGCTTCGATTTCTCGAGCGTTTAGCCAGCCGAGCCTCTATTTCAGATCTAAGAAAACAGTAATCCAGCTTCTATTTAAGATCTATAAAGCCTTTAATCCCGCTTCCATTTCTTTGGCGTTTTATCACTCATCCAGCCTCTATTTCAGATCTAAGAAAACAGTAATCCAGCTTCTATTTAAGATCTATAAAGCCTTAATCCCGCTTCCATTTCTTTGGCGTTTTATCACTCATCCAGGTTCTATTTAAGATATAAAATACCTCAACAACATCGGATGTCCATTAAACACATTCTAGGATTATGTAATATTCCACGTTGTTGCAGAAACGCAACACTTGCTTCCTTGTCGTGAACTATTGCTGAAAGTTTGAGAAGATTCATATTTATCTGTTATATTTCAGTTTTGAAAAGAATAAGTCTTAATACTGCGTCTTTCCGAAAACATAAATTATGATATATAGGTCTTAATAATGCGTAAACATAGATTTGTCATATGATTAATTTTTGGGGGTGAATTAAAAAAACAAGTACCAAGTTCTGAATTCACGGTTGCATTTTGTTAAAAAAATGGCGAAAGTCGAAATAAATTTATGAACCGAAATATACCCAAAAATTGAGGCAGTTCGTGGTATTTCAAAAAATTAACAACATTAATTCAAGCTATAGCCTAGGATCCAAAGACACGGAATTCGCGGTTTGAATAAAATTGTTTTTTTACTATCCCTATAGCCATGGAGCAAGATAGACACAATAATCTTGTGATTATCAATATTAAATGGGCAGCCATGGGTCTACAAGCCCTAAATATTCTTCAGTTAATTATTATAGTGCACCGGTCTGTCAATGAGACCTTTGGCAGGCTCAAGCAAGACCGATGAGAGAATTTCTTGGCCCTATAGACAGAGCTTTTGCGGGTCCCTAAATTATCTTAAGGCCATGCATATATATATATATATATAATTATATATGTAAAAATATATATATAATTTTTATATATGGGGAAATAACAAATTGAAATAACAAAAGTACCTGTGTAAAGGTTTCAGATTACCCCCTCCTAAACAATACCCCCTGCAAACTGTAAATTGCATCAATCATCGCATTTATTGCACTAAAAATATCAAAAAATTCATCCCGCTTCTTGTTTTGGTCTGAAGATTTTCATCCGTCATAACACTTCGTGGATTTTTATCAACATTTTCATCTGTAACTAAAATACTATTCGCCGCTGAAGTTTACATGGAGAAAATGGCTTCGAGGCTATTATTTTTTTCGGATCAAAATATTGATAACAAACCACGAAGTTGGATGACGGATGAAAATCTTCAGACCAAAACAAGAAGAGGGATGATTTTTCTGATTTTTTAGTGCAATAAATGCGATGATTGATGCAAATCAAGTTTACGGGGGGTAATCTGAAACCGGTTTCAAGTTACCGGGGGGTAATGTTTAGGAGGGGGTAATTTGAAACCTTTACACCGGCAAGACTCACAATATAGGCCTAATGGCGGAAATTGGCCTATTTATACAGTTGCTTCTGAAAGTCCTCTAATCGCCACTCCCTTAATATATTCAAGACTAAGTTGATCTTTTTAGGAACCCCAGGAACTCCGGGAGTTTGATTTTTGTTCCGTTCTCTGAAAATGTCCGGTCTTCTCCTTCTTGTCAAGTGTGCTGGATCTGGGTGTTGTGCTTGATGGCTCAGTTATGTTTAGGCTACATTAATAGGTTATCACACGATCTTCTTATTTTCATTTAAGGCGTCTCAGGGTCATTCGCCGTTCTGTTCACTACCTTAGTTCATGCTTTTATATGTTCTCCAACTGACTACTGCAATTTTCGTCTCAAACGTCGTCCTATTGGTTAGTCTAGCATAGCTTCAGTCGGTGCTCACTCAGCTGCTAAGCTGACTGCCCGCCTTTCCAAGTAGGTTACTCCGCATCTGTTCCTTTATGTTTGATGAACTTCATTGACTTCCTGTCCGTGCTCGCATACAATTTGAGATCCTCACTCTGATCCTCAAGACTCAGCGGGGTCTTGCCCAAAGTATCAGGCCGACGTAATACTTCGGCCTCACTCAGCTTGCTCCAACCGTCCACTTCGCCCATCCAACAGGCTTGACTCTTGACTCCTCTCCCTAGAACTGCTATGACTCAGTCGCGATCACTCTCGCAGGACCTAACTTGCGCACTGGTACGTCTCTGAACGGTTGACTCTATTAGAGGCACTTTTCTTCTTTTGTGTTCTGCCCTTAGGCAGGTCCAAGATTCCAACGACACCATTCTTGAGGTACTTTGATGATGATGATGATGATGATGATGATGATGATGATGATGATGATGATGATGATGATGATGATTGCTCTCTGCCCGTAGGCAGGTTCATTGGCTTTACGTCCCTGGGGATGAGATGAGTGAGGTGGTTTCCCGTTGCCTTCCCCACAGACAATGATGGGTACGCAACTTGCCCAAGGTCGCTCCGCAGGAGCCTGCACCCCTGCGTCCCACACGTGCTAGTCCGAGATATCTAAATCTCTTAATGTCTACTCCCAGCTCGGGCCTTGAACCGCAGCCCGTTGCAAACAACAGACGTATGCCGCTCTCGCTTACCGGTGTAGCTAACTAGGCAAGTTAGCTACACTAGTTAGGTAGATGATTAGTTACGAGACAATACAAAAAATATAGGCCTACAATTATGAATTTATCCAGTTGTTCATTTGAAGTTTAAACTGATTGTTGTTTTGTGTCTGGAATATTATACTTTAAGGGGATACATCATAAACGTTGCATGTAAGCTAATATTAACCAGCCTGAGCCCCTAAAAGTAGCCGGGTCCCATGGAATTTGCCCCTCTGCCCCTTCTCCCCGGATATGGGCCAAAGCTGTGCTTTTGTACAGAGACATAGGTCTATAAATGCACGAAGCCATTTATTTAGGATTTATTTATTTGGGCAGAAGTAAAATTTTGGCCCCACCCAGTGATGAAATGTCTCCTACGTCTATGCTGCTACTTCTCTGTTGAATAATTGGCCTACCTGAACTTGTCCTCAAGAAGCAAATAGCCATGGACATATTCTCGCAGTAAGTATAATAGCAATGGCCTTGATATAATGAACCTGTATAATGTGTGTGTGTATATACCGTTCTCACTCATGGAGTCACTGGCAGCCATGCATGTACAACATTGTACATTAATGGAAGAAATAAATTGCTCCTTTGTGTAACTTGGGTTAGTCCGATCTCTTCAAATATCAAACCGGCCAAGCAGAAAGTGTTTAGCAATTCACAGACAAAGAAATAATCAGGGTTTATCCTTGCGACCTTCCCCAAGTAACTTGCAATTTATAACTGTAAAAATGGCTGGCTGGTTTCAAAATAAATGATTGATTGATTGAATACACATTTAGAATTGAATGACGTCTTTATTTGCCGATGAGAACGTTCTCAAAGAGCGTTGATCAGAAACAAAGATGAATGCAGGTCCACGATGTCATCGTAGTCGCCTATCATCACTACCGCCACCACTACTAAGGCAGCCGGCAGAAATAATGACGACACTTCATAATATCCCAATGGTTTATTTGGCAGCAGGGTTTTGTCACACACGTTTCACCAGCATCTGAACAGTCTATCCTGCAATAAGAAAAAAAACACAACTCATCAAGATGAATACGGTACCAACTATATAAGGCAAGTGCACAACAAAAAGCTGTGTCGAAAGATGGCATAGAACTCAATTGCATGCTCTGAATGTATACGGTAAAATGTCCCAATATTTCCAGCGGACGAGACATGCGTCTATGGGCGGAGTTCGGTTTAAGTTCTTGGGGGTGGCTAAAAATAACTTGGAAAAATTACTATTTTCCCGGCCAAAAAACTGATTACTTTTTTTAGTCCTACGGTTGAAATCTCGTGAAAATATACCATGTTCCCGCAAAAAGCAGATGACCATTCTTGGCATTCTTGGGGAAGCTTGCCCCCCCCCCCCCCCATAACTCCTGATAAATTCCGCCCATGCATGCATCTTATTTATGCTAATTGATGCCTGTGCAAAACTGTGTAGGCTATATCTTAAAGTTACGATTATAGCCTTAGTCCACAAAAGAGCCTTTGTCAGGCCTAATCTCTCTGAAATTGTGTTGAATCATGGCTGCTCATTCAACTGGCCTAGTTAGCTACACCGGTAAGCGTGAGCAGCATTCGTCTGTTGGTTGCAACGGACTGCGGTTCAAACCCCGGGTTGGGAGTTAACATTCAGAGATTTAGATATCTCGGGCTAGCACGTGTGGGACGCAGAGGCGCAAGCTTCTGCGGAGCGACCTTGGGCAAGTTGCTTACCCACCATTGTCTGTGGGGAAGGCAACGGGAAACCACCTCACTCATCTCATCCCCAGGGGCGTAAAGCCAATGAACCTGCCTTCGGGCAGAGCACCATCATCATCATCATGGCTGCTCAACGATTTTGAAGAGATGAAAGCTAAAAGCTGTAGAAGCAAGACTTGAACAGTGGAAGCACAGCTGTAATATGGATAATGAGACAAGCTCAAACCTCTTTGCTATCCGAGTAGATTCAATAAAATGGTTTTCGAAGTCGCTTGGAAATGAAGGATGATCGCGTTTGTCATCTGAAAAGCATTTTGAAAATAATCAGAACAAATATTTAGCTATGTTGTAAGAGTGAATCCAGGACTTTCAGTCAGCAGTATTATACGTGGCTAAGCATCGTGGTTTCTGCGATGCAGTTATAGGAAGAATGGGTAATTCACATCAATGTATATGGGAAGACATAATTATGTCATTTGCGTACCTTCAAGAAGTCGCTAGTTTTCAATTTGTACCCCTACGCCTACTTAAACAAAAGTAACACTGCTTATATAAATAAAATGACACCAGTTCAGAGATCTCCTTTACTGTAATAAACAGTAAGTTCGTTTCCGAACCAAGGATGTATATCTTTGGAAAATACATGTTTTCATGTTAAGTTGTCTATGTGTGTATATAGCCTATATGAGCGCGCGCGCGGGCGAGCGCGGGAGCGTGTTCGTGTGTGTGTGTGTGTTCGTGTGTGTGCTCGTGCGCGTGTTGTGTTTGCGTTTGTGTGTGAGTATGAGTGTGTGTGTGCGCGTGTGTTTGCATTTGTGTTTGTGTGTGTGTATGCATGGAGGGGAAGATTCACAAAAGTAATGACTTGGGGCATATACCCATTGCATAAAAAGGAACGCGAGAAGAAAGATAGGAGACGCGAAAATTGAAAATAATGAAGAAGACGAACAAGGCAAAAGTCGTTCAAAGAAAATGGAACAAAAGTGAATCATAAATCTCGTTAGATGTCATAATGTTAATAGTCCTCACCTTTCTGCAAATCTCCCGATATAAGAGATAAACCTCCGCAGAGAATGCAGACGTACAACGACAGAAAAATCATCTTCATTATTGAAACAGTTTTCCAATTCTTTCTTAGCAGCAGATCCGATGTCGGCAACAATATTATGTCTCAAAACCTTTAAGAACAAGAGCGTTTCTTTAAGCCAAACGACGTCAATAATTGTCAAACGTGTGTAATAGGCCTATGTATCTATATAAATATTTTTGAAGCATTGTCGAAGTTCTTCTCACGTCGCAATTCAAACAAGAATGTGCTGGTGTCACGGGATGAAATAGGGCCTAACCTATCCTTCCGGATGGAATATAGGCCTACCGGTGTAGAATATCCGGGGGATAAACAATTTCTATCCCCATCGTGTGAAATCATACCCCGGGGATAAAATTCATATGTTTTTGTTTGTATGTGTCCTTGTTATTGCGCCCCTTCAAGCTTCATACTCAGAGGCGCTCCCGACTACAGGGCGGACACTTAGGCAGGGCTGTTTTAAAGAAATTTTTAGAACTGCACAACTCCTTCATTTCTTTCCCATCTTCCATGGCAAATTACTTCCAATCGGAGGACAATGACTTTTTTGCTAGTTTTAACTGTTCAGAAGTGCTTCTACAACTGCACAAATCCATTTAGAACTTCACATTTTGTGTACAAATGCTCGTTAAAAAAACCCTGGGACATTGCATCGGAGTTTCACGCCGAAGCGCTGAGCAATTGCGAGTGAAGGACTTGTTCAGGGTTTCTACGCGGCGACTTAAGGTGGATTCGATCATGCAACCCTTCGGCTGGAAGGTGGCGAACATACCCACTACACCGCCGCGAAACTACACCAAGATAGATCTAGGTTACATGTTATAAGGTATCGTTTTTAAGAAGCTTAGAGATTGCAAATAATTATTATGCTTAAATCGAAATTCAAACCAAATGCCAGGGCAAATGCATGTATAGTCACAAAAGCTCGCTGTATAAATGAGACAATTGTAGAAACATTAATTTATTTAAACTATAAATAAATTTGATAGAAGCATAATTCTGTGGGTGTAGGAAAACAGCCAAAACATACTAGAATATAGGCATATTCAAACTGGAAATAATGTAGGCCTACCGTCAGCCAAACTTTTGACACAAGAGAACACGAATATAGGCTACATACCAGAATAAATTGAAACTATAAATAATACTAAAATATAATATTTAAACTAGAAAAAACTAGAATTATAAAATCACAGGTAAGAGTAGACTGCGAAATTCCTCTGAACTCTGGTAGGGCAAGAAAATATTATACAAATAGGTCTATATAGCCTACGACTAAGATAGATCAAGGCTACATGCAATAATAGGCTACACCTATACCGAGCGCGAGCTACGAAATCACACAATTAGCACCCTTTAGTTCTAGGACATAATCGCCCCGAACAATTAGTTTATTTCCGCATTTATTTGCCAAACAGTTTACACGTAGGGCCGTCGTAGGCCCATGGCACTAAGTAGTTGACACAGCAACGAAAACTGGACATTTCAGCTGTATCACTTTCAGACATGCTATTGCCATTCAGGTGTTGCCTTGAACCTTGTTAGACTCTCGTTGAGTCAGTCCGATATGTATACAGCCAATGGTTGCTGGTGTTAATTAGGATTAGGCTACAATGAAGACGTGTCAGTGTGAAAGAAGAGCATTGAAAATGAACTATGGCTATAGGCCCTTACAAGGATTAAGTCATAAAGAAAGTTTGAAAATGTGTGGACTGATAATATTGCATAGGAGGCTCAGAGGTCTAACTCTAGTCGAAGCTTAATATTGCGCGATTATCACAGATTGACTGAGGGAAGACAGAGACAGAAAGAATGGCACACACGCACACACAGACAGATAGAGGCAGACTGATAGACATTCAGACAGACAGACAAACAAAAACAGTAACGATATATTCATATTTAGCATTATTTTTTACTTCTGACCACGACTGAGAGTTTTAAATTGAATGAAACTACACCATTTGTAATCAAGTTGCAGGAGATACTTTTTGAAAAGGATGATTTCGTACGACTCGCTGGGGATACTTTTGCACGATGGGGGACAGTCCCTCACAAAGGCGGATACAGGAATTTTCGAGGGGGGACAAAATTTTCGGTTTTGTGGCAGGGAAATTTTTTTCTTTTTTTTTTAGTAATTTGTCTCCAATTCCAAAGAAAAAGCTACCATTTTTGCGCCAAAAAGTTGATGATCTTTTTTAAAATTTATTTTAGTCGCACGGGCGTTCGGACTTCGTAGGTGTGGGGAGGGCTTACGGAATTACTCTTGGGGGGCCACGTCAACTTTCCGAGCCAGATTAGCTTGTCAAAAATAAAGAAATTTCTAAATGTCCTCAGGTCGACTGCCACAAACCGTGGATGCTGATAAAGGTGGTGTATTTCATCCTCTTGGACACCACTGCATGTTCAGCTCCGATAGATGTGTATGGAAGATGAGACGTGGCGAAAGTGTCGGGCACTGCCGTATCTCATGCCAGGCAGCAACCAAGGAATACAGGCAACTTGGGGGTGGAACAGGGTGGAGTGGGGTTGGGGTGGGTTTGGAGCTTGGATGAGATGGGCGGTGCAGTGGATAAATAGGTTGCGGGAGTGGGAGTGCGACGTGGCAGGAACAGGTGGGTCAAAAAAGTGTAATTTCCCGGGCAACGGCGAGTGCGCCAATTGTTCAGTTATGTAATTGTGCTGATTTATCAAACCATAGAGTGTGGGTTGAGGCAGAGTGGGGGGCGGGAACAGGGTGCGGCGGGGTGTTAGGCGGGTGTGGGTAAAAAATTTCCGGGCAACACCGTATACAATCATAATCTAGTGACTACGTGAAAGTCGTTGGTGCCCACTGACTGCCGCTACACAGTTTAAACACACATTATGAAGCTCGAAAACAATCTTTCTCGGCGTGCAAGGTGAAATCACCGCAGGTCATGGACCAAGAACTCCGTCACTGGTTTCATTCTGGTTTCAGTCGCAAGCCTGGATAAATGAGGCGGGCGACACTAATCATCTTTGATATGGCAGTGTCGTTAAACAATAAACAATAAACTTGCCATGGACCAGTACCATGTCTTCTTCCTGCGAGACCAAGACCAACACTTTGAAACCAAGTCTTGGTAATGAATGTTTTAGAGATGTCTTAATTAATAACAATTTTGCAATGAGCATGGGGAGGCGTTAAAAAGGTGACAGTTGCAACATGGAAAGTACGGAGCCGAAAAACCATTTATTATGTACGCTAAATATGGATATTCTCGAGTGCACAACAAATTTGCAAGATGAGCATTCGTCCCCAGCGTCTACCAAGGACCTCCTTAATCAAAAAATTATTCTCATCTGTAGCCTTAAATTTACACCGATGTTATGGTCTCAAGTGTAACACTACTCATTGTTAACATATTCACGCAATTTAAACACTGCAATACATAACACGGACTTAAGTTCATGCCTAGACAAATTTGTGAGGTTCAGTTTTCTTCTGCAACAAAGTTAAAAACATTCACCCAACCTTAAAATTTAATTAACATTGACCTGACCTTAGATTAACATTCGCAAGGCATTACCTTACCGAACAGTGAATGAAGCGTAAAAGCAGGGGCTGTTTTTAAGGAATTTTTAGAACTGCACCATGCACTCCTTCTATCCTTTCCCATTTTCCATGTTAAATTACTGCCAATCGGAGGAAAATGACCTATTTTGCTAGTTTAAACTGTACAGAAGTGCTTTTACAACTGCACAAATCCATTTAGAACTGCACATTTTGTGTACAACTGCACGTTAAAAAAAACCCTGCGTAAAAGATATTGCAAACCTAAAATGACGGACTCAACGACTGTAAAGTAAAATGGTTACAGCTACGTGAAGCACTGCAGAACTTAAGAAACATAATAGGTCCACACGTCTGATGGATGGGCTTTTATGTCTACACATCGACCACGTTTTCCAGTGATTTATGTCCAGGTATATGAGAACTAATTTCCTGTCTTCTGCTCTCATTTCCGAGCAGGTTTTGGCCAAACGCGGATTTATGGTAGGCCTACCGGTATTATCTTTTAAATAATAGTCATCCATCCCTCTGTTTCTTTTAAATAATACCGGTAGGCCTACCATAAATCCGCATAAATAGGGACCATAGCCTACGCCGTGTTGACCTATTGAAGTAGGCTAGCCTATATATGCGCAGGTATGTTTTAATTAAAATCAATGCAAATGATAACACTGGACGAAAAATTGATTTGATTCTACAATGAAGATACTTCGGCTATAATTGAAATCAATTGCACTCATTAATCATTTAGAAAAGATAGCAAATAATTTCTTCTGGAGATCTGGCCTGAACCACGTGCTGCGGAAGAGACTTGAAGGGACCATCCATAAATCACGTCACGAACCAAGAGGGGAGGAGTAACACATCTCTGTGACGATATGTGACGGTCGTTTACATAGCATGACGTTTGGGATGACGATTGATGCTAGGGCTATAGGCTATTGAAATCAATTGGACTCATTAATCATTTAGAAAATATTGGAAATAATTTCCTCTGCAGATCTGGCCTGAACCACGTGATGCGGAAGAGACTTGAAGGGACCATCCATAAATCAAATAAATAATTGCACGCCTTCCACGCTACTCTCATATCTCTACTTTCATGTTTGAGCAGCTCCATTGGCTTCCTCTAACTGCGCGCATTGTGTTCAAAATCCTCATCTTGTTCTCCAAAGCACGACGGGGTCTTGCTCCAAAATATCTAGCCAATGGAATTCACAGGCCAGTTTCAGCCTCCTCGCATCGTCCACTCCGCTCTCTAAACATCTTTGATCTTCTTGTACCTCCAACTAGAACGGCTATGGCTCAGTCCCGTTCCTTTACATCAATTTTCGCGCAGGTTTTGTTCAATATTATTGTGGATTTATGGTACCATCTTTTTGGCCCCTCTCTTTGCAATACGCTGTCTTCTTCTAATCGATCTCAATTTCTGACTGGTAATCCCTCCTCCTCATTTTCTTTTCTCCAAACCTATTTTTTCTCTCGTGGCCTTGCACTGGGAGCGCCTCTGAACGGTTCAACCAAACAGTGGAGCTTTATAAGTGTTTTTATACAATACAATGCAAAAACCACGTCATGAACCAGAAGGGAAGGAGAAACACACATCTTGACGATATGTTACGGTCGTTTACTATAGATATCGCATGATGTGTGGGATGACGAGTGATGGAGGCAGAGGCATCAAAAATCGTCCTATTTTGCTTGACGTTATTTATAGACGGCCCCATTAAGTAGGCCTACTAGTCATGGTTCGTTACCATACTAGGAAAGTAGCCAAAACATCGTTTCTATTCATGCAAGAACGAATGTACACGTAATCAATATCCAGAAAGGGGTTGGTATGCATTCAATTAGAACCTATGCATTTATTCATGTCATAGGTACGTATATACATTATTCATCTACATTAGAATGTACGTAAATATGCGTGTGTATACTGCGTAGATACAAGTTCATACAATATACATAGCATATCAGTATAGAGTAAGTGGCGACAAGTCGACAGGTTTAAGAGTTTTTTGGCCATGATCATCTTCGATGATACCAACAAAGTTGGGATTTTCCACAACGTACTGATTGATAACACCTATATTCTAGGTGCTATCAATCAATACGGTGCTGCTAACTAGCCTATAGTTAGCCTCACCGGTAACCGAGAGTGGCATACGTCTGTTGTTTGCAACGGACTGCGGTTCAAGCCCCGGGTTGGGAGTTGACATTCAGAGATTCAAATATATCGGGCTAGCACGTGTGGGACGCAGGGGTGCAAGCTGCTGCGGGGCGACCTTGGGCAAGTTGCTTGCCCATCTGTGTCTGTGAGGAAGGCAACGCGAGTACATATACACACATACATGTATTTATAATATTATCTATATATATACAATTATTATGTACTTTGTCTGTTTGTTTGCACGTCTGTACTTTTGTGCGCACATGTATGCGTGTTTGCATGTGTGTACTGTATGTAGGTTTTGGTTCTGTATAAGTGCTCAATGCTCATAATATTTATTATTGATTAATCATTAATCATTGATGATTGCTACAGCAGCAAACGTGCACGACGAACACTAGGACAGGTTGTATGCGTGAGTGCGTATCGATGAAGGGCCAGGAATTCAGTTCGTATAGCACCGGCAACTGAGACTATTTCAGCCAATCAAAAGCCCTAGAAGACAACAGTAGCCGAGCAAGGGACATGAATGGTTGGAGTTTAAATTGTGCTAACATTCGACAGCCATCCAAGTCTAGCAGTCTGACGAGTGCGTCATCATTTTGAACCTCTGTTTTGCCAGCTTTGAAGAAACTTTCTGATTTATCGCTTGCAGTCTAATACTTTCCGTAAGTAGAGAGTAGACTGGGGTTCAAGACCACTAATGGACCCTACCTACTAGTACCCATTGACCTCATTAAGGCGCGACCATGCGGTATAAGGCCCCCCCCCACACACACACAGGTTTACAGGCCTCGGACATGGGCGACTGGTTATCGGCTACAGACTCTGCCCACGAGATCGCGATTTTTGTCGGAAAAGACATGAAATGAGATCACTTTACGCCGTGGTGAACAGTTGTCGGGCGAAAATCCTGCGAAAAGCAAGTTATGGCTAAAAAAAGGTGGTCAGAAAAAAGAAAATTTGACCGAAAAGAGTTGGTAAACACACCCCGGAATCAAATCCTGGCTACTGCTTGACCCTAACTACAAATTTCCTGTGGCCTACTTTCCAGCTATCCATGACAATAATTCGACGGCTTGAGGGGCATCGTTTAGTTTTGGAAGTGTTTAGCTGTCTTTATCACAAGTTTTCCTAATTTGCCTTGAAATATAATTAGGGTGGCTTGAACTTTGTGGATAATTGATGATAACTTTTTTTACCTCAAATAGTTTTATATGGCTATAGTATCACGATCATTCGTTAATCTTGTTAATGGTTAAGGCCCCAAGCTTAAAGGGTTCAGAGACTTCTGGCTAAGTTGTTACGCAACTGCATGCACCGGCATTGGACTCACAAGACCTGTCGATCGTCGGGTGTCTCACTATGCAAAGAAAATCCTATTAACTGTTAGGCCCAGCAATTAGCAGATACTTAGAGTCATAAAACGTCGCAGAATCTTAAATTTAGGTCGTTGGAAATTAGAATGTCAGAATCGTAAGCAACTAAAAAGCATCCAGTGTCAATGTTTTAATTCATTGAAATTTTTTGACAACTAAAACAGGCAAGCTATTTTAACTTAGACACAAGCCTATTTTAATTTTAAAGATATTGACATAATGACGATTGCTTGCATGATGTGTCGCCAAATTTGGTTGCAAGTTTAGGTGTGTCTCGCGCTAAAAAGGTTGAGAACCTCTGGTCTAATCTATATAAATAGATAGAAGATTCTGTCTGTCTGTCTGTCAACCTGTCAGTCTGTCTGTCAATCTGTCAGTCTGTCTGTCTGTCTGTCTGCCAATCTGTCTGTCTGTCTGTCTGTATGTCAATCTGTCTGTCTGTCTGTTTGACCAAGATACATTTCTACAGTTTTTGTGCTTTTCACTCCAAACCTTCACTACTGTGTAGGTCTCGGCTTGAGACACCACGGGTTGGCGATTCTCTACCACCATGAGGGCCAGGGTGGGGGCGAAACTCCCAATTTTTTCCACTAAAACGCAGCTATTGATCTCAAACTTTCTACCTAGACAGAGGGCCATCAGAATCACACGGTGTGGAGGTTGGCGATCTCTACCACCAGGGTGCGGGAGAAAACCCCAATTTTTGCTGGCGGGGGTCAGTGATCGCTTTAGGGCCTATCCTTGTGGCGTTCCCCATTGCCAATGTAACTTGCAATTTAGAAAGTGTAAAATGGTTGAATGGTTACAAACTAAACGAATGCTTGAACGACTGATTGAAAAGACATTTGGAATTGAAATGGAGTCTTTATTTGCCAATGAGAATGTTTTCAAAGAAAGTTATTCAGAAATTCTCGATGAATGCAGGACCACGATATCATCGTAGTCGCAAATCATCCACCAGTGCTGCTGCCACTACAAAGGATGCACACATAAAGCAACGCCGTGCCCTGAAATCCCTTGACACTTCAAATTCTGATTTGGACAGCAGGGTTTCGAAAGTATACAAATTTGACCAGCAGTTGCACATTCTCCCCTACAATACGAAACACAACAGAACTCATCAGGATGAATACCGTACCAGCAATAAGCAAGTGCACAACGAAGAACTTGTGTCAAAAGTTTGTCATAGAACTCAATTCTATAATGCTCTGAATGTAGGCCTATATACGGTAAAATGTCTCAAGATTCAAGTGGTCGAAACATGCATCTTATCAATGCTAATGATGCCTGTGTAAAATTGTGTATCGGCCTATCTTAAAGTTAGGAGTAAACATAAGAGCCTTTGTCAGGCCTTATCTCTCTGAAATTGTTTTAAATCATGGCTGCACAGCGAGTCTGAAGAGATAAAAGCTAAAAGCAGCAGAAGCAAGACTTGAATAGTGGAAGCGTAACTGTAATATTATAGACGATGAGACACGCTCAAACCTTTTTGCGACACCAATAGATTCAAACAAATGGTTTCCCACGAAGCTTGTCAATGGAAGACGAGAGCGTTTTTCATCTGAAAAGGATTTTGAAAATAATCAGAACATATTTATATGGTAAGAGTGCATCCAGAACTCGCAGTCAACAAACGTGGCTAAGCATCGTGGTTTCTGCGATGTGTCAAATTTCTGTTCACGTCGCAATTCAAATACAAATAGGTTGGAAGACATCGGTGGAAGAGCCAAGCGGACATGGAACCAAATAGTGCTTGCGTCAGTCTGCAGCAACTCATGCCATGTCCTGCGGAGTTTGTTTCCGCATGTAATACAGCGTCGCTGCGGTCTCCGCCCGAGAACTCATAACTTTGAAATGCCAACTAAAGATGATAGGGTGAATGGGTAATTCACAACAGTGTATAATGGGAAAACATTTGTCATTAATTTTGTGTATCTCACCAGTCTTCAATTTGGAACCCTACGCCAACTTAAACAAATGTAGCACTGATTTTACAAATAAAATGACACCAATTCAGAGATCTCCATCACTGTCATAAACAGCAAGTTCGCTTCCAAACAAAGGATATGTATCCTTGGAAAATATTCACATTAAGTTATTGACGTGTATGCTTATGTGTGTGGGTGTGTGCGAGCGCGTGCGCGGGCGGGCGGGCGGGCGCGGGAGCGTGTGAGTTCGTGTATGTGCGTATGTGTGTGTCTGTGAGTGTGTCTGCGTGCGTGCGTGCGTGTGTTTGTATGAAAGGGGCTCAGTGGCAAAGTAATAATTTAGGACCTACCCATTGCATACATACGAAAGCGAGAAGAAAGACAGGAAACCTGAAAAAGGAAACACGTATGAAGACGAACAAGGCAAAGTCGGATAAATATGAAAAAGGACCGAAAGTGAATCCTAAATCTCGTTAAATGTCGTTTTGTTAATAGATCTCACCTTTATGCAAATCTCCCGATGTAAGAGATAAACCTCCGCAGAGAATGCAGACGAACAACGAGAGAAAAATAATCTTCATTATGCAAACAGATTTCCAATTCTTTCTCAGCACCAGATCCGATATCGGCAACAATATTATGTCTCAAAAACCTTGAAAAAAATAAAATGTTTTTAAGCCAAAAGAAGTCAAAATGTCAATCGTGCGCTATGTGTATTTCTATAAATATTTTTGAAGAATTGTCAAATTTCTGTTCACGTCGCAATTCAAATAAAAATAGGTTGGACGACATCGGTGGAAGAGCCAAGCGCACACGGAACCCAATAGTGCATGCGTCAGTCTGCAACAACAGTTTACTCATGCCATGTCCTGCTGAGAGTATTTCCGCCTGTAAAAGAGCGTCGCTACGGTCCTCGCCCGAGAATTCATAACTTTGAAATACCAAATAAAGATGATAAGAACTTCATACCTAGAGTACTTTACAATGGCTTAAAACAAATGATAAAATAAACGAATAGTTTAAAATCAAAAAATAAAAGCAACCCTTGAACAATGAACAAACTTTTTTATAACTATTTTCTTTCCATCTTGTAACCGTGTTGCGACTTGTCAACCTGATTTCTGATTGGACGAATATATAATGTATATATATATATATAATATGTGTGTGTCGATATTCATTCACTGGTAATTTAGCTTGCCTACACAGTACACACAATATGGACCCCAGTCAAAGACCATAACCATGTAGATATAATTATAATCCACCAGGTACAAAATGGTAAGAAATATGAAAATTCTTAAGTGAAATCGGCCTTTATTATCGTTGATGTTGTCGTCGCTGCTGTTTTACTACTAATAATAGTAGGATAATAGGCCTAATAATATTTGTGAAAATAATAAATAATAATAATAGTTGCCACAATCCACAACACGTGAGCAGCATAAAATGAAATAGTTAGCAAATTGTTGTATATGAGTTGTAAACTGGTTATTTTTTTTAGCAAGCTCGAATAGAGTGCCATATAATTATGTATTGGTATGGAATTTGAAAATTTAGGCTATTGAAATCAACTATTTTCATTCAGTTTTGGACTTTACGGTGACTTGATTGTTTATTTTTATTAATATTATTATTACTATAATTATCATCATCATCACCATTATTTTTTTTATTATCATCACCATCTTCCATCTTTATTATTAAGGAAGCCAGGACTCTGAAGTGTCATCTCAACACATGTGCAGATAAGGAAGTTACAAATGTTTCAGAGAGGCAGATGGCATCCCTCCGATGAAGAGCTACCGAGATTCGCTGGAACAGGTACGATGCCTTCATTGGATCGTGGGTTGCGGCCGAAATTCGGCTTCCCAACTCAGAAATGAACTGGCATCCTCTGCACCAAGCGCCGCCGGTCTCCGTTCTTGTGATGGCGGTGTATTTTATTCTATTGGACACAGCTGCTTCACGTTCACCAGCACCGATGGATGTGAATGGACGATCAGATAAGGCAAGAGCGTCGGGCACTGTCACATCCTATGCCAGACTGCAGCGACTACGTGACCAAGGAATTCCCGGGCAACGTGGGGGTGGAACAGGTTGGAATGGGGTTTGCAGCGGCGCCCGCAGGATTTTTTTACGCACAGAAATTTTCGATGGAGGGCCGAAGAGGAAAAAATTGTCGTTAGGGTCCCCGAAAAAACTGATGACCTTTTTTCTTTTTTTTGTCGTCAACCTAGAATTTCTTAAAAGCATAGGGCCTACCTTTTTTCTATCCGCCGAAAAAACTGATGACCTTTTAGTCATCGCGCGCTGTACGCACTTGCGTACGTGCGTACGTCTGCGGGCGCCGCTGGGGGTTTGGGCGGAGTGTGAGCTGGGACGGGGTGTGGAGGAGTGGTGGATAGACTTATATACAGTATATTCGTTTAATCAGAAATCAGGTTGACAAGCCGCAACACGGTTACAGGATGAAAAGAAAAATAGTTGTAAAAAAGTTTGTTCATTGTTCAAGGGTTGCTTTTATCTCTTAATTTTAAACTATTCGTTTATTTTATCCTTTGTTTTAAGCTATTGTAAAGTACTCTAGGAATAAAGTTCTTATCATCTTTAGTTGGCAATTCATAGTTATGAGTTCTCGGGTGAAGACCGCAGCGACGCTTTATTACAGGCGGAAACAAACTACGCAGGACATGGAATGGATTGCTGCAGACAGACGCAAGCAGCTTGTCATCAGCTTCGCGAACCATGTCCGAGACGTCGAGCGTATTGTCTGGCAGAAAGCCCATTCGCCGAGTTCTTTGCAAAAATTTCTTGAGCCTTGTCTTGTCCTCAGTTTTAGTGAAGCCCTCACCAAGCAGGCACCGCATAGAGGAGACGGGATACGGTCGTTGCTCTTGCGACATCATGCAGCACGGATGAAGGGGCCGTGGGATTTAAGGATTCTGAGAGCGTACAAGGAGCGGGAGCAGGTCCCTAATACTCCAGCAATGTGTGCTGAAGTGTCCAGATCGTCTCGTACGGTAACTCCCAGAATCTTCATGTTTGAGACACGGTCTACTCCAGCAATGGTTGGTGGTGACTCGGTATGGCCACGACGATGAATAAGCATCTCTCGGGATTTTGAAGCACTAAGGCTCTGGTTGTTGCGGGCAGCCCATACTGCTATGTGATCCAGTTCTATCGAGACAGTTGCTCTCTTCGATGCACCGATGATCGAATAGGTGTCGTCTGCATACTTAACGATCCGGTTCTGCTGATCTGCTGGATGGAGGTCGGAGGCGTTCGCAACAAAACCTGATGGTCCAAACCCGGAATCCTGGACGACACTTGCATTGATGCTGGCAATGCTCGACAACATTCCGGCAAATCGTGTGGCATGCCTTCGGTCTTTGAGGAAGGTCACGAGCCAATTTTAGATCTCACCTGGTACGTCTAAGCTGCAGAGCTTAGAGGCAAGCGTCACATGACGTATGGTGTCAAAAGCCTTGCTGTAGTCCAGTGAAATGAGGGTTACATAGGGCTCCGTTGCAAATAGACTAGTTGTAAGATGGAAAAGGGAGACCAGAGCAGCTGTTGTTGATCCGGTGGGCCTGAATGCGAACTGGTCTCAAAGTAACTGGTCCATGGGCGGTTTTGTAAATGTGGGATAGATATACGCGTGGACAATTATTTCTCTCTCCAGTAATCGGGATAGAACTGAGAGGAAAGAGATGAATGAGCCTGAAGTCCACGAGATTCTTTGGTTTATCGATATTGGCAATAGGATGGATTATCGCAGTCTTCCATTGATAGGGAACATGGAATTCGGCGAACGAGCGGCTGTGGCTTCACTAAAGCTGAGGACAAGACAAAACTTGGGCGGTAGTGGGGAGAGGGTGTGGTGGGAACGGGTGGTACAAAAAACGTGATTTCACTGGCAACGGCGGGTGCGCCAACTGTTTAATTCTGTAATTGCATCGAAATTTTGTCAAACCACATAGTGAAGAGCTGTGGCGGAGTGAGGTCAGGAATAGGGTGGGTGTGGGGTGTGGGGCGAGGCATTGGCGAAAACTCAACATTTTCCGGGCAACGCCGGGTACTCCAATTGTTTGATTCTGCTATTGCATCGATTTGTCAAACCGCATACTAGGGTGAGGCATCCACACCGCAGACTGGGGTCGAAGCGGAGTGTGGACCGGAATTAGATGGGGGGGCGTGTTTGGGGCGCTGTGTGGTCTGGGTGTGGGCGAAAAACTAACATTTCCCTGGCAACCCCAGATGCATCATCTAGTGACTAAATAAAAGTCTATGTCAATGTTGACACTTTACCGACACAAAAGCACAAAACATTTTCGAGCCTCGCGTGAATAATCTGGCCACTGCTACACACGGACCGAATAGTCACGTGAGGCTCTAAAAATATATAGACCAAGACCAAGTCCTATACCTGCAAGACCAGGACCAAGTGCGTTTTGAAGCTCAAGACAAAGACTTTTAGTCTCAAGACCAAGACGAAGGCTTTAAACCTCGAGACTATTAAGTCCACAACTGCTAAAGCAGACTAGAGCGCGCTCGATGAAGTCTCAGTAATAAAATGTTTTATAGATGACTTAGCCAATAGCAATTTTACAATTGGGGGATGGAGAAGCATATTTCGCATACGCATGAGGGGGAGCTTAATAAAGTGCGAGCTGCAACATTGGAAAATAGGGGCCCGAAAATACGATTTTCTGGGTATACTCTAGGCTACGAAATATGTGGATAGGATCTCAAACACAGCAAACTGGCAAGATAAGCGCTTAAATCGTTCGCAAATCGTGCCCACGAACTTTCAACCGTCTACCAAGGATCTCCATATTAAAAATTTTACTCAAGTCAAGTCACGTCAAGTTTATAGGCCTATCATCAACGTCTGATCTGCAAAATATAGGATTGAACCGACGTCATGGTGCCAAGTGTAACACTATATATCCACACAATACATAAAGAGGACTTTCAGTCTTCTTCTGTAACAAAGCTGACAACATTCGCCTGGCCTTAACTTACCAAACAGTGAATGAATCGTCAAAGAGAATACAAACCTAAGATGACGAACTCAACGACTGCAAAGTCAATGGTAACAGCTTCGTGAAACGCCGCAGAACCCACGAAGACGCGGAATGGGTGGGCTTTTATGTCTACATTTCGACGACGTTTTCCGTGATTTATATCCAGGTGAATGAGAACTAATTTCCTGTTTTCTACACTCATTTCCGCCTAGGTTTTTAATAAATCGGGGATTTATTAAATTATTGTTTAAATAATAGTCATTGCCATAAATATACGTCGTGTTATTATAGTCGACCATTGGGCGCCCGCATACATTTTTGTAGGAGGGGGCAAAACACGATGGCCAAGGTAAAAGAAATTTGTAGTAAGAGGTCAAAAATGTAAAGCAGGAGTTAAGATCATGCATGGGTATTTTTCATAGAGGTTTCTTGATGTAAATTTCTCAGTTTCACTGTCTAGGATTTCTAATAGGGCCTATGAATTTTTCTCCTTGCAAAGAAATTTGTTTTAAAAATTGAAAAGTATCAGTTAAAAGTAGGTTTCTAAATTCTCTAATGCGAAGAAATTTGTTATAAACCCCAAAAGCAGTAGTGAGAAAAATAGGTTTCAATTTTCCATGGGGGGGGGGTGGGGGCAAGTGCCCCTCTTGCCCCTGTGTGCGGGCGCCCATGTAGTCGGCCAATATGCTTACGTATTTTTGAATTAAAATTGCTGCAAATGATAGCATTGACAGACAAATTGATTTGATTCCTCAATGAAGATATGAATTAGAAATAAATGTAACTCATTGACCAGTTAGAAATAATTGCAAATGATTTCTTCTGAAGATCTGACCAGAAACCACTTGCAGCGGAAGAGACTTGAAGGGACCGTCCATAAATCACGCCACGAACCAAAAGGGAGGAAAACACACATCTGCGACGATTTGTGACGGTCCCGTATATCACGTGACGTTTGCGTTGACGCGTGATGAGGAGGAGGGGGCGTAAGAAATCGTACTAAATTGCTTAACGTCATTTATGGACGGCCCCAGACTGGTCATGGTTCGTCGCCATCCTAGGAAAGTAAACGTCGTTTGTATGCATGCAGGAACGAATTTACACGTAATAATTATTACTATCCAGAAAGGGGTTTGTATGCATTTCATTAGGGACTATACGCATTTATTCATGTTGTAGGTACGTATGTATACATTATTTATCCATGCCAGCATGAATGCAAATATGCATGTGCAGATATAAGTACATACATATATAGGTGTCTATTTCCTATTTAGGCATAATCAGTATGTTTCTATGTATGTATATAGGCCAAATGTAAATTATATGAAAGCTCGACGATGCAGGCAATTTAGTCGTATGCAGTATTGCACGCGAGTATATATGTATATATATATACATGTATAGTTATATACAATTATACATGTGCATAATTATATATATATATATACAATAGTTATATACAATTAATATATGTGTACAATTATATATAAATGCAATTTTGTTTGTATGCGCACTTGTTATAGCGCCCCTTCAAGCTCACTACTCAGAGGCGCTCCCGACTGCAGAGCGGACACTGCATCAGAGTTTCACGCCGAAGCGCTGAGCAATTGCGAGTGAAAGATTTGCCCAAGGTCCCTACGCGGCGACTTGAGGTGTTTTCGAACCTCGAACCTTCCGGCTTCAAGGCAACGACGCCATCACTACACCACCGCGTCCCTGTGTTTATAATGTGTATGCATACATTATGTGTATGCATGCTGGGTGTAAGCAAGCAGCATGGTCTTATGCATGCTGTCCAAATGTTTTTGTATACATGTATGTTTGTTTGTATTCATTCTTTCTCCTCTTCTTTCTTCTCTTCCATGATCCATCAGTTTCCTGACGATGATGCCCTTATGAAGTTTCTCCACAGTGGTCTGTCCCTGACAGTTTTGCCCACCATTGTCAAGTTCGTGTTTTGCATTTTTAAAATCTACTTTGATATTATTAATCCATTTTTTCGTTGTCTCCCTCTACTTCTATCTCCTTCAACGTGTCCAAGCAGGGCCGCGTGTGTTAATCCTTTTGTCGTCCATCCTTTCGACGTTCCATACCACTTAAGTCTTCTCTTTTGTATATTTTCCACAACTGTTTCCTCTGCTGCCAGTTCCTTTGTTGTTGTTATTTTTCTGTTTGTATTCATGAATGTCGGTAAATATGTAGGCACGATGACTGCATCTTTGTATTAATGGAAGTAAGCAGAATTGCATATAATTTTGAGTACTTTGTCTGTATGCGTGTACGTTTGTATTTTTGTGTGTTCATGTAGGTCCTATGCGTGTTTATATAATGTACTAACTGGGGTACCCGGCATTGTCCGGGGAAATTTAGGATTCGCTCCGCTCCCGGCCAATACCTTACTTCCCGGCCCTCACTGCCGGCTCCCCAACGGTCTGCTCCACATCCCACCCACCCACCACACCCCACTCTAACACCACCACACCCACCTCATCCCACCCACACCCTAACCCCAACCCACTCACACCACCCACCCTACCCCACTTCAACCCAACTCAACCCATCCCGTCCTACCAACAACCCACGCCATCCACCACACTCCGCCCACACCCCACTCCCACCCCACCCCACCCCATGCTACCACCCTAACCCCCAATCCCACCCCACCAACCCCACCTAAACTCACCCCACCCACCCCCACATCCCCACTCCATCCATCCCAACACACCCCATCACAACCCCACCCCAACCCCACCCCATCCCATCCCACTCCACCCCTCCCCAACCCGACAGAGTAGTTAAGGCTTGGATTGAAAAGGTGAAAAACTGGAAATGATCTCCGTCCCTCCCTCCTCCCTCCCTCCCGCCCTCGCTCGCTCGCTCCCTCCATCTCTCCCTCCGCCGTCCCTCCTCCCTGTCTCTCTCCTTCCTCTCTCTCCTTCTCTCCACCCCCTCCATCCGTCCGTTGTCTATATGCCTAATCCCGTCCAGCCATAAACAATGCCGATAGCATACGTACGACGACACGGCAGGATATTAATTGCCAGGATCTATTGTCGAAACTTGCGATCAAACCGACAGATTATCAGTGCTTTTATTATTAATTTTGCGAGGTGCATGCTATAATCGGCCTTCGTAAAGAAAATGAGGTCAAAGTAGACCTGGGAGTCGACCCCAATAAGTCGACCCCAGTCGACTTGGTCATCCCAAGTCGAGTCGGGTCGTTTCTGCTTATCGCAACTGACCCCAAGTCGATTTTTGTACAGAGAAGTCATTTAAAGTTGCTTTTTCAACAAGTCGACTTAAACCAACTTGAAACGCAAACAAACATAAATTTTCCACTTCAAACCCATGCTTATGAGACCAAGACAGCATTTAAGCAACATTTTCTGACTTATGCCTAATTGTGAAGAGTGTCTACTAAAACGAATGAGGCACGGACCGATCAGTTTTACGGTACCTTCTACGGTAGTGGTTCCCGTGGCCTGCGGGCTAAAAGTGGCCGGCCAGGTCTAAAAATGGCCCTCATCTAAAAGAGTTAATAAAAATATATGAAAAACATTGACAATTTGAACAAGATAGAACACGCAATTATATTTTCAATTGTAAATTATTTTATTCTGACGTCAATAAATGACATCAAACATTCTATTTTGATTTAATTATAAAAAAATTATGTGCTTTTAGTTAATTAAATGTTAGTTTTGCGGCTCCCTAATGTCCTTCAACTAAGGAAAAGTGGCCCTCGAACGTGTCTTCCAACTTAGTGTAGGCTAAGTGGGCCTAAAGTAAAAAAAAGGATGGAATACCTACGGTTCTACGGTCTACTCTATATACGGTCTACCGCGTACGAATTAAAGCTGCCTGCAAAATAATTTTGCATTATCGAAGTCGTCTCTGTTAGGCCTACAGTTACTTAGACCTATAGGTGTTCAGTATTTTATCAGTATCTGCCGTCCGTCGATCTATCCTTATAATTTTTTCTATGTTAAAACTTCGCACGAACGTTTAATAAAAAGTCGACCTCAAGTCAATTTGGGGTCAAGTGGGGTAGGACTGGCTGACAAGAGTCACTCCCAGATCTAGGTCAAAGTCATGACGTCATTAATGTGTGGATTTGTTTATCATTGATCGGTGGAAGCAAATGGCGTCAGGAAATAGCTTGCCTACTGCGTTAGTATTCGGATAGAAAGTTAAATGTTTCAAACTCAGGAAAAGGTCAGATTTTTAGATCGCCAACCCTTCCACTGGGTATCCGATACCCAGACCGATACAGTAGTAATGATTGGAGTGAAAAGCTCAACAACTGTGTAATGCATCCCGATCAAACACACAGAATCTTCCCTTTATATATATATGTATGTATGTATGTATGTATGTATGTATGTATGTATGTATGTATGTATGTATGTATGTATGTATGTATGTATGTATGTATGTATGTATGTATGTATGTATGTATGTATGTATGTATGTATGTATGTATGTATGTATGTATGTATGTATGTATGTATGTATGTATGTATGTATGTATGTATGTATGTATGTATGTATGTATGTATGTATGTATGTATGTATGTATGTATGTATGTATGTATGTATGACGGAAGTGAGCGTGCTCTTTCGCAAAACACTGATAACTAAAGTGATGGACAGTTGTTTGAAATTTAAACAGTTGTAGTAGTGTAGCAGTAATAGCCTATTAGGCTCTATTTAAAACCACATAAATCACAAACAATAGGCTAAGTAATATAAGTGATTAAAGGCTGAGTACGCCGCCCGTAATCAACATATGAAACATATTATAATCACTGTAGCCCGGGTCCCCTCCGGGCCCCTAAAAGTCGCCGGGCCCCTGGGCATTTGCCCTCTGTCTCCCCTCTCGGCGGGACTGCAAAGCACAACGGGGTCTTGCCCCAAAATATCTAGCCAATGGAATTCACAGGCCAGTTTCAGCCTCCTCGCATCGTCCACTCCGCTCTTTAAACAGATTTGATCGTCTACTACCTCCTACTAGAACGGCTATGGCTCAGTCCCGTTCCTTTACATCAATTGGCCCCTCTCTTTCGAATACGCTGTCTCCTTCTACTCTATCTCAACTTCTGAAGCCTGGTAATCCTTCCAAAAGGACGATCTTGCCTTGTTCTTTACTTCTCATCCTGTTGGACTGTTTTTGCTGCCCCGCATTATAATTTTATTGGGCAACAAAGTCAATCATCTTGCCCCTTCCGTCAACTTGCTCCAAAACACCCGATGTTTCTATATATGTGTGTGTGTGTGTGTGTGTGTGTGTGTGTTTATTATAGGGTACATGTAGCGACTGGCTGTCGACATGCAGTTACGCACGCGAGTATATAATTATATAATTATGTATATAATATCTATATCTATAAGAAAGGATGTGCCTATATTTATTTATTTGGCCCCGATGCACGCTCGCAGTTTTACAGCTACTGATCTGAAACATTGCATATAGATAAACGTTCACCAAAACCATCAAAGTACGCTATTTTCAGCTTCTTATTCACTTTAGATTTCGAAAAACAGACATTTTAAATTTCGCCGTGTTAAAGTATGCGCTATATAGTGGCTATATATAGCCTACCGCTGCAAAGCCTGTAATTGCGTCGCCGTATTTCAATCGTTTTCAGTAACGCCTGTTGCCGTTGACGTCATATTTTGACGTCATTTTTCGCAAAGCTTAATTAGCATGAAAATCATACGCTCCATACGCTCCACACACCTCGGCCCGCAGGGCCGAGGTGTGTGGAGGGCGTGGGGGTGGCGGGTGGGAAGGAAATTTTCCCGCAAACTCAAATTTCACGGGTGGCGTACAAGTGGAGATCGGAGCGTACACGTGGAGGTCGGAGTGTTGTGGAGTGCAGTGGGGTGGTTGTGGAGTGCAGCGGGTCGTGGCCGGGAGCGGGTCGAATCCTAAATTTCCCGGGCAACGCCGTGTACCCCAGCTAGTTATCTATATAGATCTATATATAATATGTATACTTTGTCTGTTTGTTTGTACGTCTGTACTTTTGTGTGTATATGTAATTTTGTATGCGTGTTTGCATTTGTGTATGTTGGTTTTGGTTGTGTATAATTGCTCATAATATTTATTATTGATTAATCATTAGGCCTAATCATTGCTACAGTAGCAAACGTGCACGACGAAAACTAGGACATGTTGTATGCGTGAATACGTATCGATGAAGGGCCAGGAATTCAGTGCGTATAGCACGGACAACTGATACTATTTCAGCCAATCAAAAGCCTTAGAAGACAACAGTAGCCGAGCCAGGGACATGATTGGTTGGAGTTTAAATTGTGCTAACATTCGACAGCCATTCAAGTCTAGCAGTCTGACGCGTGCGTCATCATTTCGAACATCTGTTTTGCCAGCTTTGAAGAAGCTTTCTGATTTATCGCTTGCAGTCTAATACTTTCCGTAAGTAGTGAGTAGACTGTGGTTCAAGACCACTCATGGGCCCTACCCACTAGTACCTATTAACCTCATTAAAGCGCGACCATGCGGTCTAAGCCCCCCCCCCCACACACACAGGTTTACAGGCCTCGGACATGGGCGACTGGTTATCGGCTACAGACTGCCCACAAGATCGCAATTTTTGTCGGAAAAGACATGAAATGAGATCATTTTACGCCGTGGTGAAGAGTTGTCGGGCGAGAATTTTGCGAAAAGCAAGTGATGACTAAAAAAGGTCGTCAGAAAAAAGAAAATTCGGCCGAAAAGAGTTGGTAAACACCCCCCGGAATGAAATCCTGGCTACTGCTTGACCCTAACTACAAATTTCCTGTGGCCTACTTTCCAGCTATCCATGACAATAATTCGACGGCTTGAGGGGCATCGTTTAGTTTTGGAAGTGTTTAGCTGTCTTTATCACAAGTTTTCCTAATTTGCCTTGAAATATAATTAGGGTGGCTTGAACTTTGTGGATAATTGATGATAACTTTTGTTTTTTTACCTAAAATAGTTTTATATAGCTATAGTATCACGATCATTCGTTAATCTTGTTAATGGTTAAGGCCCCAAGCTTAAAGGGTTCAGAGACTTCTGGCTAAGTTGTTACGCAACTGCATGTACCGGTATTGGACTCACAAGACCTGTCGATCGTCGGGTGTCTCACTATGCAAAGAAAATCCTATTAACTGTTAGGCCCATCAATTAACAGATACTTAGAGTCATAGAATGTCGCAGAATCTTAAATTTAGGTCGTTGGAAATTAGAATGTCAGAATCGTAAGCAACTAAAAAGCATCCAGTGTCAATGTTTGACCGGGATACATTTCTACAGTTTTTGAGCTTTTCACTCCAAACCTTCCCTACTGTGTAGGTCTCGGCTTGAGACACCACAACGACGGGTTGGCGATTCTCTACCACCATGAGGGCCAGGGTGGGGGCGAAACTCCCAATTTTTTTCCACTAAAACGCAGCTATTGATCTCAAACTTTCTACCTAGACAGAGGGCCATCAGATTCACCCGGTGTGGAGGTTGGCGATTTATACCACCAGGGTGCGGGAGAAAACCCCAATTTTTGCTGGCGGGGGTCAGTGATCCCTTTAGGGCCTATCCCTGTGGCGTTCCCCATTGCCAATGTAACTTGCAATTTAGACAGTGTAAAAATGGTTGGATGGTTACAAAATAAACGAATGCTTGATTGACTGATTGGTTGAATAGACATCTGGAATTGAAATGGCGTCTTTATTTGCCAATGAGAACGTTTTCAGAGAAAGTTATTCAGAAACTCCCGATGAATGTAGGATCACGATGCCATCGTAGTCGCCAATCATCCATCAGTGCTGCATCAGTACCAAGGATTCAGACATAAAGCAACGCCGAACCTTGAAATTCCTTGACACACCAAATTCTGATTTGGACAGCAGGGTTTTGTAGCTATACAAATTTGACCACCTGTTGCACATTCTCCCCTACAATACGAACAACCACGGAACTCATCAGGATGAATACGGTACCAGCAATAAGCAAGTGCACAACGAAGAACATATGTCAAAAGTTGGCATAGGACTCAATTCTATAATGCTCTGAATGTAGGCCTATATATACGGTAAAATGTCTCAAGATTCAAGTGGTCGAAACACGCATCTTATTTGTGCTAATGTCTATTGATGCCTGTGTAAAAAGTGTGTATATCTTAAAGTTAAGAGTAAACATAAGAGCCTTTGTCAGGCCTAGTCTCTCTGAAGTTGTGTTTAATCATGGCTGCACAACGACACTGAAGAGATAAAGGCTAAAAGCTGCAGAAGCAAGACTTTAGTGGAAGCACATGTGTAATATAGATGACGAGACACTCTCAAACCTTTTTGCTATTCCAATAGATTCAATGAAACGGTTTCCCACGTAACTTGTCAATGGAAGACGAGAACGTTTGACATCTGGAAAGCATGTTGAAAATGATCAGAACAAATATTTATGTAGTAAGAGTGGATTCAGGACTTGAAGTCAGCATACGTGGCTAAGCATCGTGATGTCTGTGATGTAGTCATACTGTCATAGGCATAGGCTAAATGTGCAATTCACGTCAGTGTATATGGGAAGACATCTGTCGTTTGCGTACCTCCCAGAAAACGCCAGTCTTCAATTTGTAGGCCTACTTAAACAATGGTAGCACTGATTTTACAAATAAAATGACACCAGTTCAGAGATCTCCATCACTGTCATACTCAGTAAGTTCGTTTCCAAACCATGGATCACTGTCCCTGATGATCATGATCAAAGATGATCATCTTTGGACAATATTCACATTAAGTCATTGACGCTAACATGGTGTGTGTTTATGTGAGTGTGTCTGCGTGCGTGCGTGTATGTGTGTGTTTGTGTGAGAGGGGTGTTTAGTGGCAAAAGTAATGACTTAGGGCCTACCTCATGCATACAAGGGAACGCGAGAAGAAAGATAGGAAACCCGAAACTGGAAAATAACGAAGAAGAGACGAACAAGTCAAAAGTCGTTCAAAGAAGAAAAAACAAACGTGATTCCTAAATCTCGTTACATGTCATTTTGTGAATAGTTCTCACCTTTCTGCAACTCTCCCGATGTAAGAGATAAACCTCCGCAGAAAACGCAGACGAACAACGACAGAAAAATCAGCTTCATTATGCAAACAGATTTCCAAGTCTTTCTCCTCAGCGGCAGATCCGATGTCGGCAACAATATTATCTCTCAAAACCTTTAAGAACAATAACATAAATTTCTTTAAGCCAAAAGAAGTCAAAATATCAAATGTGTTATGTGTAGTTCTATAATTATTTTGGGAGCATTGTCGAAACTCTGTTAGCGTTGCAATTCAAACAAGAATAGTCGGGAAAACATCGGTGGAAGAGTCAAGAGGACATGGGATCAAAATCAAATGGTGCACGTCGATATTCACTCACTGGTAATTTAGTAGACCTACACACAGCGTGCAACCCAGTCAAAGACCATAGCGATGTAGATATAATCCCCAAGGTGCAAAAACGTAAGAAATATGAAAATACTTCAGAGTGATCGGTCTTTATTATCGTTGCTGCTGTCGTCGTTGCTGTCTTAATAATGAGGATAATAATTATTATGATTATCATCATTTTCTCAATTATTATTTTTGTTTTTTATATATATAATTATTGGTTTAATAGAAAAAAATCAGATTGTTAAGCCACAACAGAGTTAAAGGATAAAATTAAATAGTTAATGAATTGCTGAAGATTATTGTAAACAAGCTCCTATAGAGTTCCCACTGTCCAGGTTACTCTAGGTTAGGGTGACCATTTGCTCACCATCAAAAACGGGGCCGCTTTTTTGAAAATTAACAATTGCAATTCCTTAACTACAGGACAATATAATAGACAACGAAGACCTAGCCTAATATAGTTTATTACATGGGGCGAAGGTCAGAAGGATGAGATCCATATGGCGCTATAAAGAGGGCGACAATGAATAAAGCAAATGTTCAATAAGGCACAACAGAAGAGAATTTTACTGCTTTCGTCTTAATGCCTGCCAATGTTCCGAAGTAGCCCATGAGAACAGATTCAAGTTTTGTGTTTTAATGTGTTTCAATGTGTTTTAATGGGTTTCAATGTGTTTTAATGTGTTTTAATGGGTTTTAATGTGTTTAATGTGTTTTAATGTGCTTTGATGTGTTTAATGTGCTTTAATGTGTTTTAATGTGTTTTAATGTGTTTAATGTGTTTTAGTGGGTTTTAATGTGTTTAATGTGTTTTAATGTGTTTGATGTGTTTTAATGGGTTTTAATGGGTTTTAATGCGTCGATCGAAAGCGACACAAATTATTTATAGCACCAGAATTCCAAAGTAAGCTTAAGTCAGAATTGTTTCCCAATTTCTGGATTTGACTTATTTACGCAGTTTAAATTCTAGAGTAGACTGTAAGGCGGGAAACTGGTAGAATTAGACTGCATCGGCAGCCCGGAGCAGTATTTTATAATCGCATCAGCGAGTCGCTGTAGTTCAAGTAATATTTAAGTAGGCCATACATTCCATTTAAACTGACAACTTCACCTTCATTAGAATGTTTAGGGTAAAAAGGTATGCTTTGTTCTAGACTTCTTTTTGGGTGAAAAGTTATGCTTTGTTCTGTTAATTGCAAAGAAATAACGTCACCAACATCCAATTTGACAATATCTTTCCTTCTTGCCAAAAACCGGGACACTTTCGCCATTTTTCGTAAGTTGACGGGACCCCGGGCACACCACAAAAAACCGGGACATGTGGCCTATTATTGAAAATCGGGACGTATGGTCACACTACTCTAGGTATGAAGTTCGTATCGTTCTTTGTTGGCAATTCAAAATTGTGATCTGTCGAGCGAAGGTTGTAGCGACGTTTGATGACGGACGAAATTAACTTCGAAGGACATGGAAAGCATTCCTGTCGAAAGACGCCAGCAGCGCTAACCATATCCGAGACGGCGGGCACATTAGTGGAAATAAGCCGAGTTCTTTGCATAAAACGACTCACTTGATCCTTTCCTGAGCTTTTGAAAAAGTCCCAGTGGCGTAGCTACCATGTGTGCAATGTGTGCAGAGCACACGGGCCCACGACCTCCGGGGACCCATGGAGATGGTTAAATTATTAATCTATAACTTATAAACAGTAATTCACATTAATTTTTGACAGATGTAGTTTTTGTGAACACACTTGCACACTAGCATTAGACCTACTTCTTTACTTAACTGACGCATGTCAACCACCATGCTGTTGGCAGACAAACTATACAAAACTCCTTTCACCCTGTGTTTTCGTCTCCAGTCATGACGGTCAAATTGCAAGATGACGTTTGTGTGTGTGTGTACAGATCATAAAGATTAGGTCTCATACAGTTTTAAGTTGAGAACATGATATGAATCATACCGGCATAAGATTTTCATTTCGCTGATTCGCTTTTTTTATGCAAATGGTAGCCTAAGGGCGTGCCTGATTGCCTATGCTATCTAGGATAGGTGTGATAATTATTATAGCCTAATGTCCGTCTATCTGTCACGTTCGTGCATTGTAATTTGTAACTAAACGGCGCGCCGCATAAACCTCATACTTCTCACAGACATGCTCGTGTATTCCGGTCATTTGTTAAATAATCATGGTAACGGTAGTGACCTGACATCTCCCTCAACCAGTTTGAGAATTGCCGGGTTTCAGATGGTTCGCTACAGTCTTTCTTAAGTTCAGTACATAGTTTAGTCCTCCTTCACCTTTCACAGCCCAACTCTTTATTTTTCTACAATTCTCATACTGCTCTCAACTCCCTCCTCTCAGCTCTCACCAAAATCCGGGAGACACCAAATTGAGCACGTGCATATCAAGGTCCGAAGAAATCACGAATTTGAACCCATTTTTGCATTTGCAGAGAATATTGCTAAACTTATTTTTAGGTAGACCTAGGCCTACTATGAAATGTTGACGATTGTGTCGTTTTTTGTGTGAAAATTGCAAATCATGGACCAGAATTGATAGATGATTGACATTTTTGCTGAACAAAAGTCTAGAAAAAAACTTTATGATGCCATGACATTGTTTTAAGTGAGCCATTTAAATTCTGATAATTTATGTGGATCTGTAACTTGGTAGATTTTAAATTCGACTGAACAATCACAGCAGTTATAACAATAAACTGTATCCGTCTCGTTCGTGCAGCATTCATGTTTATTCTGTGAGTTGTCTTACATGTGTTAGGCCTAATAGCAAATGCCATTGAATTTTGGTGATCTTGATCGCAAAAACTCAACTAAAGATACCGGCCTTACAAGACTAAAAAGTAGTCCATGCGGGACCTCTGCACACGGGCCAATGAAAAGCTAGCTGCGCCACTGAAAAGTCCCACCAGGCTGGCGCCACATAGGCTAAAGGAGACGGTGTACGGTCGTTGCTTATTATATTATTATTATTACTATTATTACTATTATTACTAGTATTATTATAATTATTATTTTAGTAGTAGAAGTAGTAGTAGTAGTAGTAGTAGAAGTAGTAGTAGTAGTAGTAGTAGTAGTAGTAGTAGTAGTAGTAGTAGTAGTAGTAGTAGTAGTAGTAGTAGTAGTAGTAGTAGTAGTAGCTAGGCGGGTGTTTTGGGTGTTTGAGCACCTCCCCCCCCCCCAAATGGAAAATTTGAAAAATAATAGAATGCATTTACGAGCACGTGGTGTAAAAACCATGAAATAAAACCACGAAAACACGCCGCGAAATGGAAAAGTGTAAAAAACAAATTTTTTGAAGATTTCGGCCGTATGACTAAAAAAGGCCATCAGTTATTTTGTAAGGGAAATTGGTGAAACACCCCCCGAAATCAAAACGACCTTAGTAGTAGTGGTAGTAGTAGCAGCAGTAGTAACAGCAGCAGCAGTAGCAGCAGCAGCAGTAGCAGCAGCAGCAGCAGCAGCAGCAGCAGCAGCAGCAGCAGCAGTAGTAGTAGTAGTAGTAGTAGTAGTAGTAGTAGTAGTAGTAGTAGTAGTAGTAGTAGTAGTAGTAGTAGTAGAAGTAGTAGTAGTAGTAGTAGTAGTAGTAGTAGTAGTAGTAGTAGTAGTAGTAGTAGTAGTAGTAGTAGTAGTAGTAGTAGTAGTAGTAGTAGTAGTAGTAGTAGTAGTAGTAGTAGTAGTAGTAGTAGTAGTAGTAGTAGTAGTAGTAGTAGTAGTAGTAGTAGTAGTAGTAGTAGTAGTAGTAGTAGTAGTAGTAGTAGTAGTAGTAGTAGTAGTAGTAGTAGTAGTAGTAGTAGTAGTAGTAGTAGTAGTAGTAGTAGTAGTAGTAGTAGTAGTAGAAGTAGTAGTAATAATAATGATAGTAATAATAATACTATTATTATGTTATTATTATTACTATTATTATAACAATACTTTTATTATTAAAAATCTTAAATAATGATTTGTCAAACCGCATAGGGTGAGGCAGCCAAACCGCAGAGTGGGGGTCGGAGCGGAGTGGGGGGCGGGAGTTAGATGGAGCGGCGTGATTGGGGCGGTGTGTGGTCTGGGTGTGGGCGAAAAACCAACATTTCCCTGGCAACGCCAGATAGGCTACATAATCAGTTCTAGTGACTAAATAAAAGTCGATGGCAATGTTGATACCTTACGACCACAAAAGAACAAAACATTTCGAGCCTCACGTGATTAATCGGGCCACTGCTACTACTAAAAATATATAGACCAAGACCAAGTCTTATTCCAGGTGTATTCCTGCAAGACCAGGATCAAATGCGTTTTGAAACTCACTACACAAACCTTATGTCTCAAGACCAGGACGAAGACTTTAAACCTGGAGACAAAGTAGGCTACATAACTGTTAAAGCAAACCAGAGTGCGCTCGATGAAAAGTCTCGGTAATAAAAAGTTTGATGGATGATTTAGCCAATAACAATTTTACAATCGGGGGGATGGAGAACCATATTTCGCATAGCCTGCGCATGAGGGGGAGCTTAATAAAGTGCGAGCTGCAACAGTGGAAAGGAAGGGCCCGAAGATACGATTTTCTGGGTAGTCTAGGCTGCGCAATATGTGGATAGGATCTCAAACACAGCAAAATGGCAAGATTAGCGCTTAAATCGCAAATCGTGTCGACCGTCTACCAAGGATCTCCATTATAAAAAATTATACTCAAGTCAAGTCACGTCAAGTTTATTGATCCCATCATCAACGTCTCATCTGCAAAATATAGGATTGAACCGACATCATGTTGCCAAGACAGTGTAGCACTACATGGTGTTAACATATCCACGCAATACATAAAAAGGACTTTCAGTCTTCTTCTGTAACAAAGCTAACAACATCCGCCTGGCCTTAACTTACCAAACAATAAATGAACCGTCAAAGAGATTACAAACCTAAGATGACGGACTCAACGACTGCAAAGTCAATGGTAACAGCTTCGTGAAACGCCGCAGAACCCACGAAGACGCGGAATGGGGGGGCTTTTATGTCTACATTTCGACCACGTTTTCCGGTGATTTATATCCAGGTGAATGAGAACTAATTTCCTGTTTTCTACACTCATTTCCGCCTAGGTTTTTAATAAATCGGAGATTTATTATATTTTTGTTTAAATAATAGTCATTGCCATAAATATACGTCGCGTTATTATAGTCGACCATGGGCGCCCGCAGAAATTTTTGTAGGAGGGGGCAAACACGATGGCAAAGGTAAAAGAAAATTGTAGCAAGAGGTCAAAAATGAAAAGCAGGAGTTAAGATCATACATGGGTATTTTTCATAGAGGATTCTTGATGTAAATTTCTCAGTTTCACTGTCTAAGATTTCTAATATGAATTTTTCTGTTTGCAAAGAAATTTGTTTTAAAAATTGAAAAGTATCAGTTAAAAGTAGGTTTCTAAATTCTCTAATGCGAATAAATTTGTTATAAACCCCAAAAGTAGTAGTGAGAAAAATAGATTTCAATTTTCCATGGGGGGGCAAGTGCCCCTCTTGCCCCTGTGTGCGGGCGCCCATGTAGTCGGCCAATATGCGCACATATTTTTGAATTAAAATTGCTGCAAATGATAGCATTGACAGACAAATTGATTTGATTCCTCAATGAAGATATGAATTAGAAATAAATGTAACTCATTGACCAGTTAGAAATAATTGCAAATGATTTCTTCTGAAGATCTTGCCAGAAACAACGTGCTGCGGAAGAGACTTGAAGGGACCGTCCATAAATCACTTCACGAACCAAAAGGGGGGGAGAAACACACATCTGCGACGATTTGTGACGGTCCCGTATATCACGTGACGTTTGCGTTGACGCGTGATGAGGAGGAGGGGGCGTAAGAAATCGTACTAAATTGCTTAACGTCATTTATGGACGGCCCCAGACTGGTCATGGTTCGTCGCCATCCTAGGAAAGTAAACGTCGTTTGTATGCATGCAGGAATAATTTACACGTAATAATTATTACTACCCAGAAAGGGGTTTGTATGCATTTCATTAGGGACTATACGCATTTATTCATGTTGTAGGTACGTATGTATACATTATTTATCCATGCCAGCATGAATGCAAATATGCGTGTGCAGATATAAGTACATACATAGGTGTCTATTTCCTATTTAGGCATAATCAGTATGTTTCTATTTATGTATATAGGTCAAATGTAAATTATATGAAAGCTCGACGATGCAGGCAATTTAGTCGTATGCAGTATTGCACGCGAGAATATATATATATATACTGTATATACATGTATAGTTATATACAATTATACATGTGCATAATTATATATATACAATAGTTATATACAATTAATATATGTGTACAATTATATATAAATGCAATTTTGTTTGTATGCGCACTTGTTATAGCGCCCCTTCAAGCTCACTACTCAAAGGCGCTCCCGACTGCAGAGCGGACACTGCATCAGAGTTTCACGCCGAAGCGCTGAGCAATTGCGAGTGAAAGATTTGCCCAAGGTCCCTACGCGGCGATTTGAGGTGTTTTCGAACCTCGAACCTTCCGGCTTCAAGGCAACGACGCCATCACTACACCACCGCGTCCCTGTGTTTATAATGTGTAGGCATACATTATGTGTATGCATGCTGGGTGTAAGCAAGCAGCATGGTCTTATGCATGCTGTCCAAATGTTTTTGTATACATGTATGTTTGTTTGTATTCATTCTTTCTCCTCTTCTTTCTTCTCTTCCATGATCCATCAGTTTCCTGACGATGATGCCCTTATGAAGTTTCTTCACAGTGGTCTGTCCCTGACAGTTTTGCCCACCATTGTCAAGTTCGTGTTTTGCATTTTTAAAATCTACTTTGATATTATTAATCCATTTTTTCGTTTTCTCTACTTCTATCTCCTTCAACGTGTCCAAGCAGGGCCGCGTGTGTTAATCCTTTTGTCGTCCATCCTTTCGACGTTCCATATAACTTAAGTCTTCTCTTTTGTATATTTTCCACAACTGTTTCCTCTGCTGCCAGTTCCTTTGTTGTTATTTTTCTGTTTGTATTCATGAATGTCGGTAAATATGTAGGCACGATGACTGCATCTTTGTATTAATGGAAGTAAGCAGAATTGCATATAATTTTGAGTACTTTGTCTGTATGCGTGTACGTTTGTATTTTTATGTGTTAATGTAGGTCCTATGCGTGTTTATATAATGTACTAACTGGGGTACCCGGCATTGTCCGGGGAAATTTAGGATTCGCTCCGCTCCCGGCCAATACCTTATTCCCGGCCCTCACTGCCGGCTCCCCAACGGTCTGCTCCACATCCCACCCACCCACCACACCCCACTCTAACACCACCACACCCACCTCATCCCACCCACACCCTAAATCCAACCCACTCACACCACCCACCCTACCCCACTTCAACCCAACTCAACCCACCCCGTCCTACCAACAACCCACGCCATCCACCACACTCCGCCCACACCCCACTCCCACCCCACCCCACCCCATGCTACCACCCTAACCCCCAATCCCACCCCACCAACCCCACCTAAACTCACCCCACCCACCCCTACATCCCCACTCCATCCATCCCAACACACCCCATCACAACCCCACCCCAGCCCCACCCCATCCCATCCCAGTCCACCCCACCCCAACCCGACAGAGTAGTTAAGGCTTGGATTGAAAAGGTGAAAAACTGGAAATGATCTCCGTCCCTCCCTCCTCCCTCCCTCCCGCCCTCGCTCGCTCCCTCCCTCCATCTCTCCCTCCGCCCGTCCCTCCTCCCTGTCTCTCTCCTTCCTCTCTCTCCTTCTCTCCATCCCCCCTGCATCCGTCCGTTGTCTATATGCCTAATCCCGTCCAGCCATAAATAATGCCGATAGCATACGTACGACGACACGGCAGGATATTAATTGCCAGGATCTATTGTCGAAACTTGCGATCAAACCGACAGATTATCAGTGCTTTTATTATTAATTTTGCGAGGTGCATGCTATAATCGGCCTTCGTAAATAAAATGAGGTCAAAGTAGACCTGGGAGTCGACCCCAATAAGTCGACCGCAGTCGACTTGGTCATCCCAAGTCGAGTCGGGTCGTTTCTGCTTATCGCAACTGACCCCAAGTCGATTTTTGTACAGAGAAGTCATTTAAAGTTGCTTTTTCAACAAGTCGACTTAAACCAACTTGAAACGCAAACAAACATAAATTTTCCACTTCAAACCCATGCTTATGAGACCAAGACAGCATTTAAGCAACATTTTCTGACTTATGCCTAATTGTGAAGAGTGTCTACTAAAACGAATGAGGCACGGACCGATCAGTTTTACGGTACCTTCTACGGTAGTGGTTCCCGTGGCCTGCGGGCTAAAAGTGGCCGGCCAGACCTAAAAAATGGCCCTCATCTAAAAGAATTAATAAAAATATATGAAAAACATTGACAATTTGAACAAGATAGAACACGCAATTATTTTTTCAATTGTAAATTATTTTATTCTGACGTCAATAAATGACATCAAACATTCTATTTTGATTTAATTATAAAAAATTTATGTGCTTTTAGTTAATTAAATGTTAGTTTTGTGGCTCCCTAATGTCCTTCAACTAAGAAAAAGTGGCCCTCGAACGTGTCTTCCCACTTAGTGTAGGCTAAGTGGGTCTAAAGTAAAAAAAGGATGGGATATACCTACGGTTCTACGGTCTACTCTACGGTCTACCGCGTACGAATTAAAGCTGCCTGCCAAATAATTTTGCATTATCGAAGTCGTCTCTGCTACAGTCTCGATAGCTCTATGGTCGTCGGCCATTTTGGCCGCACGATTTAAGTCTCTTGTCACTACGATGGATTATTGTGTCTGTGGCAATTGTCACTCGAACATTGCCCGACATTTGGATTTCTACTGACGTCGGGAGTGCGCCAATGACTTCTCCAACTCCTGTCTGTGAACGTCTGCACGGCAACTCACGTCGTAAGTTGTTGGCGAGGACCATCACCATCTACGTCCGCCATTGGACGGGTTCACTCTTGCAACCTGCAAGGGGTGCGAGGCTGTTTACATCACCATCAACTGGGCCATCTTGCGAATGAGTGCCTGCATAATACACGAACAGGACTTGTGAAGGCTGGACGCAGCATCATGTCATCCACTGGGGACCGTGCCGAAGTGGTGCTTCGCGAGTTGTATAGCACCGCCAGTCGCAGTCCTCTGTTCCCGATGCCTCTCGACGGATGAGGGACTCCAAATGCCGCTCTACCCTAACCCTAACGCATTGAACGAGAAACTGTCGGCTGAACTGTTCGGCGTGTTCGCGTCTGAGTTCGTCGCTGGTGGACCGTTCCTCCTCGAGTGGCGTTTACCCACAGATGACTCTGTCCGTTGTAGTGACAGTAACATCGGAGACTAGAGCAGGGATGGGCGCCGCTGTTGGCTGCCAGATCTTTTCTTTTCTTTTCTTTTTTTAGTGTTAGCTACCGAACCCGCTATGTAGCCGACCTGCGTGTCGTGCGAACCGGGCCGTATTTCGCATAACCTGTATCTGTAATCTTTCTGCGGTTTGTCAGATCGAATTTTTATTAAACGAATATACACAGTTACTTAGACCGGTCTTCAGTATTTTATCGGTATCTGCCGTCCGTCGATCTATCCTAATAATTTTTTCTATGTTAAAACTTCGCACGAACGTTTAATAAAAATGGCGAATTGAAAATGCTAATAAGGTGTTAGTCTATAAGCACGTCTGCCTAACCAAGAGTTTCAAGACTTGAACGCGAGCAGATCAGTGAGCTTCTATAGGCAAGGTGGTAGGCGAATTCGACGCAAACAAAGCTGGATGAGGTACTTATAAATCGATAATTTAGCGTTACTTTGGTGCACTGCACTTTCATTCATTAGGCCTATGTGTGAAACTGTTGATGTCCCATTACCCAGTGTTTAATCTAGTCCTCCTCCTCGGGGGGGGGGGAATTGAGGTTTCTGGGGGGAGAGAGACAATTGAGCGTCCGAAGGATGCTCGTGAAGAGCATAGCACCCAGACTTGGAGGGGGGAGGTATGGGGAGGGATGCACCCCTCCCCACCAGAAACTTTTTGAATTTCCACCTTGCAATGGCAGCATTTACATGTAAAGGTGTCGGCTTAACAAAATAGCTGTACCTTTTCAGTGACCCATCAGAAATTTTTTGAATTTCCACATTGCAATGGCAACATTTTAAGGTGTCGTCTTAACAAAAGAGCTGTACTTTTTCAGTGACCCATTAGACAAATTTTTAATTTCCACATTGCAATGGCAACATTTTAAGGTGTCGTCTTAACAAAATAGCTGTACTTTTTCAGTGACCCATTAAGAAACTTTTTGAATTTCCACATTGCAATGGCAGCATTCTAAGGGGTCATTTTTACAAAATAGCTGCACTCTTTCAGTACCCATCAGAAACTTTTTGAATTTCCAAATTGCAATGGCAGTATTTTAAGGTGTCGTCTTAACAAAAGAGCTGTACTTTTTGAGTGACCCATGTGAAAATTTTTGAATTTCCACATTGCAATGGCAGCATTTTAAGGGGTCATCTTTACAAAATAGCTGTTCTTTTTCAGTGACCAATTAGAAACTTTTTGAATTTCCATATTGCAATGGCAGCATTTTAAAGTGTTGTTTTAACAAAATAGTTGTACTTTTTCAGTGATCCATTAGAAAATTTTTGAATTTCCACATTGCAATTGCAGCATTTTAAGAGGTCATCTTAACAAAATAGCTGTACTTTTCAGTGGCCCATTAAGAAACTTTTTGAATTTCCACATTGCAATGGCAGCATTCTAAGGGGTCATTTTTACAAAATAGCTGCACTTTTTCAGTACCCTTCAGAAACTTTTTGAATTTCCACATTGCAATTGCAGTATTTTAAGGCGTCTTCTTAACAAAAGAGCTGTACTTTTTTAGTGACCCATTAAGAAACTTTTTGAATTTCCACATTGCAATGGCAGCACTTCAAGGTGTCGTCTTAACAAAATAGCTGTACTTTTTCAGTGACCCAATAGAAACTTTTTGAATTTCCAGCATTTTAAGGGGTCATCTTAACAAAATAGCTGCACATTTTTCAGTGACCCATAAGAAACTTTTTGAACTTCCACTTTACAATGGCAGCATTTTAAGGTGTCGTCTTAACAAAATAGCTGTACTTTTTCAGTGGCCCATTAGAAACTTTTTGAATTTCCACATTGCAATGGCAGCATTTTAAGGTGTAGTCTTAACAAAATAGCTGTACTTGTTCAGCTTTTTCAGTGACCCATTAAATTTTTTTTTATTTCCACATTGCAATAGCAGCATTTTAAGGGGTCATCTTTACAAGATAGCTGTACTTTTCAGTGACCCATTACAAACTTTTTCAATTTCCACATTGCAATGGCTGCATTTTAAGGTGTCATCTTAACATGATAGTAGGCTATCATATATATTATAGAAGTAAATTATGTCATTATAATCAAATAATAATAAATAATATCAAGGCATATTATAACACTTCATGTAAAACAATGATGAAAACAGTAACTAAAAACCATTATCATTTCGTCAAATTTTTCTGGGGGGGGAAATGTCAATCCTGGGGGAACTTCCCCCCCCAGAGACGTCTAGATTAAACACTGCCCATTACCCATCGGTAGGGTGGAATATAATTTTATTTGCTCTCCAGGCAAAATTGGCTTGACTTCGTATATTATTAGCCAGACGTATAGTCCTTGGCTAATGGTTACCATGTCAGAAGTCGACTTCAAGCCGGAAGTCGGTTTTTTTCTGCCAAGTCGGGTCAAGTCGTTTTTGGTCCAAGTCGTCGACTTCAAGTCGACCTCAAGTCAATTTGGGGTCAAGTGGGGTAGGACTGGCTGACAAAAGTCACTCTCAGATCTAGGTCAAAGTCATGACGTCATTAATGTGTGGATTCGTTTATCATTGATCGGTGGAAGCAAATGGCGTCGGGAAATAGCTAGCCTACTGCGTTAGTATTCGGATAGAAAGTTAAATGTTTCAAACTCAGGAAAAGGTCAGATTGTTAGATCGCCAACCCTTCCACTGGGTATCCGATGCCCAGACCGACACAGTAGTAATGATTGGAGTGAAGGGCTCAAAAACTGTGGAAATGCATCCCGGTCAAACACACAGAATCTTCCCTTTATATATATATATATTATATATATAGATGTATGTATGTATGCATGTATGTATGTATGTATGTATGTATGTATGTATGTATGTATGTATGTATGTATGTATGTATGTATGTATGTATGTATGTATGTATGTATGTATGTATGTATGTATGTATGTATGTATGTATGTATGTATGTATGTATTAGACTGGTCCACAGACCATAGCCAAAAAATTAAGTTGTTAGAATTCTTTCTCCACAAGGCTTATTTTTGTCTACTTGGGTTAGATAGTCTCCCTGTAAAATTTCAGCCTGATTGTGCAACATTTCGAGGTCAACCCATTTTGAACATTTTACTTGAGTGCTGATAATGTCTTTACTTCATGTTAACCGTCGTTATTAGACTAATATGGCTTCGTCTAATTTGAGATCCGACTCAGAGCACTGGCTATGGGAAAACCAGTCTCTCGATTGTCTACTGCAAGATTACCACGAAACCTGGATGCACAGCACAACTGCTTCAGTTTAATCATATCACTAAACGTAGACCCCTTCCGGAAAGCCACAAAATGGCCTGTGATACAGTTGCTTGTATTTGGGTGCTTGCCAGAAACCAACACAGCTGGTGTGTAAGGAAACTGCCAAAGACAGAACTACCTACCTCTGAAGATTCACCGACCACTATAAAGAGAAAGTGACAGGATGAAGACGACATGTACAAGAGTGATCTTCAAAAATTGTTCGATATTGCCTCAAAGGATGTGATGACAGAAATCCAGCAAGACTAAGATCGTAATATCCTTCGAATAGGTCCTTCAAAGAGCAGACGTATTTTCCAGCAGCTTGAGTGGAGTAAACTTAAAGACAGCAGTAAAATAAAGCAGAAAGAGGCAACTGCAGGCAAAAAAAGAGAATGGTGAAAACTAAAACGAAGAACGCAAGACAAAAGGCAGTTATGAAGCAGCAGGTGAACTTTCTGCGTTGGCATCTGTACATGTAGAAGTATTTGATTACATTGATGAGTATCAGATAACTTAGTCCTAGTACGTATGCAAAACATCTACACTCTACAATGGCTGCATAAAAAGCTGCTACTAACTGCCTCATTATTAAAAAAAGATCCAAGAACATCATCCAGTCCTATTTAGTTTAGTTGTTGGTGCTTTGTATCATGTTGGCCTTCCATACCGTGATAATTGGTCTGTATAGATGGAGATGTCACACTGGCGATTGGTTATGACATTAATTTCAGAAATACGACTTTCTGGAAGTTCTCAATAAAAGAAGGCCAAGAAGCAGCTAGGTGCAATGGAAGAACAAGAGTGCACACTGGCAGGCCAGCTATTACCTCACTGAGAAGTCAAAATGTTGTCCAGCATCGACGGATCAAAGGAAAATATTAACCGCAAAGCTACTATTGTCACCGGAAATTGTCAGGAAAAACTCTTGGCAATCCCAAAAATGGTGAACGGCATTCAAGAAGGTGACTCTCAGGTCAATACCAGTGTTGAAGTACGGTAATAGAGAACTGGAATCTCGCCAGACATCGCTCAATGTCGCTCAGGTCGTACATTAACCATTACCGAACTATTTATCTACTTCTGTCCAAATAGCATAAAAATGTGTCAAATGGGTTGACCTCTAAACTTCATTTGTTTTCATTAAAATTTTGTGTGATTATTATAATCATGATAAGGAACAAAACAAGCCATGTGGAGAACTAAAATCTCTTAGATGAATTTTGTGGACCACTCTAGTATGTATGTATGTATGTATGTATGTATGTATGTATGTATGTATGTATGTATGTATGTATGTATGTATGTATGTATGTATGTATGTATGTATGTATGTATGTATGACGGAAGTGAGCGTGCTCTTTCGCAAAACACTGATAACTAAAGTGATGGACAGTTGTTTGAAGCTTAAACAGTTGTAGTAGTGTAACAGTAATAGCCTATTAGGCTCTATTTAAAACAACATAAATCACAAACAATAGGCTAAGTAATATAAGTGATTAAAGGTTGAGTACGCCGCCCGTAATCAACATATGAAACATATTATAATCACTGTAGCCCGGGTCCCCTTCGGGCCCCTAAAAGTCGCCGGGCCCCTGGGCATTTGCCCCCTGTCTCCCCTCTCGGCGGTACTGCAAAGCACAACGGGGTCTTGCCCCAAAATATCTAGCCAATGGAATTCACAGGCCAGTTTCAGCCTCCTCGCATCGTCCATATGCTCTTTAAACAGATTTGATCGTCTAGTACCTATTACTAGAACGTCTATGGCTCAGTCCCGTTCCTTTACATCAATTGGCCCTCTCTTTCGAATACGCTGTCTCCTTCTACTCTGTCTCAACTTCTGAGGCCTGGTAATCCTTCCAAAAGGACGATCTTGCCTTGTTCTTTACTTCTCATCCTGTTGGACTGTTTTTGCTGCCCCGCATTATAATTTTATTGGGCAACAAAGTCAATCATCTTGCCCCTTCCGTCAACTTGCCCCAAAACACCCGATGTTTCTATGTGTGTGTGTGTGTGTGTGTGTGTGTGTGTGTGTGTGTGTGTTTATTATAGGGTACATGTAGCGACTGGCTGTCGACATGGGCGACTGGTTATATGAAAGCAAACCTATGCAGGCAATTCAGTCGTATGCAGTTACGCACGCGAGTATATAGTTATATATGTATATATAATATTATCTATATAGATCTATACATAATATGTACTTTGTCTGTTTGTTTGTACGTCTGTACTTTTGTGTGAATATGTTATTATGTATGCGTGTTTGCATTTGTGTATGTTGGTTTTGGTTGTGTATAATTGCTCATAATATTTATTATTGATTAATCATTAATCATTGATGATTGGCTACAGTAGCAAACGTGCACGACGAACACTAGGACATGTTGTATGCGAGAATGCGTATCGATGAAGGGCCAGGAATTCAGTGCGTATAGCACGGACAACTGATACTATTTCAGCCAATCAAAAGTCTTAGAAGACAACAGTAGCCGAGCAAGGGACATGAATGGTTGGAGTTTAAGTTGTGCTAACTTTCGACAGCCATTCAACACTTGCAGTCCGACGCGTGCGTCACCATTTTGAGCATCTGTTTTGGCAGCCTTAAAGACGCTTTTTGATTTATCGCTTGCAGTCTAATACTTTCCGTAAGTAGAGAGTAGACTGGGGTTCAAGACCACTCATGGGCCCTACCTACTAGTACCTAGCGACCTTATTAAAGCTCGGCCATGCGGTCTAAGGCCCTCCCACACAGGTTTACAGGCCTCGGACATGGGCGACTGGTTATCGGCTACAGACTCTGCCCACATGAACATATTTTTTGTCGGAAAAAGCATGAAATTAGATCGCTGTACGCCGTGGTGAGCAGTTGTCGGGCGAAAATCCTGCTAAAAGCAAAGGATGGCTAAAAAAGTTCGTCAGAAAATAGAAAATTTGACCGAAAAGAGTTGGTAAACACCTCCGGAATCAAATCCTGGCTACTGCTTGGCCCTAACTACAAAATTCCCGTGGTCCTACTTTCCAGCTATCCGTGACGAAGGACGGTTCACGCAGATCAGTGGAGTTAACTCGATCGGATGTTGTCTCGGGTGGCGTTGAAAACTACCATCCGACAAGCGACATATGCCTTCTACTGTGCAAACCTTGTGCCCGACGATTGGCCGGACGCGCGCATCATCTTCAACCAGCGAGGAGCTTCAGTTTCGTCAGCGTTTCGTGTTTGCGAGCCCTGTCACCTGTCGCCGCTCTACTCTATTGACGCAACCTGTACTAGAGACTCTGAACATTCACACCATCTGAAGGCTGTTGACGGGATTCCGTTGGATGTTTCTACGTGTCTGCGAGGGATTGCCACTGATGACTGTTTACGGCTCACTGTGACCACTGGCGTAGCTAGCTTTTCGTGGGCCCGTGTGCAGAGGTTACGCATGGGCCCCTGCTTGGCCTTATAGGGCCGATATGTTCACGTTCCCGCAATTAGGATCACCACAAACTATTCAATGGCGTGTTTGCTATTATACATTACACATGCACCTACAACTCACAGAATAAACATGAATGCTGCACGAATGAGACAGATGAATTAAAGTGTTATAACTGCAGTGATTTCTCGGTCGAAATTTAAAATCTATTACGTTGTATACTTCATCCACTTAGCTTATTATTAGTGGGCCTACTTAAAACGGTGTCTTGGCATCATAGAGTTTTCTTTCTAGCATTTTGTTCAGCAAAAAATGTCATTCATGTATCAATGCTGGTCTATGATTTGCAATTTGCACACCAAAAACGATACAATCGTCAATTTGTCACAGTAGACCTACCAAAAAAAATAAGTTCAGCAATATTCCTTGCAAGTGCAAAAATTGAGGGAAATAAGTGATTCCTATGACCCTGATCCTGCTCAATTTTGGTCTCTCTCTCTCTGATTTTGGGGTGAGAGCTGAAAGGAGTTGAGAGCAGCTTGAGAATTGTAGAAAAATAACTATGGGTCAGGCTATGATCCACGTGGAGTTTGGTCGTGAAAAACTGAAAAGAAGACAACCATGTGAACCTCTGAAAGACTAGAGAGGGTTGAACGACTTCAAGCCCCCAGCAATTCTCACCCTGGTTGAGGGAGATGTCAGCTAGGTCACTACCTTACCAAATCCAGTAAAGTAGGGCCACCGGAATACACGAGCATGCCTGTGAGACTATGATCGAGGTTTCTGCAGCGCACCGTTTAATTACAATACACGAATGTGAGTATGTGACAGATAGACGGATAAATAATTATCACACCTATCCTAGATAGCCGTTAGGCTATATCCTCTGCATAGGAAAGCGAAGCAGCGAAATTAAAATCTTATGCCGGAATGATTCGTTTAATGTTCTCAGATTAAAACTATACCGGGTATGCTTTTTGGACCTATTCTTTATTATCGTTCACGTACATGTACAGTTTTGTACACTAATGTCATCTTGCAATGTGACAGTCACGACTCGAGACGAAAACATAAAATTAATATTGGAGTTCGGACTCAGTAGGCCCTATAGTTTTTCCTGTCAACAGCAAGGCGATTGACAGAAGCTAGTAAAGCAACGAAGTAGCCTAATGCAAGTGTGTTCACAAAAATCACATCTATCAAAAAATGATGTGAATTACTAATTAGGATAGCCTATAAATATAATAAATAATTAATTTAGCAATCTGTGTGGGCACCCTAGAGGTCGTGGGCCCGTGTGCTTGGCACACATTGCACACATGGTAGCTACGCCACTGACTGTGACTTATTTTGCTAATTTATGAAATTGTCTTGCTGTTTTGACACTTAACATCATTTCGGCTAGTTAGCGCAGAGAGCGCCTCTGAGTAGTTTTCTTGAAGAGGCGCTATATAAATACTTGAAATAAATAAATAAATCAATAAATAAATGACAATAATTGGACGGCTTGAGGGGCAGCGTTTAATTTTGGAAGTGTTTAGCTGTCTTTATCACATGTTTTCCTAATTTGCCTTGAAATATAATTAGGGTGGCTTGGACTTAGGGTGGCTTGGACTATGTGGATAATTGATGATAACTTTTATGCTTTTTTACCTAAAATAGTTTTATATAGCTATAGTATCACGATCATTCGTTAATCTTGTTAATGGTTAAGGTCCCAAGCTTAAAGGGTCCAGAGACTTCTGGCTAAGTTGTTACGCAACTGCATGTACCGGTATTGCACTCACAAAACCTGTCGATCGTCGGGTGTCTCACTATGCAAAGAAAATCCCATTAACTGTTAGATCGAGCATGTAACGTAGAGTCATAAAACGACGCAGAATCTTAAATTTAGGTCGTTGGAAATTAGAATGTCAGAATCGTAGGCAACTAAAAAGCATCCAGTGTCAATGTTTGACCGGGATACATTTCTACAGGTTTTTTAGCTTTTCACTCCAAACCTTCACTACTGTGTAGGTCTCGGTTTGAGACACCACAACGAGGGGTTGGCGATTCTCTACCACCATGGGGGCCAGGGTGGGGACGAAACTCCCAAATTTTTTACACTAAAACGCAGCTATTGATCTCAAACTTTCTACCTAGACAGAGGGCCATCAGATTCACCCGGTGGGGAGGTTGGCGATCTCTACCACCAGGGTGCGGGAGAAAACCCCAATTTTTGGTGGCGGGGGTCAGTGATCCCTTTAGGGCCTATCCTTGTGGCGTTCCCCATTGGCAATGTAACTAGCAATTTATAAAGTGTAAAAATGGTTGGATGGTTACAAAATAAACGATTGCTTGATTGATTGACTGATTGATTGAATAGACATTTGGAATTGAAATGGCGTCTTTATTTGCCAATGAGGACGTTTTCAAAGAAAGTTATTCAAGAACTTCCGATGAATGCAGGACTACGATATCATCGTAGTCGCAAATCATCCGTCAGTGCTACGATGTCACTGTAGTCGCCAATCATTCACCAGTGCCGCTCCCACTACAAAGGATTCATACATAAAGCAACGCCGTGCCCTGAAATCCCTTGACACTTCAAATTCTGATTTGGACAGCAGGGTTTTGAAAATATACAAATTTTACCAGCAGCTGTACATTCTCCCCTACAATACAAACAACCACAGAACTCATCAGGATGAGTTCGGTACCAGTAACAAGCAAGTGCACAACGGAGAACATAATTATGTTAAAAGTTGGCATAGAACTCAATTCTATAATTATTGCTCTGAATGTAGACCTATAATTATACGGTAAAATGTCTCAAGATTCAAGTGGTCGAAACATGCATCTTATCAATGCTAATGATGCCTGTGTAAAAGTGTGTATATCTTAAAGTTAAGAGTAAACATACGAACCTTTGTCAGGCCTAGTCTATCTGAAATTGTGTTTAATCATGGCTGCACAATGACACTGAAGAGATAAAAGCTAAAAGCTGCAGAAGCAAGACTTGAATAGTGAAAACACAACTGTAATATTATAGACGATGAGACACGCTCAAACCTTTTTGCGACACCAATAGATTCAAACAAATGGTTTCCCACGAAGCTTGTCAATGGAAGACGAGAGCGTTTTTCATCTGAAAAGCATTTTGTAAATAATCAAAACAAATATGTGTATGGTAAGAGTGCATCCAGAACTCGCAGTCAACATACGTGGCTAAGCATCGTGGTTTCTGCGATGTGTCAAATTTCTGTTCACGTCGCAATTCAAATAAAAATAGGTTGGAAGACATCGGTGGAGGAGCCAAGCGGACATGGAACCAAATAGTGCTTGCGTCAGTCTGCAGCAACTCATGCCATGTCCTGCGGAGTTTGTTTCCGCATGTAATACAGCGTCGCTGCGGTCTCCGCCCGAGAACTCATAACTTTGAAATGCCAACTAAAGATGATAGGGTCAATGGCTAATTCACATCAGTGTATAATGGGAAAACATTTGTCATTTGTGTACCTCGCCAGTCTTCAATTTGGAGCCCTACGCCAACTTAAACAAATGTAGCACTGATTTTACAAATAAAATGACACCAATTCAGATATCTCCATCACTGTCATAAGCAGCAAGTTCGCTTCCAAATAAAGGATATATCTCTCTCTTTTGAAAATATTCACATTAAGTTATTGACGTGTGTGTTTATGTGTGTGGGTGTGTGCGCGCGCGTGCGCGGGTGGGCGGGCGCTGGAGCGTGTGAGTGTGACTTCGTGTATGTGCGTATGTGTGTGTCTGTGAGTGTGTCTGCGTGCGTGCGTGCGTGTGTTTGTGTGAAGGGGAGCTCAGTGGCAATGTAATGACTTAGGGCCGACCCATTGCATACATACGAACGCGAGAAGAAAGACAGGAAACCTGAAAAAGGAAATAATTATGAAGACGAACAAGGCAAAGTCGGATAAATATGAAAAAGGACCGAACGTGAATCCTAAATCTCGTTAGATGTCGTTTTGTTAATAGTTCTCACCTTTATGCAAATCTCCCGATATAAGAGATAAACTTCCGCAGAGAATGCAGACGTACAACGACAGGAAAATCATCTTCATTTTTGCAACAGATTTCCAATGTCTTTCAGCAGCAGATCCGATGTCGGCAACAATATTATGTCTCAAAACCTTGGAGAAAAATAACATTGCTTTAAGCCAAACGACGTTATATGTCAAACGTGCGCTATGTGTATTTCTATAAATATTTTTGAAGCATTGTCAAATTTCTGTTCACGTCGCAATTCAAATAAAAATAGGTTGGAAGACATCGGTGTAAGAGCCAAGCGCACACGGAACCCAATAGTGCATGCGTCAGTCTGCAGCAACTCATGCCATGTCCTGCGGAGAGTATTTCCGCCTGTAAAACAGCGTCGCTACGGTCCTCGCCCGAGAACTCATAACTTTGAATTGCCAAATAAAGATGACAGGAACTTCATACCTAGAGTGCTTTACAATGGCTTAAAACAGATGATAAAATAAACGAATAGTTTAAAATCAAAAAATAAAAGCAACCCTTGAACAATGAACAAACTTTTTTATAACTATTTTTCTCTCCAACTTGCAACCGTGTTGCGACTTGTCAACCTGATTTCTGATTGAACGAATATATATTTATATATATATATGTGTGTGTCGATATTCATTCACTGGTAATTTAGCATGCCTACACAGTACAGTGAAGGTGGAGTAACAGTCAGTGGAACAAAAATAAACAATCTTTGCTTTGCCGACGACATCGACTTGATAGATGACGACGAACAGAGGCTAGAACACACAGTGCAGGACTTAAACGAAGGGAAAATATATGGGCTCAAAATGAATTTTGAGAAGTCTAAGACAATGGTGTTCGGAGCAAAAGATCTGCCCAGAAGAATGGAAATAGATGGAAACAAACTGGAAAATGTGGAAAATTTCACCTATTTAGGGTGCGTCAACACATACGACCTAGATAGCAAGGCAGAAGTACGGGTAAGGATTGGGAAAGCATCAGCAGCGTTGAGTGCAATGGACAAAGTCTGGAAGAGTAAATCTATACAACTGAAAGTAAAACTGGAAGTGCTAAGAACTTGCGTATTCAGCAGCATGCTTTACGGATGTGAAGCGTGGACAATAACAAAGTAATCAGAAGCAAGAATACTCGCTTTCGAGAGAGGGTGCTACAGAAAGATCTTGCGAATTGGATGTACATGTATGCAGAAAGTAACAAACGCAGAACTGTATAGGCGAATAGACCACACAGAGAACCTTATGCAGAAAATAATAACCAGGAAGCTAGATCTCTTCGGCCATATATGCAGGATGGACAACAGCAGAAAGATCAAGACAGTTGTGCTTGGAAGAATGGAGGGATCCAACAGGAAAGGACGACCACACAAGGAATTGCTGGACAGCATATCAGAGTGGTGTGGAGCGCCACTACAGGACCTAACACACGCTGCCTTGGAGAGACGAACCTGGCGTGGAATAACGAGAACGGCATCGAGCACCTACGGGCATTGGTCCCTCGGTTGTTGATGATGATGACACAGTACACACAGTATGGACCCCAGTCAAAGACGATAACCATGTAGATATAAATACAAAATTGTAAGAAATATGAAAATTCTTAAGTGAAATCGGCCTTTATTATCGTTGATGTTGTCGTCGCTGCTGTTTTACTACTAATTGTAATTGTAATTGAAACATTTATATAGCGCCGCTCACAGATTCAGTGGCGCTCCCGACCCAAGCTAGTGCTCCCGCTAACAAACAATATAGTCTTCAGGCGTTTACGAAACAGGGGAAGAGAAAGGCCAAGAAGCTCAGAACGTAGCTTGTGCGGAAGGCGGTTCCAACTAGTAGGGCCAACATATGCGAAGCTTCTGGACTGGGCCGTAGCTCCACGCATGCGCGGGACAACTAGAAGGCCATTGGCAGCCAAGCGAAGGGCAGAGCGGCCAGGAAGAGTGGAGAAATAATACTAATAATAGTAAGATAATAGGCCTAATAATATTTTGAAAATAATAATAATAATTGCCACAATCCACGACACGTGAGCAACATAAAATGAAATAGTTAGCAAATTGCGGTATAGGCATGGGCGCCCGCACATAGGGGCAAGGGGGGGCACTTGCCCCCCTGGAAAATTGAAACCTATGTTTTTTTAACTACTACTTTTGGGTTTTTAACAAATTTCTTTGCATTAATGCACCAATGATACGAGTGATACCGACAATGAAAGTCAGAAATCCACATTTAGAGATCTCTGTAGAAATAAACATGCTTTTATAACTTTCTGCCTTGCATGTTCAAGCTCTTTCTAAAAACTCTTACAATGACCATTGGCTTTCAACCTTCATGTGGGCTCCCATGCAAACAGCAGGCCTATTAATCACAACTGCAAGAAATTAAATACTACCGCAAAAATTTGAAAATTTCTCAAAGTACACTGAAATCACATCAGGAAGATCTGCTTATTCACCAGCATTGTAATTATATAAACCAAGTCTGCTATAAGCCAGGCTCCATTTTGTCCATTTATTTCAAGCTGCCAGTATAGAATCCGAGGAGGTCAAACTGTAGATAAACCTGGCTCTGGTTATCACGCCTCAGGATTTACACCCAAAACTGAGAAATAGATCTGTTTAAAAGAATTGATACCCACACTCATCTGATCCTCAGATCCCCCACCTTCCTAAACGATACCCGCATTAACCGTTACTCTGGCCATCTGGCTACCAGACTCGGACCTCTTTCTGACTACTCTTGGGAATAGGCTTCTGACTCGATGCAGAACATGTGAAACTGCTGGTGCCCTGCGATTGGCTTTCGAGTGGCGCTTTAGAAGCAGCTAAAGGAGCAATTGTCCCTTGCAAACGGACACCTTTTTCAATCATTTAGTCATTCGTTCATTCTATGGAATTATATAGCGCACCTTTAGGAAACTACTTTTTAACATAGATCTGCTATTTGATTTGTAACAAATTTCTAATGAAACTATTCATATTAACAATTATGCACAAAATGAAACTAAGAAATTTGCATAAGAAACCTCTTTGAAAAATACCCGTATTCCTAATTTCCATGCAGCATTTCATTTTCAAGATCTTGCCACTAAAAAATTTAATTGTGACTATCGTAAAATTTTTGCCCCTTCCTGCGAAAATTTCTGCGGGCGCCCATGGGTATAGGCCTATGAGTTGTAAACTGGTAATTTTTTTTTAGCAATCTCGAATAGAGTGCCATATAACTATGTATGAAGTTATCGTCCTTTGTTGGCAAATCAAAGTAGTGATCTCTCGGGCGAAGGTTGCAGCGACGCTTGATGCGTGCGGAAGCTCGTTTCGCAGCAGCAGTAGTAGCAGTGGTGGTGGTGGTGGTAGAAGGTCTAGTAGTAGTAATAATAGTAGTAGCAACGGTAGGAGCAGTAGTATTAGTATGGAATTTGAAAATTTAGGCTATTGAAATCAACTATTTTCATTCAGTTCTGGGCTTGACGATGACTTGATTGTTTATTATTATTATAATTATTATTATTTTATTTTTATTTTATTTTTTTAAATTTATCGCCCGAGGAATTTATGTTTCCTCAGGCCTTAAAATTATTATTATTAGTATTACTACTACTACTACTACTACTACTACTACTACTACTACTACTACTACTACTACTACTACTACTACTACTACTACTACTACTACTACTACTACTACTACTACTACTACTACTACTACTACTACTACTACTACTATTATTATTATTATTATTATTATTATTAATATTATTATTGTTGTTGTTGTTATTATTATTATTATTATTATTATTTTTATTATTATTATCATCATCATCATCACCATCTTTTTTATCATCACCATCTTTATTATTAAGGAAGCCAAGACTGAAGTGTCATCTCAACACATGTACAGATAAGGAAGGTTTGGCAAATGTTTCAGAGAGGCAGATGGCATCCCTTCGATGAAGAGCCACCGAGATTCGCTGGAACAGGTACGATGCCTTCATTGGATCGTGGGTTGCGGCCGAAATTCGGCTTCCCAACTCAGAAATGAATTGGCATCCTCTGCACCAAGCGCCGCCGATCTCCGTTCTTGTGATGGCGGTGTATTTTATCCTCTTGGACACAGCTGCTTCACGTTCACCAGCACCGATGGACGTGAATGGACGATCAGACAAGGCGAAAGTGTCGGGCAGTGTCACATCTCATGCCAGACAGCGACTACGTGACCAAGGAATTCCCGGGCAACGTGGGGGTGGAACAGGGTAGAATGGGGTTTGGGCGGAGTGAGATATGGGACGGGGTGTGGAGAAGTGGTGGATAGACTTATAATATAATTTATTATATATTCGGTTAATCAGAAATCAGGTTGACAAGCCGCAACACGGTTACAGGATGAAAAAAAAATAGTTATAAAAAAGTTTGTTAATTGTTCATGGGTTGCTTTTATCTCCTAATTTTAAACTATTGGTTTATTTTATCGTTTGTTGTTAAGCTATTGTAAGGTACTCTAGGAAAAAGTTCCCAACTTTTATACTTTAGTTGGCAATTCAAAGTTATGAGTTCTTGGGTGAAGACCGCAGCGACGCTTTATTAATGGCGGAAACAAACTCCGCAGGACATGGCATGAATTGCTGCTGACTGACGCCAGCAGCTTGTCATTAGCTTCGCGAACCATGTCCAAGACGTCGGGCGTATTGTCTTGTAGATAGCCCATTCGCCGAGTTCTTTGCAGAACTTTCTTGAGCCTTGTCTTGTCATCAGCTTTAGTGAAGCCCCACCAAGCAGGCACCGCGTAGAGGAGACGGGATACGGTCGTTGCTCTTGCGACATCATGCAGCACGGATGAAGGGAGGCCGTGGGATTTAAGAATTCTGAGAGCGTATACAAGGAGCGGGAGCCTAATACTCCAGCAATGTGTGCTGAAGTGTCCAGATCGTCTCGTACGGTAACTCCCAGAATCTTTATGTTTGAGACACGGTCTATACTCCAGCAATGGTTGGTGGTGACTCGGTATGGCCGCGACGATGAATAAGCATCTCTCGGGATTTTGAACCCATACTGCTATGTGGTCCAGTTCTATCGAGACAGTTGCTTTCTTCGATGCACCGATGATCGAATAGGTGTCGTCTTCATACTTAACGATCCGGTTCTGATGATCTACTGGATGGAGGTCGGAGGCGTTCGCAACAAAACCTGATGGTCCAAACCCGGAACCCTAGACGACACTGCCATGGCATTGATGCTGGCAATGCTCGACAACAGTCTGGCAAATCGTGTGGCATGCCTTCGGTCTTTGAGGAAGCTCACGAGCCAGTTATAGACCTCATCTGGTGCGTCTAAGCTGCAGAGCTTAGAGGCAAGCGTCACATGACGGATGGTGTCAAAAGCCTTGCTGTAGTCCAGTGAAATGAGGGTTACATAGGGCTCCGTTGCAAATAGACTAGTTGTATGATGGAAAATGGAGACCAGCGCAGCTGTTGTTGATCCGGTGGGCCTGAATGCGAACTGGTCTCAAAGTAACTGGTCCATGGACGGTTTTGTAAATGTGCACGGGATAGATATACGCGTGGACAATTTTTCTCTCCAGTGTTCGGGATAGAACTAGGAGAATAGAGATGGGCCTGAAGTCCACGGGGTCCTTCGGTTGATCGATATTGGCAATAGGATGGATTATCGCAGTCTTCTATTGATAGGGAACGTGGAATTCGGCGAACGAGCGGTTGGGGCTTCACTAAAGCTGAGGACAAGACAAGACTTGGGTGGTAGTGGGGACAGGGTGTGGTGGGAACCGGGTGGTACAAAAAACGCGATTTCACGGGCAACGGCGGGTGCGCCAATTGTTTAATTATGTAATTGTATCGAAGTTTTGTCAAACCACAGAGTGGAGCAGAGGCGCCGTTAGGCGTACGCACTTACGCAAGTGCGTACAGCGCGGAAAGGCAAAAAGATAACAAATTGTAAATTAAAGCGTGAAATATTATAAGCGATGAAATTCTATTGAATCTACTTTAGTAGTGGACCACGTACACTTCTCACTCACTGCATGCCCACTAAAGATCGTCATAACAGTTCATAACTTCATTTCGCGTATTCTTATTTTGTGCAAGTTGTGCGTACAGAAAAAAAGTGCGTACAGAAGTTGTGCGTACAGAAAAAAAGTGCGTACAGAAAAAAGTGCGTACAGAAGTTGTGCGTGCAGAAAAAGGTGCTTAAAAAAAAATCCTGGCGGCGCCGCTGGAGTGGAGAGCTGTGGCTGAGTGAGGTGGGGAACAGGGTGGTCGCGGGGTGTTGGGCGGAGTATTTGCGAAAACCCAACATTTTCCGGGCAACGCCGGGTACTCTAATTGTTTAATTCTGCTATTGCATCGATTTGTCAAACCGAATAATAGGGTGAGGCATCCACAGTTTCCACACCGCAGACTGGGGGTGGAAGCGGAGTGTGGACGGGAATTAGATGGGGGGGCGTGTTTGGGGCGCTGTGTGGTCTGGGTGTGGGCGAATATCCAACATTTCCCTGGCAACCCCAGATGCATCATCTAGCGACTAAATAAAAGTCGATGTCAATGTCGACACTTTACCGACACAAAAGCACAAAACATTTTCGAGCCTCACGTGATTAATCTGGCCACTGCTACACACGGACCGAAAAATCATGTGAAGCTCTAAAAAATATGGACCAAGACCATGTCTTATTCCTGCAAGACCAGGACCAAGTGCGTTTTGAAACTCAAGACAAAGACTTTTAGTCTCAAGACCAAGGCGAAGACTTTAAACCTCGAGACTATAAGTCCATAACTGTTAAAGCAAACTAGAGTGCGCTCGATGAAAAGTCTCAGTAATAAAATGTTTTATAGATGACTTAGCCAATAACAATTTTACAATAATATTGGGGGATGGAGAAGCATATTTCGCATACGCATGAGGGGGAGCTTAATAAAGTGCGAGCTGCAACATTGGAAAGTACAGGGCCCGAAAATACGATGTTCTGGGCAGCCTAGGCTAGGCTACGCAATATGTGGATGGGATCTCAAACACAGCAAAATGGCAAGATTAGCGCTTAAATCGCTCGCAAATCGTGCCCACGAACTTTCAACCGTCTACCAAGGATCTCCATAATAAAAAATATATGTAGGCCCTACTCAAGTCAAGTAAAGTCAAGTTTATTGATCCTATCATCAACGTCTGATCTGCAAAATATAGGATTGAACCGACATCATGGTGCCAAGTGTAACACTATATATCCACGCAATACATAAAGAGGACTTTCAGTCTTCTTCTGTAACAAAGCTGAAAACATTCGCCTGGCCTTAACTTACCAAACAGCGAATGAACCGTCAAAGAGAATACAAACCTAAGATGACGAACTCAACGACTGCAAAGTCAATGGTAACAGCTTCGTGAAACGCCGCAGAACCCACGAAGACGCGGAATGGGTGGGCTTTTATGTCTACATTTCGACCACGTTTTCCGGTGATTTATATCCAGGTGAATGAGAACTAATTTCCTGTTTTCTACACTCATTTCCGCCTAGGTTTTTAATAAATCGGAGATTTATTATATTTTTGTTTAAATAATAGTCATTGCCATAAATATACGTCGCGTTATTATAGTCGACCATGGGCGCCCGCATAAATTTTTGTAGGAGGGGGCAAACACGATGGCAAAGGTAAAAGAAAATTGTAGCAAGAGGTCAAAAATGAAAAGCAGGAGTTAAGATCATACATGGGTATTTTTCATAGAGGATTCTTGATGTAAATTTCTCAGTTTCACTGTCTAAGATTTCTAATATGAATTTTTCTGTTTGCAAAGAAATTTGTTTTAAAAATTGAAAAGTATCAGTTAAAAGTAGGTTTCTAAATTCTCTAATGCGAAGAAATTTGTTATAACCCCAAAAGTAGTAGTGAGAAAAATAGGTTTCAATTTTCCATGGGGGTGTGGGCAAGTACCCCTTTTGCCCCTATGTGCGGGCGCCCATGTAGTCGGCCAATATGCTTACGTATTTTTAAATTAAAACTGCTGCAAATGATAACATTGACAGACAAATTGATTTAATTCTTCAATAAAGATATATATTAGATATTTACTGTAACTCATTAATCAGTTAGAAATATTGCGAATAATAAATTCTGAAGATCTGGTCAGAAACAACGTGTTGCGGAAGAGACTTGAAGGGACCGTCCATAAATCACTTCACGAACCAAAGGGGGAGGAGAAATGCACATCTGTGTCGACTTGCGGCGATCCCGTATAATTATACAAGATATCGCTTGACGTTTGGGTCGACGCGCGATGAGGAGGAGGGGGCGTCAAAAATCGTCCTAAATTGCTAAACGTCATTTATGGACGGCCCCATTCTGGTCATGGTTCGTCGCCATCTTAGGAAACTAAACGTTTTTTGTATGCATGCAGGAACTAATGTGCGCGTAATTAATATCCAGAAAGGGGTTTGTATGCATTTCATTAGGGTTTATATGCATTTATTCATGTCGTATGTACGTATGTATACATTATTCATCCATGTCAGAATGAATGCAAATATGCGTGTGCAGATATAAGTACAAACATATAATAGGTGTCTATTTCCTATTTAGGCATATCAGTATTTTTCTATGTATGTATATAGGCCATATGGATATATATTATATGAAAACTCGACGATGCAGGCAATTCAATAATAATCGACGACCTCCTTCCGTTTCTTACCGTGCTCTGCAACCGGTCGATCCAGGAGGCTCATCTACCTACGTCTCAGAAGCGGTCCATCCTCCTTCCAGCCTTGAAGCGAGATGGACTTGACGCAAGCGATCCCATTAACTACCGTCCCATTGCTAATGTGACATTCCTTTCGAAAATTTTAGAACGAATTGTTTGCAACCAACTTATCGCGTATTTAGATGGGAATGGGTTGCTCCCTCCCCTACAATCGGGTTTTCGGATAAACCATTCTACTGAGACCCTGCTAGTCCGCCTCCTATCTGATTCTGATTTCTATGGCGCCATGGACTGTGGCTATATAACTCTTTTGGCTCTTTTTGATGTCAGCTCTGCTTTTGACTACGTCGACCAAATGATCCTTCTTCAGCGCCTTTCTGTCTCTTTTGGGCTGACTGATAAACCCCTGGAATGGCTACGATCTTTCCTTACTGATCGCACAAACTGTGTCACATCTGGCTCAACTAGATCTCGGTGGGTTCCTGCCATTTTTGGTGTACTCCAGGGATCGGTTCTGGGCCCTTTGCTTTACATTCTGTACACGTCAGATGTTAGCTCCCTGCTGAGGGTATGTGGACTCTCACACCAGATATATATGCTGATGACATCCAAGCATAATGTTCACTGTCGTGCAACAGATGCAGTTTACTCTGTTGGGCTGATGTGCTCTGCCATTGATGCCCTTTCTTGATGGATGGCTTCGAATCGTTTGCTGTTGAATCCATCCAAAACCCAATTCATTTGGCTTGGCGGTCGCAGGCAGTTGACTAGTCTAGACATGCATCTTTTGGCTCAGAAATTCCCCCATATTGCATTCTCTCGTATACCGTCCGCGATCTTGGAGTGACACTTGACCAAGAACTTAGTTTCTCACAGCATGTCAACCTAGTAACGCGAAGCTGCTATTACCAGCTCCGCCAGTTGCGTGTTGTCATACGGTCCCTATCTCACGATGCCGCTGTGGTCCTTGTCCACGCCTTCGTAACTAGCAGAATTGATCATTGCTGCTCAATTCTTGCTGGCCAATAGGCCAATAGGGCGTCTTGATCGGGTCATGCGCTCTGCTGCTCGGCTTATTGGACACATCCCAAAATTTGCCCCAATTTCTGCCTACATGCGTGATGTTCTGCACTGGCTTCCAGTCTCAAAATTGCGTACGTACGTACGTACGTACGTACATAACAAAATGCTGTGATCTATCATAATGTTTGTCTGCAAAAACAACTAACGCATATGTTTTTCCACTTATTCTTTCTTATTTGGTTAAGAGTTTGATTTATCTAATTTTAGCTTAGATATCTTAAGTAATTGTAATCAATCACTGTCTTACTCGGTAGTAATTAACCGGCTTGCATCTCTTTGTATTACAATGTCATACATGTAGGTGTCCCTATTTAGCGGGATCAGTGATCCCTTTAGGGCCTATCCTGGTGGCGTTCCCCAATGACTATGTAACTTGCAATTTATAAAGTGTATCAATGGTTGGAAGGTTACAAAACAAACGAATGCGTGAATGACTGATTGAAAAGACATTTGGAATTGAATTGGCGTCTTTATTTGCCAATGAGAACGTTTTCAAAGAAAGTTATTCTCAAACTCCCGATGAATGCAGGATCACGATATCATCGTAGTCGCCAATCATTTTCCCCAAGCTCCTGGAGGCATACAAATAGGACCGCCGGGCCGTGACATCCCTCCACACATCACACCCATATTTTCGCAGCAGCTTTTTTCGCCTACGAAATGGCACCTTTGACCAGGAGTTGCACATTCTCTTCTACAATACGAACAACCACAGAACTCATAAGGACGAATACAGCAGCGAAAATAAGGCAAGAGCGCAACGAAGAACATGTGTTAAAAGTTGGTATAGTATACTCAATTCTATGCTCTGAATGTATAATTATATGGTCAAATGTCTCTAGTTTCAAGTGGTCGAGACCAGGGGCGGATCCAGGGAGGCCAATCCGGCCATGCCCTCACACTTAGAAAATTCTTTATTTTCTCCAGCCGTTTTGGCGTGGAAAGTTAACGTGCCCCCATCAGTTCGGCAGGCCTTTACAAAAGCAGTCTATGATGACAAAAAAAAGTCGTCAACGTTTTGGGCGTGAAAATGGTAGGCCTATATTTTCCATGAGAATTGGTCAAATGACTAAAAATTTAAACAAACGTCGTCAACTTTTTGCGGATAAAATAGTATATCTCCCTGAGAATTGGAAAAATGACTAAAAAAGGTCGTCAACTTTTTTGGCGACTAAAGATTAAATTTATCCTTGCCTAAGAAGACCGAAAAATTTGGGCCCCCTCTTTCGAAACGTGCTGGATCCGCAACTGTCGAGACATGCATCTAATTTATGCTAATTTATGCCTTTGTAAAAGTGTCTATATTTTAAAGTTAAGAGCATCCATATTTTAAAGTTAAGTGCATCCATAAGAGTCTTTGTCAGGTCTAAACTCTCTGAAATTGTGTTGAATCATGGCAGCATAATGAATCTGAAGAGATGAAAGCTAAAAACTGCAGAAGCAAGACTTGAATTATTGTGGAAGCACAGCTGTAATATAGATGACGAGATGTGGCGAACCAGGTCGCACAAGCTATCTTACTTATTTACTTAAGTAAGGCCGCTATTTATATTGCGAATTCATGGGTGCTATGCTTAGCGCGGATCGATGCGGTCATCGCTATATTTAGCTTCCCATGCATTTGTCAGTGGAATATTCCACCACCTGCGATTTCTGATTGGTTGGACATCACGCGATGTTTTTGGCGGCAGGAAGCGGCCTGCCTAGGCAAGTTGACGCGCAAATCGTCAGTCGGGCAACAGAATTTGAAGGGGTGAGATCTGCGCTGGTAGAAATTGCAAATCGTGGTAAAATTGCGGCGGTTTCCGACTCTGACCGTTTCCTGCAGCCCGGAAGACAAGGTTCTTTGGGTTTCTGTTTAGGCCTACCGATGTGTGATGGGTGAATATTTTCGGCACCGATTGAATAAATAATCGACTTTCTACGAGGGAAGATTGCGATTTGCGACATTAGCAGAAGACACAATAACTTTGTCAGGACAAGAAAACGTGGGAGCGACTGTCCTAAATATCAGTGGGAGCAGGGAAGTATCGATACATTTGTCTCATGAGCTCGAACCTGAATTAAGTTGTAAACTGATAAAAGTTATATTGCTAGTTTGGCTGAAACCATAATAGAGATAAGGGCTGTCTGTGCATTGACCCGATCGACTATAAATAAAACGCAGACACAGATTGTATTAGATAAATAGGAACTTTATTGTTAACTCTGTTTTACTTGTGTGTGTAGATATGATTGCCAATTAATGACGAACCGTCACATGATTAATTCTATAATAAATAAAACTAAATAAGAAGATTGTGAATTGACTATTACTGTTAAGCTAGAATGGACTCGGACAGCGATACAGACAGTGTCATGGAGGCAAGGATGGAAGAAGACAAGGGAGGTCTTAGAGGAAGTGTTGCTATGGGAACAACAGACAATTCCACTGACTTTGACCCGATTTTAATGCATACACAGATGACAAAAATAGAGCAACTTATAGAGCGTCAGAATAATACCTTAACTAGTTTAGCCGAAGAACTGAATGTGGTTTCCATGCAATAGGACCGACTAAATTCCCGCCAGGAGGAAAGTGAAGCAAGAGTGAAGTCCTTAACTGAGGGCATAGTGGGTGGTGGAGCTAGGGGAAATGTTGAGGAATCGAACCCAGATAAGCACCCATTCAGTGGGGCTGTCGTGATCTCAACAGACACCGCAGACATATGTCCAATATCGGCTCATCCTGAGGAAGAAGGTAACCAGAGAAGCTCACACCCAACTATAGGATTCGAACCTGCCCCCATCAGTACTAAGGAAACCCTGCAGGGTAAAGTGAGGCCCATTATCTCAAAGAGCGCCTTTGGCTTAGGATCCTGTAGTCCTCAACCGCGACGAAGGGGGCAGTTCGCGATAGAGACACGCTCAAACCTTTTTCTTTTTTCTATCCCAATAGATCCAATCAATTGGTTTTCCAGGTAGCTTCTCAATGGAAGACCAGCGCGTTTGTCATCTGAAAAGCATTTTGAAAATGATAAGAACAAATATTTATGTGGTAAGTGCACATGTAGATACAAGACTTCAAGTCAGCATACGTGGCTAAATGTCGTAGTGTCTGCGGTGTAGTCATAGGTTAGGCTACAATGTGCAATTCATGTCAGACTCGTCAGTGTAGGCCTATAATATAGGAAGACATTGGTCATTTGGGTACGTCCCAGAACTAGTCAATTTTCAATTTGTAGCCCTGCGCCTACTTAAACAAACGTTGGTCTAGCATTGGTCTAGCATTGGTTTTATAAATAAAATGACACCAGGTCAGAGATATCCTTCCCTGTCATAATCAGTAAGTTCGTTTAAAAACCACAGATGTATATCTTTAGAAAATATTCACATTAAGTTATTCACGCTAGCATGGTCTGGGACTCCGGGTATTTATGTGTATGTATGCGGGTGCGGAAGCGTGTGAGTGTGACTGTGTGTATGTGCGCATGTGTGTGCTTATGTGCGTTTGTGTGTCTGCGTGCGCGTGTGTGCGTGCGCGTGCGCGTGTGTGTGTGCGTGTGTGTGAAGGGGAATGTTTACTGTTCAGTGGCAAAGTAATGACTTAGGGCGTACCAATTGCATACAAACGAAAGCAGGAAGAAAGATAGGAAACCCAAAAAGGAGAATAAAGATGAAGACGAACTAGAAAAAAGTCAGGCAAGCAAGAAGAAGGGACAAAAATAAATCCTAGATTTAGTTAGTTAATAGGCCTAGTTGTTAGCAATCCTCACCGTCGTGCAAATTTCCCGATATAAGAGATAAACCTCCGCAGAGAATGCAGACGTACAACGAGAGACAAATCGTCTTCATTTTTGCAACAAATTTTCAATGTCCTTCCTTTCAGCAGATCCGATGTTGGCAACAATATCTCTCAAAATCTATAAGAAAAATGAAATTTTCTTTAAGCCAAAGACGTCATAATGTCAAACGAGTGTAATGTGTATTTCTATAAATATTTTTGAAGTATTGTCGAAGTTCTGTTCACGTTGAAAATCAAACTAGCCTAGAATAGACTGGAAGACATCGGTCGAAGAGTCAAGCAGACATGCAACCAGATGGTGCACGTCGATGTTCACTAACTGGCATAGGAATACTCATAGGGGAGATTTCAGCAATGTGAGGGCCAAGATTTTACCTGTTAAATGGGGCGGGGGCATGGCCGGATTGCCCACCATGGTTACGCACCTGGGCCATGTCTCTGTACAAAACAGGGCCGTAAATCCCGGAAAGGGAAGGGAGGGAATTCCCTCCCCACTTTTCAACCTGGGGAGGGAACGTGAAGGAATTCCCTCCCCACAATTTCTCTCAGCTGTGTCACAGTGTTAAGGTCTGCAAGCTGTAGGCGACTGCACATTGCACAATCCAATTGTAGATACTTGGAAACTTGCTCTGTGAGTTTAAAAGCAAGAGCCACAAAAGGTGTAAATGTATCCTTTGAAAATGAAAGATTAAATCTCCTCTTCATTAGTACAAAGGAGAAGGAATTTATGATGTGACAAGTACGCCCAAAATAGGCCTATGATCCTTCAAGACTGCAGGGAGATAGCGGCCAAGCAACGAGAAGACAGTTAATGACTTTATATATATAGGCTATACAGTGTATACACACAGCAATCATGTATATTTGAGTTTACACGTATGTATGCTATGTATATTGTATATATTATATACATAGCATACATACGTGTAAACTCAAATTGGACAAGCTCCTGTAGACCTATTATATAATACCTTTGTGACTTAATGCACGAACAGTCAGAGCAGTCGAACACCTCTACGCAGTATCTTCTCAGTCCTCTTTTGTCTGCTGATCGACTCAAGTTAATCACCTATAGTTCCTCGGGCAAGGACTACCGTGACCCAACACCGAGCATTTGCCATTGTAAACCCTTCTATGTGGAATGACCTCCCTCCCTCTGTCCGTAGTAAGATCTTATCTTCAGCCCTTCGCTGTTTGAAGTCTTTCTTATTTCCTCGGCGCTGTCACGCTGAGAGCGCCTCTGAATAGCTAGTACTGTAATATGCGCTTTATAAATTCTCACATACAATACAACACAACACACTCACAATTAATGCATGCATACCATGTACATAAGTACATAGGGTAGCCTAATTATACTGGGAGTGTGGGCTCTCAGATTTGAAAAAAGTAGCCTACTGACAGCAGTTCATCTCGAGTCTACATTATACCGAACATTCGACTGTAGGCCAAAAGAGGATTATAAATAATTTTAAGCAAATTAAATTCATGATTAAAAGTGCTGTGCGCTAAATAATTTAAACAGTCTGATCTTTTTCGTTTTCCAAACCACTTCAATCTGGTAAGGGTGAAGAAATAGTGTCAATGCACACTGCCTTCTCTATTATAACTGTTTTTCACATTAGCCTAGGCCTACATAAAAAATAGCCATTGCCTGAATCTGTGCATCAGAAATGTGACAAACACTGACAGCATTATATCATTATGATCAGATTCCTGTTATTTTAGTTCTTCCACTTAAAAATCTGTGTTGGTTGCAGTTTGTATTTGTGAGCACAATCACACTCTCGAGATTTCTTCAGCGCCAACAGAAGCTATAAGTCGCGGAAGCCAGAGGTCTCAGTCATAAGAAATTTACGCTATTAACGAAATCGATAGGAAAGGGATGGCAAAAATGACAAAATGACATGATAAAGTGAGCGTGTTGTTGTGAATTATGTAGGCTACGTGTATGAAGTTATACATAACTATAATTAATTTTATCCACCTAGTTTATAGGTACATTATTGACTTAGGGTCGCTCAACTCTTAAACATGTCTTAACTCCTTGTCAACGCATGAATTTCTTAGAATACTATAACCGACTTGTCTAAGACTCTAAGTCAAACATGAACAATACAGAAGCGGGTGACATATAAATTTGCAGTAAACCCTACAAATGAGCCGCTAAGGTGGACGTCTAGGCCTATTAACCCATTCAGGTGCAGGAAGTCAAAATGAAAAAAACGATTAAGCGACTATATAGGCCTAGTACTTACAACTTACTGTTTTGGTTTGGCAAGAGAACCCTAGTCGTGTTGTTCCCTGTACAGTAGTCCGAACATAAAAATATATGCAGTATAGTGTGGATGTCGAGGAGTGGATGGGGTTGTCGATGGCGGATTGCGTAAGGAGAGCGAGGGACAGAGAGGGATGGAGGAAACTGACATTGTTGGCTTTGGTCTCCGATCCGCAGCAATGAGGATGATCAAGATGATGAGTGTGAATTTACAATTTTTTAACGCTAACCTTAACACTAACCTATATATAGGGTGTCACTGAACTCAGTGATCAGTGGGTCCTTGAGGGGGGTACCTGTATACTGCGCACAATTGCGAAGGTGAAATTTTCCCTCCCCACATCTACATGTAGAAGCAGATTTACGGCCCTGGTACAAAAGCAGATAATTCTGTCCTTGTTCCCGCACCCGGGGAGAAGGGGCGAGGGGCAAATACCCTGGGACACGGCTACTTTTAGGGGCCCAGGCTGGGCATAGCTCGAGGGTACGCGTACCCTAAAATAGAATACGTTAAAATACGTACGTACCTTTAAAAAATACAATACGCGTATGGTACGCACCATGCACGAACATTTTATTTATGGCTTACTCGGCGACCCATAGCCTACATGTACGTAGGCTATACAACTATACATGTGCAGTCAACAGTATGCGTCATTGAAATCGGTATTTCCGGTAGCGTAGCAGTAAATTTAATTCGATAAATTTTCCTGTTATAATTAATTAAATGCAACTGTTCAACCTTTCCCTTCGAGTTGTACATTTAATTGCTGCATCAGAACTGAGCCGACTAACTGACATTAATTAGAGCATTAAGTGCAATGTATGCTGGATAAATATAGACCTACAATATAGCATTGCAGCAATTCACTACGCCGTATAGGCTACTGTCTTGTGATTATTTGCTTAAATTAAATGGAACATTCTTATAATGAGCAATGACGAGGGTAACGTATTTTATTATTGTTTACTTACCCTACTAAAATAAGTCACGTTCAAATGCTCCCTCCCTATCAGAGACTCAGCCCCCCCCTAAAAAAGACCATCCGGGTTTTTTTAAACATGTAAACTGAAATATTTCCACGATTTTCGACCGGATGACTAAAAAAAGGTCGTCAAAAATTCTGACGGATGAAAATTGAAAATTTCCTCCGGAGGGCTTCAGCCCCCCCAACTGAAATCCTGGCGCTGCCACTGACCTTTCACAAAATAGAATACGTATGGTACGTAGGCTACCCTCGAGCTTTGAGGCTAGGTAATTTTAGGCTTATATAATTATGCGAATTTGCAATGTCTATGGTGTAGCTTATGCCTTCACTACAATCTGTTCAAACTTCAAATGAACAACTGAATAAATTCATAGTTGTGTATTGTTTTGTATTGTACCGTGTTTAGTCATCCATTTATAAAGGACCTCTTGTAGGGTGAATCGTTCAGAACCGCTCCCAGCCCTGTCCGGACTTTTATTATTTCAATTTGTTTCTGATTTTTCTCACATAGTCCTAGCCTCAACTAGATAGTTTAGGGACCCGTGAAAGCTCCGACTAAAGGCCAGGAATCTATCTCATAGACCCTGCTTGAGCCCGCACCTATTGCCGCGATTTTCGGGCAAATATCGACTCGTGAATTTCTGCGATTTTAGACATTATTTACAAAATGTTAATGTTGAATTCAAACATTTTTCCACGAATTTCTTATTCGTGTCGGTTGTGAGCTAATAAACCTGTGTAACTCGATACGGGCAAATTGGACCTGAGAGGTAATGTGGTGTAGCCTAACTGAGCGTTGAACTTCAAGCAGGTCTACAGTTGTTTAATACTTTACCCGGGTCTGCTTGCCCGAAGAGGCTCGCCCGAAATTGTGGAGGGGGGTATTTGCCCCCGTACCCCGCCTCTTACACCTGTGCTAACTGGTAATATAGTAGGCCTACACAGTGTACACTCAGCGTGGAGCACAGTCAAAGACCATAACCATGTAGAAATAATCCCCAAGGTACAATAATGTAAGACACATGAAAATACTTTAGTGAAATTGGCCTTTCTTACTATCGTTGATGTCGTCGTTTCTGCTTTAATAATAATGATAATAATTATTTTTATTACCATTATTTGAGGCAACTGATTGATGTCGGATCCAGGGGCGGATACAGAAATTTTCGAAGAGGGGGCCAAATTTCGGTGATCTTGGCCAGAACAAATTATTCAAATCTGATGACCATTTTTAGTCATCAGTCATCTGGTCGACGTAAATTCTGCAAACAATAGTATACTATTACCAGTGTTTAATCTAGTCCCCATCCTCTGGGGTGGGGGTGAAATCCAAGTCTTGGTAATAAATGCTTTATAGACGACTTTGGCTATAAATTTGCTTTTGCAATGGAGTGGAGATTGGAGAAGCATACTTGCGCATAAGCATGGGGCATGGGGGTTAAAAAATGCGCGACTCAACACATAGGGAAAGTGCAGGGTCGAAAATACGATTTTGTGGGTACTCAAAATATGGACTCTCGAGAACGACAACATTGCAAGATAATTTATATAAGCGCTCTAATCGTTCGGCAATCGTGTCCACAAACTGTTGACTGTCTAACAAGAATCTCCTTTAAAAAAACATTATGCTCATCTGCAAAATAAACACCAATGTTATGGTCTCAAGAGAAATACTATACTTTGTGCTAACATTTCCATTTTCCACGCAATACGTAACATGAGACTTTATTTCAGAATATAGTCCCCGGGGGCGAATTTATTCTGGAACAGATCCTCCGGGGGAGAATCTGTTTCGAAATAGAGTCTCCAGGGGGAGACTTTTAGGGGGGAGACTCTGTCACGCAACACCGGACGCACGCGCAGTTTTCATTGATTTGTTCCAATGTAATGAATATTCACGAGCTGCGACGTCACTGCCGTTTGACAAGCTCAACAGGTAAGTAAAGTGAGTAAGTGAGTATATTAGTTTAATTTAACTAGCTTCCAAACAGCACTCTTGTGAACAACACTCTAGATATAATTATCTAATAAACTCTAAGGGACCTATATTTGGAATGGCTGGTTGAGTGAAATGCCCAAAGGCTCCATGTCGGAAATGGCTGGTTGAGCGATGCTTCCATTTTGTGTGCGGATGGTGGAATGGAGGGTTGGATGGTGAGGTTAAAGGTTGTGGATGGAGAGAGAGGACATACCTAGGGTTTCTCGCTTCCTGATTGATCCGTGTCTAGGTTTCTCGCTTCTGGGTTGGTCAGCTCTTATGTGTAAAAGTTATAGTTGTGTGTGGGAAGGGGTGGAATGGGGGGTTGGAGGATGAGGTTGAAGACTGTGGAGGGAGCGAGAGGTCATACCTAGGGTTTCTAGCTTCCTGGTTGGCCTGTCTCCAGGGTTCGCCGCTCCCTGCTTGGCTGATCCTTATGCATATGCTGCAAATTTGCGCATAATAGTCACACTTATTCACCTGAAACTAATGTGCGCGGAAACGGCTGAAAAAGTAGAAAAATGGTTTTTGCCCCCATCCTGGCGTGAAAGAAATTCGCGAACCCCTCCACTGGGTGTCCCATGCCGAGACGGACACAGTACTGTAAGTTTGAAGTGAAATGGTGCAAAACTGTCGAAATGCATCCCAAAAAAAGGCAGACAGACACACAGAATCTTCTCTTTATTTAATATTGGCACTAGGTTACATGGTCATCTACTTCACCAGCAATTGAGGTTTTGAATTATGTCAAGCTGATGCTCTTCCGACAGTTCATACTTTGCAAGCTTATTCCCATTGTCTAGCGGTCCAGGCTGATGCAGCGCTTGGAGCAATCTATAATAGACACCCTGCAGTCTTGGATGTCTCCTCAAACCGCCTGCGCCTTAACCCTAAAAGACTCAGTTTATATGGCTTGGAACGTCGCAGCAGCTCTCTAAGATGGATTTATATTCATTAGGCTGCCCGTCGCGCTCAATTAACCCGGTCTTCAAATAAATCTGTTGCTAGCGACAGTGTCTTTAAAAAAATATTATTCATCAAGCCAGTTCCAATTTCAGTACGAATCCCTACATCGATTACAAACGCATCTATTTGAGAAAAACGGAATTTCATCAATCCCACTTCTATGTAAGAAGAATTCTTTTTGCCAATCCAGCCTGCGTGCGACAAACGCTAAAACCCATTCAATGGCAAATTATTTGGAACTCTACTGCGATATTAATGCCTAACTTCTGATCTTTCGGACGATTACTTTTCATTATTTGGATTGAGAACATGGAACATAACTCGGAGACGATCGCATTTCCAGATTTGTAGCTTTACAACGTCATTGATAATGTCGACAGGCCACCTATTGTATTGTCATGTAATCAAAATTGAACTAATCTAGCTTACAGCTTGCTCATAGAAAATAGCGGTAAAACTTAAAAGCGCTCAAGTCCTTCTTTTAAGACAAAAATGTTTATAAAAAAGAATCTCGATTATAAAACTCCATTACAAAAAGATAGAAAAGCATAGGGGCCTATTAGCCTACCACGTTCGTCCAAAATCTTATTTCTGAAAATGACGCTATGCCCCTACTACATACGGCAATTATAGCCTACATTAGAAATGATCAGTACAGACCTTGAACAGGAATACTATCCAAGTGAATTCCCAGATTGGAAGGCGATATAAAGGAATATTGCAGCTAATAAAATGCATTGTCAAAACCGAAACAATGCCTCATTCATGAAAGAAATAAACATCGATAATAAAAAAATGAATTATTCTGAACCCAGATTTTTACCTCACTTTAAGAGGTCACCTAAATCATTGGCATTAAAAATACATACATGTACTTCATCAAATCCTTTAAAAACTACACCCCGTCCTCCTCATTCCTTTTTTTTAGCCTACATTACCTACACATGGCTTCAAGAAACATTAGCCATGAACAAACTCTAACATAAAGAATACTAGGGGCCCAAATGAAATCAACCTGTATATAACCGTCCTCTCTCGTAGAGTCACACTGGCAGCTGCACTAAGTGAAAAATTGACAGTTATAATAATTATATCAACCTGGCTAAGGTGTTAGCAATTCACAAACGAGGATATAAAAAGTAATTTCTAACTTTAGACTTAGGCTATCTCTAATCGACACTTTTGTCAGGGACATATCTATATTCATATTCTCGTCTTTGTCCATCGTCTTATTCTCAAAATAATTATAAAGCTGTTGTTTTCTGCATTATTTAAATTTCATCTTCGGAGACGATGACTCTAAATTCAGCTCTAGAACTCTCAGATAATACCAAACGAAAGAAGAGATAGGCTATTTTAATAGGTAATAGGATTTGAATGGTGTCTTTATTTGTCGCTGAGAGCGTTTTCAAAGAAAGTTGTTCGGAACAATTATAGATGAACGCAGGTCCACTAAATCATCGTGGTCGCCAATCATCACCACTGCTAAAACCACATCGGTCGACAAAGCCTAGTGGAAGTGGGGTCCCCTACAGCAATCGGTTTGCATGCCAGATTCTCACAGCAGCGATTTGGAGCCGTAAAGGTACATCTGTCACCATCTTCTACACATTCTGTCCTGTAATAAGAATAGAAACAAACTTACCAACACGAGTACAAGTAACAGTACCAGCCAAAACTCCCAAAAGCCAAATGCATCACGAAGAACTTGTGTGGAAGTTGGCAGACCTAATATAAGTTATCAATTCTATGCTCTGAACGTGCAATGCAAAATTTCCCCAGATTCATCGAGTCTATTATTATAGTCAAGCATCATTCTGTCTAAATGCATATCAGTTATGAATATGATTTGTATGGTAGAGGTAGATTTGCTCAAACCTCTTTTCTATCCCAACAGATGCAACCAAATTCTCTGGCTTGTCTGACGATTCTAAGTGAAAGCGTTTGTCATCTGAAAAGCATTTGCGAAATAATCAGAACCAATATTTCGGCGGTAACAGTTTCGAATTTGTAGGCCGTGTGTATGTCTGTGTGTGTATGTGTGTGTGTGTGGGTGCGCGCGCGTGTGTGTGCGTGCGTGTGTATGTGTATGTATGTTTGGCATTGTGTGCGCGTGCTCGTGTGTAGCTGAGAGAGCTGCTATCTGTATGTGTGGACTGCGTGTGTCCACGTTTGTGCGTATGTGTGCGTGTACGCGCCTATGTGTGTGTGTGTGTGTGTGCGTGCGTGCCTGCTTGCATGAGTGTATGCATGTGTTTGTGTGTGTACAGTTGCGAAAGTAATGAAGAAGAAGAAGAAGAAGAAGAAGAAGAAGAAGAAGAAGAAGAAGAAGAAGAAGAAGAAGAAGAAGAAGAAGAAGAAGAAGAAGAAGAAGAAGAAGAAGAAGAAGAAGAAGAAGAAGAAGAAGAAGAAGAAGAAGAAGAAGAAGAAGAAGAAGAAGAAGAAGAAGAAGAAGCAGAAGCAGAAGAAGCAGAAGCAGAAGCAGAAGCAGAAGCAGAAGAAGAAGAAGAAGAAGAAGAAGAAGAAGAAGAAGAAGAAGAAGAAGAAGAAAAACACTAATGAACCCGAATATGGAAAAGAAAGAAGGCGACGAACAAAAAATGTCATACAGACAAAATCAGGTACAAAAGAGTTGACTTAAACTAAATCCATCATTTTCGTATGCGGACGTTTCGTCAACGGACGATTCGGAATGGACTGCTCGTCAAGCGGACGATTCATCGATGGACGAATCGTTCACTTGAGACGGATGATTCGTCAAGTGCACGATTCGTTCAGCGGTGGTTGATTACAAGACGAACTTGGCGAAGGCACTAGAATTATTTTGTTCGCCGATGAACAATAATGCCGTCCTGCAGAGTATCCTTAGCTGTTTGATCAATAAACCTTTTAAGCCATCCATTCTACATAAGTCGGTAATCGATAGACCACACACCTTCTTGATTGTGGTGTCCGTATGTCCAGTGGCGTCTACCAATGGGAGGGTTGGGAGAACGTTCTCCCACGGTTTCTGAAAGTGGGGGTTTGACGTTTTTCGGGTGTAAATTGGGGGGTTGGTGAATTTCTATTAAATAAAGGCCTGGAATACGAAAATTATTATTTGTGCATCATTTATTATCGGAAAAATTCTTACCTTGGACTAACGAACCCACGGTTCGCTTGATGTCACTTATATTTGGTAGGGAGCAGGACAACTCATAGACATTAGTGTCAGTCAGGTCCCTGGCATACAAGGGTGGAACACACCCATTCGGGATTGACCTCTTATCGCTAATCACGTTTACTGACGGAGCCAAGCCGAAGCCCCACCCTTGGCAGGTGATGAAGGCAACAAAATTAATGATTGCGACGGTCGCGCAGCAAGAATCAAACGACCCGTTTGACACTTGCTGTGCACGTGTAGCCTACCCCAGTCTTCGTACAGTGGTCCCTTCTGTAAAAGTAGCCTAAGCCTAATGAAGCTAATAACAGATGTTTCGCATTAGATTCCCAGCCAGCATATCGCTGAAATGGATAAGGGCAGCTCTGATGTAAAGCAGAGTCTTTCCATGCTATAGAGATGCAGCCATAAGTGCAGGAAGCTAGATGGTAGTCATTATACATGTAGGTCTACCACGATAGACAACCGAATTTGACTGCTTCTGTGTTTTAAGTTTTTCTTATTTCGCGAAGAGTTGCATCGACATCAGCAGGTCTGGAGTTGTCAACAGCTAACGGTCTGCCTACACAGAGAGTTTCTGTGGAGAATTCGACTTATTAGCTTTCAGCTTCTAAGCGCATGGACGGAGATTTAAAGGGGTGGCGGAGATGCCTATATCGCCCCAATGTTTCAGAAATATTTCATAAATATCATTATAATTTACTACAGTGTTATTCATTGAGCTTATTTATCTACAATGAAAATTTGTCTAAGGTGGCAACTTAAAAGCAGCCATCACAGTCTGCAAATTAAAAAAAATTTAAGCATTGGGAGCGACATTTATTGAAGTCTTGAACCACATCTCTGAGCACTGAGATAATGACAGCTTAAAATGCAGCAATGTGCAAATCCAAAAATTGTATGCAATTGGGAGGCGACACCCTAAGGTCTCAAACCATGACTAGGCTAGTATCAGCATGGAAAAATGAGTACCGGTAATTTTATTAAGACGACACCTTAAAATGCTGCCATTGCATTGTGGAAATTCAAAACGTTTCTAATGGGCTACTGAAAAAGTACAGCTATTTTGTTAAGACGGCACCTTAAAATGCTGCCATTGCAATGTGCAAATTCAAAAAGATCCTAATGGGTCACTGAAAAAGTAGATATTTTGTTAAGATGACCCCTTAAAATGGTGCCATTGCAATGTGGAAATTCAAAAAGTTTCTAATGGGTCACTGAAAAAGTACAGCTATATAGTTAAGACGACACCTTAAAATGCTGCCATTGCAATGTGCAAATTCAAAAAGTTTCTGATGGGAAGGGGCGCATCCTCTCCCCATACCCCTGCCCCTCACAGTGCAACGCGCATCACGAGCGTCCTTCGGACGCTCAATTATCTTCCCCCCCCAGAAACCTCAATTCCCCCAGAGGAGTGGTACTAGATTAAACACTGTGCGTACGTAACATATGAACAGATTCCCATACAATTGTTTTAAGTCGGCGAAAATGGGGGGTTTGTTCTCCCACTCCAAGTGGGGGGGTTAGACGCCACTGCGTATGTCCACTTTTTCAGCGAGTCAATCCAACCTACATTTACGAAAGAATTTGCTTCGTCGTTCCAACTTCTATTTCAGCAACAATTATTTTTTATCAACCCAGCATCTATTAAAACAACATATATTTACGTCACAAACTCACAATATTCAAGGAGAAATAATTTTCATCGACCAGATTTTCATGTAGCAAGAATTCGTTTCGTCAGCTCATCTTGCTATCAACCATGCACCGCTGCATGGACGAACCGTCCACTTGACGAATTGTCCACTTGTCGAATCGTCCACTTGACGAACCGTCCACTTGACGAATCGTCCACTTGACGAATCGTCCACTTGACGAATCGGCCGTACGACGAACCGTCCACTGACGAATCGTCCACTCGACGAATCGTCCATAGACGAATCGTCCATAGACGCTTGACGAACAGTCCGTGACGAACCGTCCGTGACGAATTGAATCGAAACGTCCGTAAACCAATGTTAATAATCCTCACCTTTCTGCAAATCTCCCGATGTAAGAGATAAACCTCCGCAGATAATGCAGACGTACAACGACAGGAAAATCGTCTTCATCATTGTAACAGATTTCCAATGTCTTTCTCAGCAGTAGATCTGATGTCGGCAACAATAGTGTGTCTCAAAATCTTTAAGAACAGTAATATTATTTTCTTATTAGGTAAAAGAATCCAAATGTCAAACGTGGTGTATTTCTTGAAATTTGTTTAGGCATTAGGCCTACCGAACTTTTGCTATTGTCATTATTATTTTTCATAGGTACACACTACACACTACACAGGCATGATATTATCCCTCAAGAGTCTTAAAAGTTATGCTGTGGGCTGCTGTTGAATGTCTGAAAATTCAGGCAACAATAATAAAATTGCCACGAACTGCTTATTATCAATATTATTTTTTAATCCAAAATGAGTCAAATGTCGAACGTGGTATATTTTTAGAGATCTTATCTTATTATCAAACTTTTTGCGGAAGAGACCCATCAAATAGGATATCTATTATAATATAGGCCCTACATGTACATGTATTAGGTCTAATAATTAATTTATTGTGGTTCGTCACCTCACCAGAAAAGTGAAGGCCGCATGTATATAGGCACACACGAATGCACAATTATGTATTTAACTTATTGTCTGATCCATGCATGTCTGCATGTTTAAGTTTAGGCCTATATATGCATATTTGTATGCATGGATGTTTGCATGCATGCTTCTGTATAGGCTTCGTAAATATGCAAGGCCTCGCGAATGCCTGCATCCTTGCTTGAACGCTGCACGAATGCATGCATGCATGCTAAAGTGCACTTTGTCTGTATGTTTGTACGTTTTGTATTTCTGTGAGCGTGCGTGTATGAATGTCTGCATGTATGGTTCTATGTTATTTTTCATGATGATTAATTAATTATTGACTTTGAACATCAAGACCAGCAGACTTTTGCTCTCAATGCCAAGACTTTAAACCTCGAGAACAAGACCAAGACTTCTAATAACGAACTGGAGTGCGTTCGGTAGGCCTACCAAGTACCAAGACCAAGCAAAACAAAATCACATGATGAGCGCTCCAATCTTTCTAAAATCGTGTCCACCAGTTGTGTAGCCTACCATCCATCCAATTATCTCCTTACTAATAAATTATAGTTACCTGCAAAATATCTAATCATACGCTTAAACCGACGTTACGGTTTCAAGAGTTACGCTGCCTGTTATAACCTAGTGCAACATTAACTTCACGCAATATAAGCTTATATCGCGGACTTAACTTTCAGATTTAATTTGTGAACCTCAGTTTTCTTCACTCACAAATTTATGAACATATATCAAGCGTTAAAGCAGTGATTCCCAACCTGTATTCCGCGGCACACTATTATAATTGCCAAACAATGAATGATTAAGCGTCAAAAAGTTTACACACCTAAAATGACGAACCCAGCGAGTGTAAAGTCAATGGTTGCAGCTACGTGAAACGCTGCAGAACCTGAGAAGCAGAGGAATGGGTGGGCTTTTATGTCCACATTTCGATGACGTTTTCCGGTGATTTGTATCCAGCCATAGAAATAATTATTTCCTGTCTCTTTGGCTCATTTCCGCGCATGTTTTGTTCAATAGCGGATTTATAATTGCATAAATCATAGTCATTTTCATAAATATAGGCTACGCCGTGTTATATTGAAATTCATGAGCAAATAGGCTAATCTTTAAATTAAAACGACAGTCTAAGAAAGATCAATTTAATACTTCAACGAAGACATATAATATTAAACATAAATTTAACTATTTAATCATTTATAACAACTGCTATGATTTCTTTCACGAGATCTTCTCAGATACCTGTAGAAGAGATCCTTCAAGTTTTAATTTGTATTTGTATTTGTATTTGTATGCGCACTGGTTATAGCGCCCCTTCAAGCCCCCTACTCAGAGGCGCTCCCGACTGCAGAGCGGACACTGCATCGGAGTTTCACGCCGAAGCGCTGAGCAATTGCGAGTGAAGGATTTGCCCAAGGTCTCTACGCGGCGACTTGAGGGGGATTCGAACCTCGAACCTTCCGGCTTCAAGGCAACGACGCCACCACTACACCACCACGCCCCACAACTGCTAATTGCTGCTAGTCAGTGGTCACCTTACCAGAAAAGTAAAGGCCGCATGTGTAAGCAAGCACGAATGAACAATCATGTTCGTAACTTATTTTTCTGCGCATGCAAGCATGCGTGTTTAAAAGATTGCATGCTGTAGGCATAGAAATTCTATGCAAAATGGCAACTTGTTGTTAACCCATTCGGGATTGTCTTAGTTATAAGACAAAATTCTTCATATTTAATAAAGTTATATTATAAACAAAAAGGACAAGAATTTTGGCTTTGAAAATCTTTAATGGTGAGAGTGTGACAGATGCTAGTAGCCTATCATATCTGAGAAATTTAATAACTATTTTGCCAATGTTGCTCAAGATCTTGTCAATAAGATACCTGATTCCACGAATACGATCCATACATATCTCAATCCACCAATTCCAGCATCTTTTGCCATCTATCCTACTTCTTCTACTGAACTTCTATCAATTAATCATAGTCTTAGAACTTCTCATTCTCCAGGTCTTGATGAGATAGACCCAAATATGATGAGCCCTTTATTAGAACTCGTTGCTGACCCTTTGGCTGAAATCATCAATAATTAATTGCTCTCTGTCTACTGGCATTGTTCCATCTGCTCTAAAAAATAGCCAAGGTTATACCCATATAATTATGTATGGTCCTATGTAATTATTCATTCTGATTGCTTATTGGCTATAGGCCTTTATCGGCAAACATGGACGACAAACGCTAGCTGGAACAGGCTGTATAAGTGAATGCATATCATAGCACACACTGCACGGAAACATTACGGACCACAGAGTCTCTCTGAGCCAATCAAAAGCCTTAACAGATAGCAGTGACTGAGTCCGAGACATGACTGGCTGGGTTAACTTTAGCGTCTTTAGGTAACTTTGCTTCTTCACTCAGTCTAACTATAATGAGAATGAGCCTTTTCTCCTCATGAATCGATTCGCCTATATATATGCTTTGCTGTTAAATTTCAATGTATGCTAAAGTCTACTTGACTTTGTTTGGCAAAATTTTTGCTGATATAGGCCTATATAAATACCTAAAATAAAAGATGTTCATTGTGAATATAATATATATTGACTTAATGGTTCATTTCACTAGCTCTGCAACAATGCAGAGGCGTTCGTTTTCTGTGGTTGGTCTAACAACCTGGAATGGACTTCCCTTGACTATGCGACACCTCCCAAGCTGCTCTCAATTTCACAAACTGCTGAAGACTGTTTTTCGCTTGATCTCGGCCGGGAGCGCCTTTGAGTAGGTACCGTGAGGGGGCGCTATATAAATTACGATTGATTGACTGATTGATTGATTGATTTATTTATTTATTGGTATTTGCTACTCAATCTATTCTAATAAGATTGATTTGATTTAATTTGACTTGATATTCAAGTCTGACGCGTGCATTGTAGTTTGGAACACCTGTTCTGGTAGCTCTGAGAAGGCTTTCTGACTGATCGCCTCCAGTAGAATAACTTACATCGTCGGCCTATATTGCTTTTTCAAACGCATATAAATCTTTGCGATATTAGACTATAGTAACAATTTATTGAAAATCTATATTTCGTTCTCTATGGGAGTTATAGCAAAGGATTGATCGTAGGTATGGTATGCGAAGACTTTTATTCCAATGATGCACTTTAGGCCTACTATCAAATGTAACTGTATGTAAATAACACTATGAAACAATGAAGTTTTATTTTATAGTCTATTCCATTAAAGTACTGAGTAAAATGTTGCTGACTGTCAGTGACTGGTCACTGGTGTGCTGTGATCGCCATGTATGTATGTATGTATGTATGTATGTATGTATGTATGTATGTATGTATGTATGTATGTATGTATGTATGTATGTATGTATGTATGTATGTATGTATGTATGTAGGCTATGTATGTATGTATGTATGTATGTATGTATGTATGTATGTATGTATGTAGGCCTATGTATGTATGGTTCTATGTAATTACTCATTGCGATCATTGCTGATTGGCTATATAGCGGCAAACATGGACGACGAGCACTGGGGCACTGTGTGGCAGTCTGTATAAGTGAACGCATATCGATGAAACTCCAGAAATTCAGTGCGCAGCACGGACCACTGAGAATCCGAAAGCCAATCAAAAACCTTAAAAGACAGCAGTGACTGAACCGGTGGACATGATTGGTTAAAGTCAAGAATGGAATAACGTTCAGTTGCTTTTCAAGTTGAACATTTTGACGCGTGCATCATCATTTGAAACAACTGTTTTGCATGGTAGCTTTGAAAATGTTCTGATTTATCGCTTGACTGATAACTTAACCATTAATATATATCGTGTAAGCTTATTGCTTTTCATGCGAAAATAAATCTTTGCTATATTAAAACACCTATGTACAATTGTACATGTAAATAATACTATGAAACAATAAATTATTATTTAGATCTATACTATTAAAGTACTGTGTAAAATGTAGCTGGTTGTTGCGCTGTGTTCCAAAATCCATAGATGGATGGATGGATGGATGGACGGACGGACGGACGGACGGATGGAGGGACGGACGGATGAATGGATGGATTCTGTATTCCATTTCATCACCGGTCGAGTCCAAGAGACCGGTGATGAAATGGAATACAGAATCTATCCATGCTTTTTTGTCTTCCGTTGCAACCCATTCTGCAAGATTTTTCATCATCGTTGGTTCTGGGCTACATGGATGATCTATCTATTGGAGAAGAGTCAGTCACGTGGGGGAAGGAAGTGAATCTTTTGAAGTAGAGATGTGAGTGACTTGGACTGCAACTCAACCAGGAGAAATGAGAGAACGTCTAAGAGTTAAGAGATTACAAACGTAAAATGACGGACTCAACGGCTGTAAAGTCAATGGTTACAACTAGCCTGAGTGAATCGCCCCAGAACCCACGAAGTCTCGGAATGTGTTAGCTTTTACGTCTACGTTTGGATGACATTCTCCGGTGATTTACATATCCAGTCAGAGAATTAATTTCCTGTCTTCTGCGTTCATTTCCGCGCAGGTTTTGTTCAGCTGTAGGCCTAGATTTATTATTATTGTAAGATTATTATTGTCATTGCGATTAGGCTAATATTCGCCGTGCTATAATAGCGTATAGGCTAGTTATCAATGTAAGTTCGTAGCAATAATGTTTAAATTGAATTAGTGTAAAATGATTTTAACTTTGATCTATGTCTTCAATGCAAATTATATATTAGCCATAAATTTCATTTATTGATCACTAGCTGGGGTACCCGGCGTTGCCCGGGAAACTTAGGATTCGACCCATTTCCGGCCACAACCCCACCACACCACACCCCACCACAGTCCGACCTCCACCGGTACACCACCTGAGAATTTTTTTTTTCGGGGAAACCCCAAATTTCCCTCTCCCCCATCCCCGCCCCACAACACGCCACCACTAACTCCGACCGCCACCAGTACGCCACACATAAAATTTTGGTTTTCGAGAAATTTTTTTGGGGAAAATTTCCCCCCAAAATTTCCCGCACCTCTTTGACCCCCCCACAACACGCGATTACTAACTCCGATTTTCACCGGTACGCCACCCGTGAAATTCGGTTTTAGGAAAATTTGGAGGAAAAAATTTAACCCCCCAAATTTCCTCCCACCCCTCTTTCACCCCTCCCACAACACGCGACCACTAACTCCAATTTTCACCGGTACGCCACCCGTGAAATTTTGGTTTTCGGAAAATAATTTGGGGGAAACATTTTACCACCAAATTTTCCCCACCCCTCCGCCCACAACACGCGATTACTAAATCCGATTTCCACCGGTACGCCACCCGTAAAATTTTGGTTTTCGGAAAAAAAATTGGGAAAAAAATTTTACCCCCAAATTTTCCCCAGCCCTCCCCCCACAACACGCGAATACTAACTCCGATTTCCACCGGTACGCCACCCGTTAAATTTTGGCTTTCGGAAAAAAAATTGGGGAGAAATTTTACCCCCAAAATTTTTTCCACCCCCTCTTTTACCCCACCCCCCCCCCCCCACAACACGCGACCACTAACTCCGATTTTTACCGGTACGCCACCCGTGAAATTCGGTTTTAGGCCGATATGCCACCCGTGAAATTTTTGTTTTCGAAAAATTTAGGGAGCGAAATTCCCTTCAAATTTCCCCCTTACCCTTTTACCCCCCCCCCCCCCCACCCCACAACACGCCATCACTAACTCTGATCTCGACCGGTACGCCACTTGTGAAATTTTGGTTTTCGGTAAATTTTATGGGGGGGGAATTTTCCCACAAAATTTTCCCCCACCCCTCTTTCACCCCCCCCACAACACGCGAACACTAACTCCGATTTCCACCGGTACGCCACCCGTGAAATTCGGTTTTCGGGGGAAAAAATGGGGGGGGAAATTTAACCCGCAAAATTTCTCCCCACCCCTCTTTCACCCTTCCCCAAATTTCCCCCCACCTCTCTCTTCCCCCCCCCCACAACACGCGACCACTAACTCCGATTTCCACTGGTACGCCACCCGTGAAATTTTAGTTTGGGGGAAAATAATTCCCTCCAAAAACCCGACCCCCACCCTGGCCCTCCACCCCACCCCACTCCCTTCGCCCCTCCACCCACCCATTCACCCAACTCCACCCTCCACTTCCACCCCCCCCACCACCGACCTCCACCGGTACCCGACCCGTGAAACTTGCAAAAGCGCTGTTCTCTAAACGCTGTTTTAAGCTTGAAAGGGCAGAGTCCAACAGGGAAAATGAGGGTTTTTTGGCCCCCACTCTGGCCCCAATGGTGGCAGAGATTCGCGAACCCCTCTGTTACGCATCCGATGCCAAGACGGACACTATAGTGAAGGTTTGGAGTGAAAAGCTCAAAAACTGTGGAAATGCATTCCGGTTAAACAGACAGACAGAATCTTCTCTTTATTTATATAGATTTACATAGGCCAAAATGATTGTGATGATTTCTTAACGTAATAATCGCTTTATGCATGTAGCCTACGGTATGCGGGCCTGCGCGCATGCAAGCCTATATGTTTAAATGTATTGAGGCCTATGTAGGCCAGCAAATGGCCCAGCATGCATGGATGTTTGCATGCATGCTTACATAATCATAGGTTAAAGTAGATCTAAATATGCAGGGATTGCAGGTTCGCAGGTATGTCTGCAACTTTGTATGAATGTAAGCACTAAAGCATGCATGTGTGAATGTGTGTACAGTGCCGTCCGTGCACTAATAACTTATTTTTTTTTACAATTGCACTTGTTTTAAAATCTGAACGCCGTCCAGCCACTTACTGGCGAGCACAGACTGGAAAGGCATGGGGCGCCCAGGCACTTCTTTTGGAGAGGTAAGGGGCGTCCAGACACTTCTTTTCCCCCACTTTAGGCACTGAGTAGGCCTATTAGCTGGGTGTCGAGACAGAGTGTGACAGGCGGATGATCGGGTAGAGCGCGTTGACTGAATGCGGAAGATTTCACGAAGGCATATTGGTTTGAGAGTACTGCAAAGAGTTGTACGTTAAGAATAAGAATTTGACTTTCGCACTGGGATTTTTTAACCAATCGAGTGATTTCAGGATTGGAGTGATGTGATGATGTTGGGTGGGTTCTGGTCAAGGTTCTGGCTACTGAATTTAAACAAACTATCAGGGCCGTTTTAAAGGAATTTTTAGAACTGCACAGACCCATCTTTTCTTTCCCATCCTCCATGATAAATTACCTCCAATCGGACGATACTGACCTTTTTTGGTAGCTTCAACTCCACGGAAGTGCTTTTACACCTGCACAAATCCTTTTAGAACTGCACATTTTGTTTTCAACTGCACGCTAAAAAAAGCCCTGCAAACTATTCATACATGTACAAAAGTTGCGTAAATTAAATTGAGCAGTTCGAACACTTTGATCCAATTTTTTTGATCATTTTCACTATTAGGCTACTCTTAGCAACTCATAAAAATAATAGTAATAGGCCTAAAATTAATATTATGAAAAATTCTTTTGAAATTGTGGGGCCAATACAGAGTGGACCCTTGTTCGGCTGAACATGTTGAACATGCCGACCCTGCCTAAAAGGCTTACAAAAAAGACTCTTTCAACATCCATGGATGACACAAGGGTTGCTAAGCCAGAACTCCATTAAAAAGATACAGAATGGTTATATTCAAAATCCTCCCACAACGTATGGTTGCATATAAAATAACCAGTGCTATATTTGGGTAAGAAAACTGTAACAGTGAACTCCCTAGATTGTGCATCGATATCAGAATTGGCAGTAAATAAATGTCACAGCCATAACCGGAAACAACGACTCATTCATAAAAGAAATAAACTTTGATCGTAAATCAAAAGATAATTCTGAACTTATCATGCATATAAATGTTACTCCCACTTTGCAAACTTGCCTATTATCGTTGGCACTAAACATACCTCCTTCAAATAAAAATCCTGTAAAGCCTAAATAACGGACTCCACATTGTCAGCTCCCTATAAGGCCTAATGATGTCTATTATGGAAGCTGGATTGGTGGAAACTAATCCACTGTTTGTACTCTGACAGCAGTGGCAGCGCTAGGGGGGGCTAGGGGCTAAGACACCTATAAAAGCAACCTGGGGCTAAACCCCCTAAAAAGGTCATCCGGTTTTTTTAGATGCAAAACTGAAATATTTCCACGATTTTCGACCGCCTGACTAAAAAAGGTCGTCAGAAAATTTGGCGGATGAGAATGGAATATTTCCAACCCCCCCCCCCCCCCCAAACTGAAATCATGGCGCCGCCACTGTCTGACAGTGCCAATCCCAAAGCTGGATAAAGACGAGGGCGACCCTATTGGTCTTTTTTATAAAGTGTAGTTAAACTGAAAAATTTAAAAAGCTCACTGTCACTCCTTTGCTACCTTACCCGAACTTGTCCTCAAGAAAAATTAGCCATGGACAAACTGTCACAGTAAATAAAAGCACTGACCCTGATCAACTGAACCTGTACACAGTCTAGGGTGCAGTGAAAATCTGAACGGCATGGTGTCAATTCGTTGTCTTTCGGTATAGTTAATTATCATGCAAAATATCTCTTTAAAATTCGTACTCGAAGATGTACACCAAACGAGCTTTAAAATTTTAAAATTATAGAAAAATTAAAATTTTAAAAATTTCAATTTAAAAAAAATTTACAGGTCTTTTGCATTAGTGTTTTAAATGAGTTAATTGATTGTATGTCGACAATATTAAGCAGCAAACACTCAACTATACAATAAACACATGAATCAGAGCAGATCAAAACTATACACACTATAATGAGTATATTTTATACTTATCTCTATTCTACACTTTGTCAGGGACAATAATGTCTATATTCTCGTCTTCGTCCATCGTCTTATTCTCAATTTAATAATTTATAGAGCTGTTGTTTCTGCATTTATTTATATTCACGTCTTCAAAGACAATGACTCTAAATTCATCACCAAAACTTTCAGATAAGACCAAACGAGAGAAAAGATATAATTTTAATAGACAATAGTATTTGAATGGCGTCTTTATTTAACACTGAGAGCGTTTTCAAAGAAAGTTGCTCGGAACGTTCGATGAACGTAGGTCCACTAAATCATCTCTGCACTAAATCATCGTGTTCGCCAATCATCGCCACACTCACCCATACAACGACGACTGGCAATAAAAAACGGGGAACCCACTAGCAATCCGAACACATTGCGAATCCTTACAGCAGGTATCTGGATAGGAAAAAGTGCAATATCCACCATTGCCAACGCATTCTGTCCTGTAATAAGAACAGAAACAAACTCACCAACATGAGTACGGTAACAGCCAAAAGCTAAATGCATGACGAAGAACTTGTGTGGAAGTTGGTAGACCTGTAATTATAAGTTATCAATTCTATGCTCTGAACGTGCAATGCAAAATTTCCACAGATTTTTTGAGTCTATTGTCAAGCATCTGTGTAAATGCATATTTAGCAGTGATGAACATGCATAGGGTTGTTAGACCCAATCTCTTTGAAATTGTGTTGAATCATGGTTGTGCAACGAATCTCACAATTTGAAAGCTAAAAGCTGCAGAAGCGAGACTTGTATGGTATAGCTATAGAAAATACAAAATAATGCTATAGCCTAACAGGGTACTGAGATTTGCTCAAACCTTTTTTCTATCCCAATAGATGCAACCAAATTCTCTTCGTTGTTTGACGATTCGAGTTGAAAGCGTTTCTCGTCTGAAAAGCATTCACCAAATAATCAGAACAAATATTAAATGTTCACTTATAGATCTAGAAGCTGATATGGTGTGTGGGTGCGAGTATGTGTGTGTGTCTGTGCGCGCGCGTGCCTGCCTACGTGTGTGCGTGCGTGCGTGTGTGTGTGCGAGTGGGAGAGTAGAAGCCTGTGTGCGGAAGTGCGTGTATGCGTATGTGTGTGCCGGTGTGTATGCGTGTGCGTAGGTGTGTGTTTGTGGGTGTTCAGTTGCGAAAGTAATGCGTTACTATTTGCATGCAAACGCCAGATAATAATAGCAATAATAACAACTCTAGATAATAACAGCAATAATAATAATAATAATGATAATAATAATAATAATAATAATAATAATAATAATAATAATAATAATAATAATAATAATAATAATAATAATAATAATAATAATAAAATAATAATAATAATAATAATAATAATAATAATAATAATAATAATAATAATAATAATAATAATAATAATAATAATAATAAGCAGACGATTCGTCAAGCGGACGATTCGTCAAGCAGACGATTCGTCGAGCGGTGGTTGATTGCAAGTTGCCAGTTCGGCGAAGGCACTCGAGTTAGCCAATGAACAATTACTGTCTGCAGAGTATCCTAAGCCGTTTGACTAAGCGTCTTTTAACTCTAGTCAAAACACACCCTGAGTCGCCCTTCATCCTACACCAGGTCCTGTCGACCATCAATAGGCCACACACGTTTCGTGACTGTGGTGCCCGTGTGCGTCCATTTCTACAACGAGTCAATCCATCCACATTTACGAAAGAATTCTTTTCATCGTTCCAGCTTCTATTTTAGCAACTATTTTTTCACCAACACCTAGCTCCTATTATAACAGCATCTATTTTAATCACAATATTAAAGGAAAAATTATGTTGCAAGAATTCGATTCGTCAGTTTGTCTTGTGAATAATCAACGATGCACCGCTGGACGAATCGTCCACTTGACGAATTGTCCGCGGGAATCGTTGGTTGACGAATCGTCCACTGACGTTTCGTCCAGTTGACGAATCGTCCATGTGACTAATCGCCAATTGACGAATTGAGGGAGTCAAATGTCCATAGACGAATCGTCCATAGACGAGTCGTCCAATAAACGAACAGTCCGTGACGGGAAAAGCCAATGACGACTAGTCTGTTGACGAAACGTCCAAAAACCATTGTTATAGATTAGACCTCACCGTTCTGAAAATCTCTCGATATAAGAGATAAACCTCCGCAGAGAATGCAGACGTACAACGACAGGAAAATCGCCTTCATCATTGTGACAGATTTCCAATGTCTTTTCTCTGCAGTAGATTCTGTGTTGACAACAATGTCTCTCTCATGCAACCTTTATGAACAATAACGTTTCTTTTAGGTAAAATGAGTCAAATGTCAAACGTGGTGTATTAATTTTCCTCAAATCTGTTTAAGCATTACTGGACTTTTATTATCTTCATCACTATTTTTCATAGGTACACAAACTACACAAGACTGATATAATCCTTCAAGAGTCTAAAAAGTTGTGCTAGGACTCTTGGAGCTGTTGTTGAATGTATGGAAAGTCAGGCAACAATAGTAAAATTGCTACGGAATAGTATTCCTGCTAAAAGGAGCAAAAATTAATGTCAAAATATGGTGCATTTTTTTCGTGAATCTCGATGCGCTGAATGACGATCGCTACACCGCCTAAACAACTAATCTAATCAACTAATCATATGACGGTTTATCAAATTTTCTCCTCTTACCATATTACATTCTTGTTGTCAAAACCTGAAACCTCGAGGCAAGAACCAAGACCATGTCTTCTCTTTGCAGTAACAAGACTTGGAACCTCATGACCAAGACCCTTAGTCTTAAGACGAGAAACAACTAAGACTTTAAACCTCAAAGCATAATATACAATGTAACCTACATCAGGACCTTGATGGTGAAAACCTATTTTGCCAGTGCCTATAATGACCAAGCAAATTTTGATGGCGCTTATTCCCTACTGACGGTCGCAACAAAGTGACCGTCTAATCATATGTGACGGTTTCACAAATTTTCACCACTTACAATAGCCTACGATATAATTATAAGCTTACTCATCTGCAAAATATAGGTTACACCGACGTTAATGTCTCAAGGAATTGCTAGCATAGGCCATGTCCACGCAATTTCAGCTCAACAATAGACGTACACTACGTGGACTTAACTACCATGGTGCATACGTGAGGTTCAGTTTTCTTGAAAGTGAAATAGGTAAAAAAAACATTCAGCCGAACTAAACTCGCCAAACATTGAATGAAGCGTAAAAGATATTACAAACCTAAAATGACGGACTCAACGACTGTAAAGTCAATGGTTACAGCTAGGCTACGTGAAACTCTGCAGAACCGACGAAGACGCTGAATATGTGCGCTTTTATGTCTACATTTTGATGACGTTCCCCGGTCATCTATTTCCAAGCGGCCTATTATTATGAGAAATAATCTCCTGTCTTCTGCTCTCATTTCCGCGCAGGTTTTGATCAATCGTGGATTCGTGATACTATTTCTTAAATAATAGTCATTGCCATTAATATGCGCCGTGTTATACTATGCTGGCAATACGAATAGGGCATTGTTCAAATTGAAACGAATGTAAAAATTACTTCTGAGGAAAATTAATGTGATTCTTTAATGAAGAAACATATTAGCCATAAATTTCATTCAGTAATCATGATATTTAGATAAATTATTGCAATGATTTCTTTCAAAAGATCTCTCCAGAAACCACGACTTGCGGAAGAGACCCATCATGTAGGCTATCCAATATATATATATATTAAATAGGCTATATATATATTATTTATTAGGCCTAATTGCGGTTGTTCACCCTCACCAGAATGTGAAGGTTTAGGCAAACACGAATATATTATGTAGGCTACTTAACTTATTGTATGCATGCATGCATGAATGTATGCATGTTTAAATGCATGCATGCATATTTGTATGCATGGATGTTTCCATGCATGCTTGCATAAAGGTATTTTTATGCGCGCTCGCGTACGTCTGCATCTTTGTTTGAATGTAGCACGAATGCATGTAAGTGCACTTTGTCTGAATGTTTATAACCTACGTTTTGTCTCTCTCTCTCTCTCTCTCTCTCTCTCTCTCTCTCTCTCTCTCTCTCTCTCTCTCTCTCTCTCTCTCTCTCTCTATCTATCTGTGTGTGTGCGTGTGTGTGGGTGTGTGTGGGTGTGTGTGTGTCTGCGTGTGCGTGTAAGAATGTTTGCCTGTGTGATTCTATATATATATGTTATTTCTCACGATGACTAATGATGGGCTATGAAGCTCAAGTCCAAGACTTTTGGTCTCAATACCAAGACCTTAAACCTCGGAAACAAGACCAAGACTTCTAATAAGCGGGTTCGACATCTCAATATAGGTCAGGTCAATTCTTGGGCGGAAGTGACCTTTCTGACCTATAAGACTGTCGTTTTTGCGTTAAACATGGAGATTGCTAATGGTTTCATTGGTCTAAATATTGATATCGATGAAGGGTTTAGAGGATTTTAAGCGTTGGAAGTTGATGCATTAAGTAAAATTTGCCGTAGCCTAATTGTGGCTTAAAAATTATGCAATGTAAAAAGATAGAAGAGTTAGTGGATAGGGCGCATGCCGCATATAATTATAGCCAGAACTAGGCCTATAGCTTTTTCAGTGAATTGTCAACCATTCTTTTAAAACTAATCATAAACATTTAATCTGTATTTCTGTGAGGATTTCTTGGGTTATTGGGAATGCTTGTAGCATTGCTGTTAACCTGTTACAATGGTATTATTAAAGACAATCAACAGCAAAAGCATCCGTAACGGTTAACGGCGTTAAGGCCATGTAAAGGTCAGTATGGTCATTGTAAAAGACGACACAGACACACAACTATATGTAGGCCTACATCTGTGTCTTATACAACCAAATCACGGTATTTTCAGTCATTAGTTAGGCTATTACTCTACTGGAACGCACAGATTGCGAGATTTTCATGGATGCGTGCTATTCAAGACATTTCTTCCAAGTGTTTGTTTGATACGGTGCCATAATAATTATAATTAGGTCTATATATGATTGTACATTTACCTACAACTCATCTTGCGTGCAGGTCGATCCACCGTCTTCTTCCATCTGGATATTTGCTTTCCGAAAGAAAATTAAAGAGTCTTAACGGCGGTTCGCATATGCATTGAGGTTTACAAAAAGTTAATATTGTGCAACGCACAGAACTGCTCTCTCGATCCTTTTTCGCTGTTTCTACAACATGCTACTGCACAATGACCTGACATTTTCTGGCAAGTGTGTTGATTAATTGTGAAATTGCATGAAAACTTCGAAAACTTAATTAAGATTAGCGGCTTACAATTTTTGACAGAGCCACATTGGGTTCTATAAATAGCCTAAATGTTTCATTAAATTATTATAATCTCTATACCCAGCATCGACCTTTAGTAACCCGACCCATTGCGCACGCGCGCGTGAGATGTCGATTCGGCTTATAGCGAACTGGAGTGCGCTCGATACCTTGAAATCTTGAAATCGGTTTATTGCACGTTCAACTCTGGTTGCACAATCATGAACGACTAAGTATATACAGTACAAATGCAATTAGGAGCCATTAAAGGCTAGTAGCTCATATTATCCTGACCGCTCTTCCCAATTAATAATCATGAATGATTTCATAAGACAGAGTAAAAATAAAATTACACGATGAGCGTTCCAATCTTTCGAAAATCGTGTCCACCAATTGTCCACCATCCATCCAATATCATTATCGTCTTCCTAAAAAAAACTAATCACCTGCAAAATATCTAATTATAGTCTTAGACCGACGTTACGGTTTCAAGAGTTACGCTGCCTATTATAGCCTAGTGCAACATTAGGCTACACGCAATTTATATAACGCGGACTTAACTTTCAGGCTTAATTTGTGAGCCTCAATTTTCTTCACTCACAAATTTAAGAACATTGGCCTGACCTTTGCATGCCAACAATATATCAAGCGTTAAAGCAGTGATTCCAAATCTGCGTGTCGCAACACACTAGACTAGTGTGTCGCGATAGCTTTGCAAGTGTGCCACGGTGAAAACGTTAATACTGTTAATTTGTGCCTTTTGTGAATATAGGTATTAGAAAATTATAATTATTAGAATAGACTAGGTCACTAGAGCAGTGGCGTAGACAGGGCCGGATTAACAAATGTGGGGGCCCTGTTCGGTAAAACTGCGGGGGCCCAAACCTTACAGAACCACGACAAAATGACTCACAAAATGTGTTTATTCAACGAATCAACATTCGTCTTGAATTATTAATTCATTACTTAGGCCTATATTATTCTTTTAAGTGTTAAACAACCGATATATCTTTTACGGCTTAAGAATATTAAAGTGATTCATGGTCAGTCATTCTCCTGACCAGCCCACAGCACTCGTAGGCCTACAAGCAAACAGGGCAGAAGCGATTTTATGCCCCAAATAAATTCTTGGCTATGAAAATTTCTGGTAGACCTGCGGCAGAATAACGGCCAGGGCAAATGGTTCTTACCAGGGCATTTGGCTTGATTTGTCCTGCTGTGCATGGCCCCTACACTGTTTACAAACTAAAATATATTTTCGCGGTTATGCCAGTAGTAGGCCTAGACCCTGGTTCAAGTTCCATCTTGCTTAGATCTATGTGATCTTTCACCCCGGTGTATGTCTCTCTAGACAGCCGTTCACTGCGCTCAGCTGCTCGTGGAGAATTCCTTGTTCTTTTTTCGAGTGTTGTGACCATGCAACGACGAGCATTCTCGGTAGTGGGCACAGTTATCTGGAATAGCCTCCCCGTGGCTCTCTCGCTTCCCGTGACTCTGCCGACTCTTTCTTTCGTCTTCTCAACTTTTCTTTTTGACAAAGCCTGCGTTGGGAGCGCCTTTGAGTAAAAATCTAAAGGGGCTCTATATAAATTTACGAGATTGATTGAATTCGTAAAAATAGAGTGCGTAGGCCTACTGCATGTAGACCTTTTCAATGTTATTATCACGCCATCTCATAATGCGTAGCATAGCCCTAGAGTTTCGATCAAGTGATGTATTAAGTGTTTAAATAAGCAAAAAACGTATAACTCTTACTATCTTACTAGCATTACTGACTAATTTTAAAGATCAATCTGCCTGTCAATTAAAACTGCAATAAGGGCCCCCACAATTTTTAAATAAGCAAAAAAGTATAACTCTTACTAGCATTTCTGACTAATTTTAAAGATCAATCTGCCTGTCAATGAAAACTGCAATAAGGGCCCCCACAATTTTTAAATAAGCAAAAAAGTATAACTCCTACTAGCATTTCTGACTAATTTTAAAGATCAATCTGCCTGTCAATGAAAACTGCAATAAGGGCCCCCACAATTTTTAAATAAGCAAAAAAGTATAACTCCTACTAGCATTTCTGACTAATTTTAAAGATCAATCTGCCTGTCAATGAAAACTGCAATAAGGGCCCCCACAATTTTTAAATAAGCAAAAAAGTATAACTCTTACTAGCATTTCTGACTAATTTTAAAGATCAATCTGCCTGTCAATGAAAACTGCAATAAGGGCCCCCACAATTTTTAAATAAGAAAAAAAGTATAACTCTTACTAGCATTTCTGACTAATTTTAAAGATCAATCTGCCTGTCAATGAAAACTGCAATAAGGGCCTCCACACTTTTTAAATAAGCAAAAAAGTATAACTCCTACTAGCATTTCTGACTAATTTTAAAGATCAATCTGCCTGTCAATGAAAACTGCAATAAGGGCCCCCACAATTTTTAAATAAGCAAAAAACGTATAACTCTTACTAGCATTTCTGACTAAATTTAAGATCAATCTGCCTGGCAATGAAAACTACAATAAGGACCCCCACAACTCTTAAATGAGCAAAAAGCGTATAACCCTTGCTAGCATTTCTGGTTGATTTTAAGATCAATCTGCCTGGCAATGAAAACTGCAACAAGGGCCCCCACATGTTCAAAAGTTGCATAATGCTAAAGTTACTAGTTTTTGAATAATTTGACAATTTTTCATATAGTTTGAACTCAGTTTACTGTAATAATTAACAATGCTGAAAAATTCCTTTTGCATGTGTGGGGGCCCCTAAAGTGTGGGGGCCCCTGTTCGGCCGAACATGTCGAACATGCCTTAATCCGGCCGTGGGCGTAGACACGATGGGTTTCGGGTTTAGACACCCATTGGATTAGGGAAAAAATAAAGTTATTTATCCACTTAAGTAAGAAAAAACAAACAATCGTTTGTAGTAACAATTTTTTTTACCTTATACCCTTTGTTACTTTATTCCCCTTGTATTTATTGCAATACTGTTGGGTTGGTGTCAGGAAGGGCATCCGGCCAGGCCATAAAACCCCCAAACCTCCATCATAAATTCCTGGCGATACCACTGTCTAGTCTAGTGACTAGACTACCTAGACTAGAGTTACTAGAGAAGCCTGACTAGTGTCACTAGACTCACTGGGGTATTATTAGGCAATTAGAATACAAAATTAGACTATTATTGGATAATAGTGACAAAATTAAATTAAAAATTGGTAATCACTGTTGAGTGTGGCGCGAAAATTTTCATTCTTCATTGTTGCATGCACCCTTGTTACCTTAAGTTAGAAAATGTGTTCAAACTATATGTCTGTAACTTAGGATTTGAAGAGTTCGTGCGCCTATGTACTTTATCTATCCTCCTCTCGTCCACAACCACTACTACTCTTATCACATGCATATTGAAAAGGCACCTGTTGCTGAATGAATTTTTGTGAACTTCATGTATTTGACTAATAATATGCTAAGATTTAAGAAACGGTACCATCTGGTGAAAGAAAGGTATGGCGATTCTGTGGTTTGTGCTCATACACGTCCAAGAATGGTGACTTCAGCGCCATCTTTGGAGCTGGAAAGTTACATGCGTCTGTGTTACTTGGATGTAGTTTCCATGGGTTTGAGTCTATATGTGTGAAAGACTGAAGGTGTGCCACTTTGCAGCCAGAAAGTAGCGCGTGTGTGTGTGTGTGTTAATTGGACTTAGCCGCATGAGAAACGCTGTAGCCTATGTGTGCGATATTTGGGCGCGAAAGTTGCATGTTTCTGTTATAATTGTACTTAGCATGCATGAAAGCTTGCGTGTGTTAGATATTTGGACATGTGTGGACTGGAAATGGTTGCTCGGACGCCATCTTGGGAGCAGAAGGTCGTCCGTTTTTGCCGTTTTTGATCTTAGACTAATGAGAAATGCTGCGAATGCGCCACCTTTGGAGTTGAAGTTTGTGTGTTTCCTTGCCTTTTTGGACTTACATGTATGTGTAAGTTTACATGAAAGTCTGAAGGTGCGACACCTTGTGAACGGAAAGTTGCATGTATGTGTTATTTGGAATTAGGCGCTTGAGAAAGGTTGTGTGTGGGTGTGACTATGTGCGTGTGTGTGTAATATTTGGTCTTAGCAATGTGAGAAATGCTATGCATGTTGAATTTTGGGAATTGAAGGTTGAGCGATTCGTCTGTTTTTGGATTTGTGCGAACATGAAAGTAAGAAAGGGCACCGTATTGGGAACACAAGGTTGAGTGATACTTCGATTTTTGAGTTTGTGTGTGCATGAAAGTTAGAAAGGGAACCATATTGGAAATGTTCGGTTGAGTGATTCTTCGGTTTTTACGCTTGAGAGTACATGAAATGTAGTAAGGCCCCATATTGGGAAAAGGAAGGATGGGTGATTCTGTGACTATATTAGTAAGGTCCTGTAAGTTGGAAGTTTATGCTGTATTTGGACTTATCAAAAACAAACAAAAAATGGCCATTGGCTGCTATATTTTTGCCTAATGCTGTAGGAAATACTGAATACCTGTCATGCTGTTGGATAATTTAGAGGTATAAATGACGGATTTATGAATATTTTCGAATAAAATAGTGAATATTGAACATATTCCTTAGCTACACTGGCTTCCGGTTCAGTCACGCATTCATTTCAGGGTTGCTTCTTTTGCCTGGCGCTGCGTCTTGGGCACAGCACCTCCCTATCTCTGCGAGTTCTTCACCTTGACCTCAACTGCTGTGGGTCGCCGATCTCTGCGCTCGGCCTCTAGAGGTGACTTCATGGTTCCTTATGCCCGCACTGCCACTAGGCAGAACAGGGCATTTTCGGTCACTGGACCTTCCGCTTGGAATGACCTTCCCTCTAACCTGCGTTCCCACCCTCGGAACATGTCTGGCTCTTTCTATAGATTGCTCAAGACTTTTCTTTTTGACCGGGCTTGGGTCGGGAGCGCCTCTGAGTAGACTCCTTGAAGGGGCGCTATATAAATTACATAGATAGATAGATAGATAGATAGATAGATAGATAGATAGATAGATAGATAGATAGATAGATAGATAGATAGATAGATAGATAGATAGATAGATAGATAGATAGATAGATAGATAGATAGATAGATATACAGGAATTCTCAGTGTGTGCGGAGGGTGAAATGGAGGGCTGGAGGATGAGGTTGTTTGCTGTAGAGAGAAATAGTATGCATACTAGAAGGCCGGATGGTGGGCGGGTGGTGTGGAGAGAGAGAAATTGATGTCTGAACGAATGGTGGGGATGTATAGTAAGAAGTTAAGCGGCTTATCTCTATATTGTTCTAATGAATATGTAGGCCAGTAGCCCAGCAGCTCAACAGTCAAGGGGGCGTGGCCTGGAAGGCCGTAACCCGTAGCCCAGCAGCCAAGAGGGCGTGGTTCAGCAGCACAGCAGCCAAGGGGCGTGGCCTGGGATTAACGATAATCCCTCCATTGTTCCAGAACTGTCATACTACCTCTACAATAATGTTTGTCTGCTAAACAACTCACGCATATATTTTTCCACTTATTCTTTCTTATTTGGTTAAGAGTCTTATTTAGGTCTATCTAATTTTAGCTTAGATATCTTAAGTAATTGTAATCATTCACTGTCTTACTTAGTAGTAATTAACGGCCGTGCATCTCTTTGTATTACAATGTACACCTACGTGTAGGTGTCCCTATTTGGCGAGGTCGGTGATACCTTCAGGGCCTATCCTTGTGATGTTCCCCAATGACAATGTAGCATGCAGTTTACAACTGTAAAAACCAGGGCTTTTTTAGCGTGCAGTTGTACACATAATGTGCAGTTCTAAATGGATATGTGCAGTTTTAGTAGCACTTCTGTGCAGTTAAAACTAGTTGAAAAGGGGCATTTTCCTTCGATTGGGAGTAATTTACCATGGAGGATGGGAAAGAAAAGAAGGGTTGTGCAGTTCCAGAAATTTCTTAAAAATAGCCCTGGTAAAAACGGCTGGTTGTTTACAAAATAAACGATTAATTGATTGACTTGTTGATTGAATAGACAGTTGGAATTGAAATGGCGTCTTTATTCTCCAATGAAAACTTTTCAAAGAAAGTTATTCAGAAACTCCCGATGAATGCAGGATCACGACATCATCGTAGTCGCCAATCATCTACCAGTGCTGAAAACCCCTTGAGTCATACATAAAGGAATGGTGATCGGTGGCACAATTTGACACACCAAATTCATATTTGGACAGCAGCTTTTTTCGCCTGTGGATGCGCAACTTTGACCAACAATTGGACAATTTCGGCTACAATACGAACAACCACAGAACTCATAAGGAGGAATACAATACATGTACCAGCAATAAGGCAAGAGCACAACGAAGAACATGTGCTAAAAGTTGGCTTAGTAGTATAGGCCTACTCAATTCTATGCTATGAATGTATATAGGCTACGGTCAAATGTCCCTGGTTTCAAGTGGTCGAGACATGCATTTTATTTATGCTAATTTATGCCTTTGTAAAAGTGTCTATATATGAAAGTTAAGAGCATCCATACTTTGAAGTTAAGAGCATCCATATTTTGAAGTTAAGAGCATCCATATTTTGAAGTTAAGAGCATCCATACTTTGAAGTTAAGAGCATCCTTATTTTGAAGTTAAGAGCATCCATATTTTGAAGTTAGGAGCATCCATAAGAGCCTTTGTTAGGTCTACGCTCTCTGAAATTGTGTTGAATCATGGTTGCATAGCGAATCTGAAGAGATAAAAACTGAAAGCCGCAGAAGCAAGACTTGAGTAGTGGAAGCACAAAATGTAATATAGACGACGAGACACGCTCAAACCATTTTGCTATTCCAGTAAGTTCAGTCAAATGGTTTCCCACGTACCTTATCAATGGAAAAGAAACGCGTTTATCATCTGAAAAGCATTTTGAAAATTATAAGAGCAAATATTTATGTGGTAAGCGTGGATTAAGGACTTCAAGTCAGCATACGTTGCTAAGCAGCTCGTGGTGTCTGCGATGTAGTCATAGGGTATACAACCGTACAAGATAACTGTGCAATTCACGTCAGACTCGTCAGTGTATATAGGAAGACATTGGTCATTTGCGTACGTCCCAGAACTAGTCAATTTTCAATTTGTAGCCCTACGCCTATAGGCCTACTTAAACAAACGTTGGCCTAGCATTGATTTTATAAATAAAATGACACCAGGTTAGAGATCTCCTTCCCTGTCATAATCAGTAAGTTCGTTTAAAAACCACAGATCTTTAGAAACATTCACATTAAGTTATTCACGCTAACATGGTCTGGGACTAGGGCTGCCAACCGTCCCGGATTCGCCGGGACAGTCCCGGAATTGGCCCTGTGCGTCCCGTGTCCCGGAATGATCCCAAATTGTCCCGGAATTTGCTGTTAAGACTCATTCCACAATATTGCTCTTATTTTGCACACTAAACTTAATAGATTGTTCGATGAATTTGACTTTGTTGGCTGAACATCAAATGTTGGAGAGCGCTGGTTTGAAGTCTTCAAAACTTTACAAACCTCTGATATACTCAGTATAGCATATTTTGTCCTTCGTGGGCCTATATTCTCTCAATCCGTTTTAATGCTTTCTGCGAGAGAGCGTTCAGCATTATGGACGACCTGTTGTCTAGCAATCGCAATCAAACCTAGCTGAGCATCGACCTTGTTAAAGCGGAACTGTCAATAGGCCTAAGCATCAATTTTGACATGACATGTGCTATTTTCTACGACTTTGTGACCAGTGTTCTGGAACTGCTTAAAGCTCAGCAGAAGTAAATCGTTTGGGCTAAGTTCTGCTGCTCAGCAGCGGACCTAATAATTTAATAAAATTGACATTAAATTTTGTGATCTGTATGCACGATGTCGCTTATAATTTTGTAGGTTAACTTTCAACATCGCTCGTGCTGGGCTCATAAGTCTGCTAACTCTGGTTTAAGCTTACGAAGGACCAAGTTACTGGAACTTAATTAGGCCCTACATTTATTTTTTTAAATCCCTTCTTGACGTCGATTCTAATCCTAAATTTAGGCTACTTGTCTTCTGGCAATTTATCTACAAAATTATTAACTAGGCCTACTCTTTTTTTGTAGATTTTAGGTTAGATCGTATAATTGGACAGACACAGCATTTGTTACATTAGGCCTATTTTGCTTGCGATAGATTGCATGTCTCTGGCTGTAGTTTTTAGCCGCCGATGCTCTTCTCACGTTAACCTCGACATTCAAGCTCGTGTACTTTGGACTTGTCTAATTGAACCTTTATCTCTGTCAGTAAGTTTGCCGCAGATAAAACAGTAAAAACACAGAAAATCATTTTTATAATAAGCGCCATTCGCATACGTATTCAATGTCAACAAGCATTGCCTGCGAACCAATATGGCGCAGGCCATTATGCAAATGAGCCGTTACGTCATTAAGCAAGGGGCGTATAATGAAGCGCTCGGCGGCCGGGAGTGTCGACAGCAGCAACGGTCAAGGACGACGATGGCAAGGGAGCGACGAGAGACGGAGAAGCCAGGGCTTTTTTAACGTGCAGTTGTACACAAAATGTGCAGTTGTAGAAGCACTTCTGTCCAGTTAAAACTAGAAAAAAAGTCCTTTTCCTTCGAACCCACTTTGGGAAACGCTGGGTTATAGTATGGGACCAAGGACTAAGTCCCGGGACAGACCATATTGTGCAGGCACCCATGAGGACCTATAGTAGAGCCACCTGGCTCACCAAATAGACCGACCAATGATATTGAAATACGAACAGCTCAAGATCATGTTATGATAGGAATTTGTTGGATAATACGCAAAAGACAGCTTAGACTCCCATGGGGTGTAGACTCTAGAGTAAGGTTTTAGAAAATTCTAACGCATGAGACTTGTTTTTCTGCAATGTTCAAACATTTATTGACGACCAGACGAAGCGTAGCCTAGTCGTTGCAATTCAGGTCCACATTAATCAATTCTCCGATGACTATGGAAAACGAGGGTCCATTATTGACTATGTTTGTTGTCGTATATAATTATGTAGCATTATAATTCGTTTTGGTTTCAGGATTTCCGGATTAGAGGCGGGTGCGGCCTTGACAGCTTCGCGCTAAATTGAAGACTGAGACTCGTCTCTGGCTGAGCTGCTCGCCTTACGTTTACCACCAAAGTTATCATATCCGCCGCCCTTTTGAGGATGTGGATAAGGGTATACTCGTTGCTGTCGTGTAGGTATCAGTATCAATCGTATTAAAGGAGTATCATCAGCTGTGGTGTTGTTGCTAGTTTCACTATTACTTCTCGACTCAGACCCGTCTACAAGGAAAAGTCAAATAAACAAAATAAAAATGACGTTGTTGTGAACTTGTGACGTCACTGTCACGTCAGGCATTGTTCTGCTTGTTCATAATAATAATTTCCTAATCCATCATCGTCAAGCTCAGCAACTCTGTTCTGTTGCCTCCCCGGTGTAGTGTCAACATAATACTCTCGACTAGTGCATCTTGACAATGCATTGAATAGCCAGAGCAGCAGCAGAACCCGTCTGTTATTGTAAACTTGAGACGCAATTGAATCCGACTGAAGACAATCCAGTCATTTTCAAATTAATATAAAAACTAAATACGCTCAATTTCTAAGAACGCCATAATTTAGCTAAGGTCAACAAATTTCTTTGGCGTTGAACGGTTGAAAGTTGAAACATAGGCCCCCCCCCTAATGGTAATGACACATCGAGTGAGTATACGTTGTCCCGGAATGGCAAAATCAAAAGTTGGCAGCCCTATCTGGGACTCTGGGTATTTATGTGTAATATTGTGTATGTATGCGGGCGCGTCAGCGTGTGAGTTTGACTGTGTGTATGAGCGTATGTGGGTGCTTCTGTGCGTTTGTGGGTCTGCGTGCGTGCGTGCGTGCGTGCGTGTGTGTGTCTGTGTGTGTGTGTGTGAAAGGGAGTGTTTACTGTTCAGTGGCAAAGTAATGACTTAGGGCCTACCATTGCATCCAAACGAACGCGAGAAGAAAGATAGGAAACCCGAAAAGGAAAATAATGATGAAAACGAACAAGGCGAAGTCGGATAAATAAGAAAAAGGAACTAAAGTAAAACCTAAATCTAATGTGATGTCATAAAATTTATTACTATATATGCATGTAGTCCTCACCTTTATGCAAATCTCCCGATGTAAGAGATAAACCTCCGCAGAGAATGCAGACGTACAACGACAGGAAAATCGTCTTCATTTTTGCAACAAATTTCCAATGTCTTTCAGCAGCTGATCCGATGTCGGCAACAATATTATGTCTCAAAACCTTTGAGAAAAATAACATTGCTTTAAGCCAAACGACGTTATAATATTACGTCAAACGTGCACAATGTGTATTTCTATAAATATTTTTGAAACATTGTCGAAGTTCTGTTCACGTTGCAATTCAAACTAGAATAGTCTGGAAGACATTGGTCGAGCAACCAAGCGGACATGGAACCATGGAGCACGTCGATATTCACTACCGGTAACTGGCACAGGCGTATATTTCAGCAATGAAGGGGTCAAGATTTTACCTCTGCCCGAAAAAATAATCCGGAATAAATGACGTCGTGCACTTATAGGCCTATGCAGTGAAGGATTCAGAAAGTTTTGAAGGGGGGAATGTGTATTGGGGTATCAAGGTTTGGCTTTGACCGGACATTTTTCTGACGACCTATTGTAGTCTTTCTCCCTAAATGTATTTAAAAAACGTACCATGTGCGTTTCTTTCAAATCTGAAAACTTTTTTAGTCACAATTGGTTTCTTTGTTTGTTTGTATGTGCACTTGTTATAGCGCCCCTTCAAGCTCACTACCCAGAGGCGCTCCCGACTGCAGAGCGGACACTGCATCAGAGTTTCACGCCGAAGCGCTGAGCAATTTGCGAATGAAGGGCTTGCCCAAGGTCCCTACGCGGCGACTTGAGGTGGATTCGAACCTCGAACCTTCCAGTTTCAAGTCAACGACGCCACCACTACACCACCGCGCTCCACAAAGTGGTGGTGCCTCGTTCTGCCTGAATGTCAAATGGGGGGGACATTGCCGGATTGTCCACCCTGGTTACGCACCTAGACCTATGTCTCTGTACAAAAGCAGAGATTCTGTCCTTGTTCCCGCACCCGGGAAGAATGGGCGAAGAGGCAAATACCTGGGGCCCGGTTACTTTTGGGGCCCAGGCTGGGGTAATTTTAGGCTTAAATAATTATGTAAATTTGCAAAGTTTATGATGTAGCTTATCATCTCCTTATGCCTTCACTATGTTCACACTTCAAATGAACAACTGAATAAATTCCTATAGTTGTAGGGTCTATATTGTTTTGCATTGTACGGTACGGTACCGTGTTTAGTCATCCATAAAGCACCTCTTGTAGGGTGAATCGTTCAGAAGCGATCCCAGTCCGGGCCAAACTTTTATTATTTCAATTTGTTTCTAATTTTTGTCCTCATATACATGTAGTCCTAGCCTTTATTAGATAGTTTAGGGACCCGTGAAAGTTCCGACTATAGAAGCCAGGAATCTAGAATTACTATTGTAACAAATTTTCGATGTCTTTCTCAGCAGCAGATTCTGTGTCGCGGCAACAATGTCTCTCAAAACCTTTATGAACAATAACGTTTCTTTTAGGTTAAAGGAGTCAAAATAATGTCAAACGTGGTGTATTAATTTTCTTCAAACCTGTTTAAGCATTACTGGACTTTTGTTATCATCATTACTATTTTTCAGAGGTAGACCTATAGCTACACAATCCTGATATAATCCCTCAAGAGTCTGCTTATTATCAATACTATTCCTTTAAGCCAAAAGAAGAAAGAATTAGCCTAATGTCAAATATGGTGTTTTTTAAAATAAATATCGATGGCGCTTAATGACGTTCGCTACACAACTAATCATATGACGGTTTATCAAATTTTCTCCTCTTACCATAATTATGTTACATTCTTGTTGTCAGGACCTGAAACATCGTGGCAAGAACCAAGACCATGTCTTCTCCTAATTGCAATACCAAGACTTGGAACCTCATGACCAAGACCCTTAGTCTCAAGACAAGAAACAGCTAAGACTTCAAACCTCGAAACATTATAGATCAAGACTTTGATAGTGAAACCTCTCTTGCCAGTGTCTAATAAGTAAAATTTGATGGCGCTTATACCCTACTGACGGTCGCTACAAAGTGACAGTCTAATCATATCTGACGGTTTAACAAATTTTCACCAATTTCAATGCGATATAATATTTTTTATAACCTTATTGATCTGCAAAATATAGGCTTACACCGACGTTAATGTCTCAAGGATCTGCTAGCATAGGCCCTGTCCACGCAATTTCAACTCATCAATAGACCTACATTACGAGGACTTAACTACCATGGTGCATGCGTGAGGTTCAGTTTTCTTATGTGAAATAGGTACAAAAAAAGCATTCGCCTGAACTAAACTCGCCAAACAGTGAATGAAGCGTAAAAGAGATTACAAACCTAAAATGACGGACTCAACGACTGTAAAGTCAATGGTTACAGCTACGTGAAACTCTGCAGAACCGACGAAGACGCTGAATGGGTGGGCTTTTATGTCTACATTTTGATGACGTTCCCCGGTCATCTATTTCCAAGCGGCCAATTATTATGAGAAATAATCTCCTGTCTTCTGCTCTCATTTCCGCCCAGGTTTTGATCAGTCGTGGATTTATTATAGGCCTACTGTTTCTTAAATAATAGTCATTGCCATAGATAATGCGCCATGTTATACTAAAAATTAATATATACAGGGTGGGCCATAAAAAAGACCCCCCCCCTAGGTTTTTTGCCAATATCTTGACCAAAAGTAAGAATTTCGACATGAAATTTTACAGTCTTATAGACAATTCATATTTACATATGATGGCCAGATTTCATCAAAATATTTCAAACAAACCAAAAGTTATGCCACTTTTAGGAAGGCCACCCACCGTTTTTTGACGATTCAAAAACGTAAACCAACAAAAAGTAGGTTTTTGCCCATATCTTGGCCAAAAGTAAGAATTTCGAAATGAAATTTTACAGGTTTTTAGACAATTCATATCTACATATGCTGGCCAGATTTCATAAAAATATTTCAAACAGAACAAAAGTTATATCACTTTTAGTGAGGCCACCCTACGTTTTTTGATGATTCAAAAAAGTCAAACAAACGGTTTTCTTCTGTAACAAAGCTAACAACATTCACCTGACCTTAACTTAGCCTACCAAACAGTGAATGAACCGTAAAAGCGATTTCAAACCTAAAATGACGGACTCAACGACTGCAAAGTCAATGGTAACAGCTTCGTGAAACACCGCAGAACCCACGAAGATGCGGAATGGGTTCGGCTTTTATGTCTACATTTCGACCCCGTTTTCCGGTGATTTATATCCAGGTGAATGAGAAACAATTTCCTGTCTTCTGCTTTCATTTCCGCGCAGGTTTTGTTCGATTGTAGATTTATAATTCCTTAAATTATAGTCATTGCAATAACTATAGGCCGTGTTCCATTAGAGCATATGCGCACGTGTGCCTAAATTAAAACGACAGTCTAAGCAAGATTGATTGAATGCATACATGTAAATGTATACATGATATTAAACATAAATTTAACTCTTTAATCATTTCTAACAATTGCTATGATTTCTTTCACGAGATCTTGTCATAAACCATGTCATGTAGAAGAGATCCTTCAAGTATTAATTGCGGCTAGTTACCTTACCAGAAAAGTAAAGACCACATGCAAGCAAGTACGAATGTGCATGTTCTTAACTTATTTTCATGTGCATGCAAGCATGCATGTTTATAAGATTGCATGCATTGTTGGTATGCAAGGATATTTGTAAGCATGCATGCATGTCAGTGAATATGCAAGCAGGCAAGCATGTCTGCACCTTTGTATGAATGTATACGCACAAATGCATGTATATGTAATTATGTACACTCTGTCTGTATGTACATATAATATATGTACATACAGACAGAGTGTACATAATTACATATACATGCATTTGTGCGTATTACATATTATGTAATTATGTGTGCATGCATGTATTGTGATTCTATGTAATCGCTCATAATGATTAATGCTTGGCTACAGTGGCAACCATGGACGACGAACACTGAGACTTATTAGGTATGTAAGTAAATGTCGATGAAGCTTCAGGAATTCAGTGCACAGCACGGACCACTGAGACTCTATAAGCCAATCAAAAGTCTTAAAAGACAGCAGCAACTGAGCCCGGGATAGGATTGGTTGTGGTTTAACCGTTTAAGCTGGGCTAACTTTCGATAGCTTTGCTTCGTCATTCAGTCTTGGCCAAACTATATGGAGGATGACAAGATAAGCCTTTGAGTTTCTTCTCCCCACCAGTTGATTCACCGTATATATATATATATATATATATATATATATATATATATATATATATATATATATATATATATATATATATATATATATATATATATAACCTGTGTTCTTAATGCATTCTCAAGCCTACCTGACTTTGTCTGGTAAAGTTTTTGTTGCCATAAATTATGCTATATAATACTTGAATTACAAACTGTGCATTGTGAATGCACTTGCTACTGCTATTTATTCATTTATTTATTTATTCCAATAAGTCTGATTTGACTTTATTTGATTTGATAGTCAGGTTTGACAGCATGACGCGTATATCACAATTTGGAACACCTGTTTTGATAGCTTTCAAAGGGATTTCTGATTGATCGCTTGTAGTCTAATAATTTAGGCCTATAGGCCTATCGTATATTGCTTTTCAAGCGAATATTATAAATCTTTGCGATATTAAAATAGAAATCTATAGTAGGCTATTAGGCCTCACCGGTAGAGCAATTTGTTTGAAAGTCTAAATTTCGTTCTCTTTGGAAATTTTAGCAAAAAACCGACTTTTACGAAGACTGTATTGAAATGATGCAGGTCTTCCTTGCTATCAAACTTAACTATGCAGATATAATACAATGAAACAATGAATTATTATTTTGCAGTTTATGCTATTAAAGTGCTGCGTAAAATTGCTGCTGATTGGTGTGCTGTGTTCGGTTAAGTTGATGGACCTTTCGACGTAGATCGTTCTGAAGATTGAGACCATAATAATTAGCCTATATTATCCTGTGCATGGGGTCCATCTTAATAGGTATGGAGGTTTGAGGAGTGAGTCTCGCCTCCTGAAGTTCCCTTTTTATCTATAGCTTAGGATTAAGAGATCAAATTAATGAAAAACTGCACAAATTGCAACTTATGATGATTGTGATAATGATGATAATGGCTCCAGGAGGGGCACCATCCCTGCCGACCAGAATACGAGACAATGCGACAAGACCGTTTGATGAGGCCAGCGACATGCTTAGGCTACCTTAGTGCCACAACAGCTACCTTGCATATGCACACGCGGCCCTATTCAGAACGCCTGCATACATTAGAGTTTCATAATTATGTTCAATTGTTCATATGATCCAGCAAGTGCAATGAAATTATTCGTTGCTGCTATCATCATCATCATCATCATCATCATCATCATCATCATCATCATCATCATCATCATCATCATCATCATCATCATCATCATCATCATCATCATCATCATCATCATCATCACCACCACCACCACCACCACCACCACCACCACCACCACCATCATCATCATCATCATCATCATCATTTGTCATTATCCAATATTATATCCTTTAGTCTATCGTTGACCCTTTATCGTTGTCGTTGTCGTCGTCGTCACCATCGCCGACGCCGCCAACATCACCGACAGGACTACGGCCACCGCCATTTTTATTATAACATCAGTCGAAACTTGAAGCTGCTCTTTCTATAGGTATACTGCATGAGTCGATGTCTACAGGAAAAACTGTTTTAAGAGTAAGATCCAGTTGTCGATTCTGTTTATATTAGGCACAACTGAGCAACAATTGCAAAATTCATAGAATCTTCTTTAATTTTGTCAATAAGTATGTTCCGTCCGTCTGGAATTGCGAGAGCGCAAATGACAAGAGCACAATAAAAAAATTATGCTCCTAATAACGCTTTCCGTGTCCGTTTAGTTTTGAAATGCCGCTGAATGCATATGCTTAAGTTAAGGACCACAAAGGCATTCTTCATGCATCGTCTTCAATCATCGCTACCAAGTCATATTCACGTTCGACTTATCCACGCAATACTTTCTGTAAACCTCCGGAGAAGGAAATCTACACTCTAGATTCTGATTTGGACAGCAACGTTTTTTACCGCAGATTTCACTAGTGTTTGCACATTGTGCCCTGAAACAAGATGCATACAACGCAAATAGAATAATGTGCAGTGGCGGCGCCAGGATTTAAGTTTCGGGGGGGCTGAAGCCTCGACCGAAATCTCATGACAATTTTCCGTTTTCGCCGCCAAAATTTCTGACGACCTTTTTTTTTTTTTAGTCATCGACCGAAATTTTAGGAAAATCCTGGGAAAATTGTCCATTTTCCCCGCCAATGGCACTTTTTTTAGGGGGGGGCTGAGCCTCCGGTAGGGGGGCTTAGCCCCCCCAGCCCCCCTAGCGCCGCCACTGATAATGTGATGTCTGCAATTTTGAAAACACAAGATTCAGAATGTGTTTTAAAGACTAAGCTTATATCGGCATTCATGCTGCAGAACATACTACCGAATTGATGCATGTGTTCATTCCGAAGTATAGTGAACACAGTCAGTAGGCCTATACGACGCCTGTAATATTAATCTCTCTTAAAGTTTACGGAATATTGTGAGTGCGCACAACTCTGGAAGCTAATTAAATATAAAGCGATTCTCTTCCAAGACGCGAATGCTATAATAATATAGATTTATAGAAGTATGCAGTGTTTAAGAACAATATAGCCTACTGTTTGACTATCGTTTGTTTAATTCCCAATGCATTTCATCAACATGCTCCAGCTCTTCAAACTTGCTACAGCGCCTTTCACATTATCCTTAAACATTGCAGTAGTATATGAGATGCAGTGGCGGCGCTACGGCAGGTCGCGGCAGGTCATTTGACCTGCCTATTTTGCTCACGACCTGCCTAATGACCTGCCTAAAAAACTTTGGAATTTTTAATATCTTTTACATTATTTTATTTAAGTGAATGAAAACTCAGCATTTTTCCTAGCCCAAAAGATCACTGGTGTTGTGGTGCAATTATTAGATCCAACCGACTTTTACGTATGATCCTATCTATAGTATGCTATAGGTAAATATAGAGGTCTAACTATAGGTTTATAGGAAACCTATAATATGAATCAAACAGTAAGGATAAGAAATCAGAGGAAGGAGTAATTGGTAGGGGATGAGGCAAGGCTGCCCGCTATCACCACTCCTCTTTACCATATACAATTATACATAGAAGAACAAATTCAAGAGGCAATGGAACAGACAGGAGAGAGTGCCAAAGTGGGTGGAATACTCGTACACTGTAAGAATCCAGGAGCCCTAAGATGCTGGCGACCACACAGGAGGGGCTGCAGAAATTGATGGATCAACTAAATAGGACATCAATAAAATACAACCTGAAGACAAATATCCGAAAGACAAAGATTATGAGGATAAGTGGAGCGGAGAAGATAGCAGTGAAAATAACAATAAATGGAGAAGAAGTGGAACAGGTCAAGAGGTTCTGCCATTTGGGAAGTATGATAACAACCGAAGCAAGATGCCATAGTGATATAAAAGAATGGTTTTTGGAAAACATGAAAATATCACTGGTGGCCGCCATAAAAGTTGTATAAATTTTGTTCTGTTTGAAATATTTTTGACGAAATCTGGCCTTCGTGTGTAAATATGAATTGTCCTTAAGACTGTAAAATTTAATTTTGAAATTCTTACTTTTGGCCAAGTTATTGGCAAAAACCTAGGGGTTTCTTTTTTTGGCGCACCCTGTCTATATCACGAGATTTTGATATATTATTATTTACCAGCTGGCGCGATTGTGAAACAAGATAGGCCTACATCAGTCTATTGCAAATTCATTTGGGGTTACATAGAACTAAATTCTGTTACGATATTCCAATCCCTTCTCAAGAAATTAGCATGAACACACTGGGGTCCGAGCGGACCCAGCTTAGGCTTTCGTTACCAAAAAATCCTTTGGCACTCGAGTGTTAAGAGAGAAATCATAGAAGGGAGATTGGGGGAAAAGAAAGAGAGGAAGACCGAGACAGAAGATGCTGGGATGGATGATGACCCACGGTTACTCCGATACAACGAGCTGAAGAGAAAACAACAGCGACGAAAAGAACGACGCCATGGCCATTTGAAGCTGAAACCTGCAGAGGGGTAGAAAACTTAAAGAAGACAAGAATGCCTACGTGCTTTAAATTCAATCATCAATTTCTTCGACCTGCCAAATAGTTCCCAAGACCCCGACGCGACCTGCCGAAATTTTAGAGCTGGCGCCGCCACTGATGAGATGTTCAAAAGCACCGTACATGTAGTTCAACACTTTATCGTTTGTTAGGCTAAATTCCCAATACGTTCCATTAAATAATATTATGTTGCACCTCTTTTTTAAGATTCGTCTGCCGCAGCCCCACGCATATCGTTCACAATACTTCTTATAGCGCCTTTTCTGTTGTCATTAAACATAACGGAAAATACATGTAACTATCGTCATTAGAGTTATTCAAACCTTTTTGCCGCCCGAAGATATTCAGGTAATTTCACATTCTTAGTGTATGGCCTTCCGTGGTGATTTATCTTATCATCTAAAAAGCATTGGTAAGTTGCTAAACATATTTCATGTAGCCTAGTAAGTTAGTAACAGTGGTTCAGAACCTAAAGTTAGCATACGGAATCAGTGTGGTCATCGGGATATAAAGATAACGCAATTTAATTATGTATGTCCTACATAATTTTTGAAAGAAATTTTTGGCTAATTAGGGTTACTTGGACCTACCCGGCTATGCCCAAGTTTAACTAAGTTCCAATACTGAAGTGGGACTGATTTTTCTCACAATGTGACGCGAATTAATATGTAGGCTATGCTGCTAAATTGATTGGAATCAGATACCCGGTTTTTCAGTCAAGAAAGCTTATCATGATTATTACTTGTTTTTAAAGGTAGCAATTATAATGTTTCCATAGCATAAACAGCTGCGAATATCGCTATAGTAATTAATTAGTCCGTAATTTAGTCGTTAAATGCAGGCGCATATGCGAATATAGACAGAGTTTTAGGGCAATGGAACGTGGATCATATGGAAGATTAGCATTCATCACGGACTTGGTATTACTTTGCTGTACCCTAGCGAAGTTCGCCTGAACTTATCATTTGGCAAAGTGCCTTGGTACAATGAGCAGTGGAGCGTGATAGCCGCCTTGCACGATTGTCATAGTAGCCTAGATTTAAATTCCACCTTGAAATAACTTGAGATCATCACCGTGACGTTCATCCGTACATATTAACAATTGCAACATAAGTCAATGATTATTAATTTACCAATGTTCATATACCGCGAGAGATCAGTTTTTTAAATATTAGCATCTTCATATGAGAAGAATAAGAAATGATGAAAAAGAAGACAAAGAAGACAAATAAGACAAAGAAAGAAAGAAAGACAACAGATGGAACAAAAAAGAGGGGGTAGAAAGCAAGGTCAAAGCTGCCACAACAGAAATGTAAATATTACAATAGGACCAATGTTCATTATGTAGAAAAAATCCTCACCTATCGGCAAATCTTTCTCCCATCGTGCCAGTGAAAGCGACAGACCTCCGCAGCAGACAATACAGATGTACAACAAGAGGCAGATCTTCTTCATGATTTGAATATATTTAGGTCGTATTCGCCAACAGCAGATCCGATACCAACAACGATTGGCTATATCTCAAATACCCTTAAGAACAATAGATTTCATTGGGATAAGAAGAATAAAAATGCCAGACTTTTCTAGTATTTATTTTGATATGTAGGGCCTACATGTTCTCACCAAGCAGTCAAGCGCTCAGTCGCTCACCTGTATAATTTATTTATGGTTTTATTTTAAGTAAGTAAATAAGAAATCCTTATTAGCACGAGACAAACGCTCATACTTTACAACGACCATAAATACTGTGGCGAAAAGTAGCACAATATTTTGGGGCCCGAAACATTATTGAAATGAATTCAAAATGACGAAATTTATTATATAAGAAGTAGGCTATTAGAGGCTACGTCATTCTGTATTGTATACTGCATGAGGCGTATAAATAAGACGCATTGCAAAGTAAAACAAGTAACCTTCTAGGTAAGTTTTATTTGAAAGCGTTCAAACAGCAACATTACAGGTCTTGTGTTTTACCAAGTTCAATTATTTTCGGGTTTAAGAATTAAATTTTTACTAGGCCTGCACTATATGTTTTGTGTCTTCTAATAACAAGCACTGGTATGGCCGGTGGCTATATATGGCTGTGAAAGCTGGACACTGAGGAAGGAGGAGGAAAGAAGAATAGAGGCATTCGAGATGAAGTGTCTGAGATTAATCATGAACATATCTTGGACGGAAATGCGGAGGAATGAGTGGGTCCTGGAGGAGGCAGGAGTGGAGAGGAGTCTTCTGAGGACGGTAAAGGAAAGAAAACTTACTTACTTCGGACACATCATGAGACGAGAGGGAATATGCTTGGAGAAAGACATCATGCAGGGCACAATGCCGGGAAATCGGAAAAGAGGAAGACCGAGAACAAACTGGTTGGGGAACATAAAGGACTGGACGGGATTGGAAATGGATGAAATGATCAGACTTGCGGAAGACAGGAGACACTGGAGGAATATTGTTCATGATGCGGCCGAACCTCGTAACGAGGATGGCTGAGAACAGAACAGAACAGAATAACAAGCAAAACTATTTAGTCCCAGACGCCTTGGGAAGAAGACCTGTGTAAGTTATGAAACCATTTTTTCAGTCATTAATCGAATGAAATCCAGCTTCTAGATTCTCATCTTCATTAACACAATGAATAGCAGTTAAAAAAATGCTGACCTGTTGTAACCTGGAATATAACAAAAATTGAACGGTGATTTTAAATTCCGTAGGCTAAACTTCTTGAATTTGAATCGTCCATATTGAAGCAGGTGCTATTTTTTCATAGGCATTCACTTGCCCAAACAGAGACATCGAATGAAGATTTATGCGTTTGTTTTCTTAAATACGACAGAGTTTTATTTTTTCATTGATTCAGGTGAGGCAATACAATAATGCTTGAACCTATACGGTTGTAAATTTTGAGACTTCATTTCCTTCATAACAAAGAAGTTCTATTACGCTCTAATAAAGCGGTTTGCCCTGATGTTGACTTTGCACGCATAACTAACAATAGTTGTTGTTGGTAGTTTAGGGAAAATCTGGTGTAGCGAATGGAAGAAATTCGTCAGACCGCCATGCATACAATTAAGGTCCTTTGTCTGGTTAGGACCCACCAAGGCCGTAGCTTGAGGTGTTTTGGGTGTTTTAACAACCCCTGAAATGAAATAGTGTAGAAATGTTTACAGAGTGCGACTCAATTCGAGCTGCACTGCCAATCAATTTGCTAACCTGAATTTTTTTGCACCTTTCAAGCTGTTTGCGAGAGACGCTGCTTTGGCATCCGGTCTCCATTGTGTTGCTTAACAGCAATTTGTCATATCAAGGATGATTAGTGTCACCCTCTTCTATTCTCAAGGATTGGCACTGGCATTGCCAAAGTAAGAGCAGCGGCGGTCGATGACAAGATTGTCTTTAACTTCCTGCTCCGATACTAAATAATTAAGCGAACCAGCGGCAACCCCTAGCAACGTTACATGTCATCATCATCATCAGCAGCAGCAACCATGGGCTCAACGCCGTAGGACCGGTGTATGATGCCATCTTCACTAATTCTCTTCCATCGTCCTCTGTCCATTGCCGTGTGGCTCAGCTCTTGGAGCGATGCTTTACCCCATCCGGTGACATTGTCTAGCCACTCTCTCTGAGGCCTTCCTCTTCTATTTGTAGGCTACCATCCGTCAGTGTAATAATGCCTTTCTAGATTTTTTCCATCGCTTTCAGCATTGTTGTCGCCTTTGCTATTCCAAACCAATATTACTTTCCTGCTGTTGTCCAGATCGTACGTCATGTTGCTCCCGAGGTATGTGAACGTTTCAACGTTCTTCAGTTGATTCCCGTCGATGACAAGCTTCTTTCAAGGATCCTTCTAACCAAATACTAGCGTTTTCGTTTTATCAAAGTTCATGGTAAGGTCACACCTCTTCCCTTCCTCATGCAGGGTCCGTTACATAATTATGCACAAATCTATTCACGCTCAATGTCGTACGCGTGCTGTTGGCTATAATCTATATGCAAGGCTATTCAAGTATTTAGGTTAGTTTACATTACCACTAATATATAGTAAGATTTCAGGGCAGGACAGATCTAGTCTCTTCTTTCTTAAGACATAACGCAATTAGTTCACAATGCTATTAGCCTACATTACGGACAGAGAGACAGACGTAGACAGACAGAATGATAGAATGACTGTGACGGGCAACATTTGGTTCACAATGGAGATCAAGTGAATGATCGTCGCCATCGGTCAAATTACGTGTAGAACGTACAAAGCACATATATAATATTATATATAATATATATTATGTATACGAGCTTCATGTGTCCTACATATAAAGTGGCCGATGGTGACTGGTCGACTCTTTTCACAGGTCGACAGGTCCAGCTCTTATCAAAGAAGGTAATGATCTACTTGCTCATCGAAATGTAACTTCACCCCGTAAAATAACCTTAGAAGAAATTATTCCAAGGAAACCGTTTCAATGAAATTAATTCAAAGAAATAATTTCCATGAAATCGTTTCAGCAAAACTATTTCAGGTACGCGACATCCGTCCAAATTCAGTACAGATCTCTACTCATCTGTAGACATATGAAAGCCACATTACTCTTTACCTCTTAGAAAATCTGCACAAGGGCCTAATTTTAAAAAAAATGATGTTTTGAAAGACAAGTAAGATGAGTCATATGTTGTGTAGTTTGCGATAGCAACGAGCAATTGCCCGTTGCAACGCTGACAGGATATTTTAAGTGAATTTGAAATAGAGAGAAGTACGTCCTAAGACGGACTAATTGCTTATATATAGCTATTCAGAGGATGTCATTTCTCTGATTGGTCAATTCCATTGAGCATTCATGCACATCTGTGTATCATGTGGGGCGCGGTGGTGTAGCCTAGTGGTGGCGTCGTTGCCTTGAAGCCGGAAGGTTCGAGGTTCGAATCCACCTCAAGTCGCCGCGTAGGGACCTTGGGCAAGTCCTTCACTCGCAATTGCTCAGTGCTTCGGCGTTTTTTTTACAACTATGCTTATTATAGTAGGCTACGATTTCATGGGAGGACAGATCTAGTATTTTTTTTCTTTAGGCATAACGCAATTAGCTCACAATGCTGTTACATTACGGACAGAGAGACAAACGTAGACAGACAGACTGACAGTATGATTCGAAAATGCAACCGGTTCACAATTCATGGATTTCCAGTAAACGATCGTCGCTATCTGCCAAATTATGTGTAGAACGTACAAAACCCATATATAATTATATATGAGTTTCACGTGTCCTATATATAAAGTGGCATTAGGGGACGTAGACGACAGGTTAAATAAAACAAGTCGACAGGTCCAGCTCTTATCAAAGAAGGCAATAATCTATTTTTTTCATCGAAATATAACTTCATCCCGTAAAATAACTTGAGAAGAAATTATTCCAAAGAAACTGTTTCAAAGAAATTAATCCAAAGAAATAATTTCCATGAAATCGTTTCAGCCAAACTATTTCAGGTTCACGAAATCCATCAGAATTCAGTACAGATTCTATTGATCTGTAGAGTGTAGACGTATGAAAGCCACATTACTCTTTACCTCTTAGAAAATCTGCACAAGGGCCCAATTTTTAATAAATGATGTTTTGGTAGACAAGAAAGACGAATTATATGTTGTGTAGTTTGCGATAGCAACGAGCAATTGCGCGTTGCAACACTGACAGGATATTTCAGGTGAATTTGAAATAGAGAGAAATCAATCCTAAGACGGACTAGTTGCTTTTATAGCCAATGTCAGAATTTCAGAGGATGTCATTCCTCTGATTGGTCAATTCCACTGGGCATACATGTAAATGCAAAAATGTAAATGTAATCGGATTTTTATATAGCGACTGTCTTATGGCCTCGACCCTGAGGGTGAGATCCTTCACCACCGCTCGCCCGTTTGAATGGACGCCACGCCATTTAGGTGCCCGTGGACGGACCGTGCTAGCCCGAGATTTTGAATCTCTGAAAATAATAGCCACCTTCGGGAATCGAACCGCGGCCCGCACGCTCTCTTTCACAGACGCGCGGCCGCCACCTCTCTTACCGAGGTAGCTAACATGCACATCTGTCTGTCATGAAACTCAATAGATATAGGACCATAGTTATTTTCCATAGCAGCTGAAACTACGTCATAATTATCAGAATGCTAATAAGCCTACTTATAATATTTGAATATTGCTCATAGGCCTTGGTGACGTCGAGGTGAATAATCCATTGTGTTGGTTGCCATGACAGCATGCTAATCTCTTAAACGGTATTGTTGCGTATAATATTCATGATCGTCACTAGTGACGTGTTTGTTTCCGTGGTGGTGACGCAATTATTCTCCGTCAATCGTGGCAGTGTCCGGTTCGTCTGTAGCCCAACATTCAGCGGGTACAGATCGCCCCTACAGTCCAAGTCCACGAGTAGGCCTACCCTGACAGACAGGGCTGTAATCAAGGGTATACGCGGGAAGTCCAATGAAAACCATACCGTTGACCTAAATATTGCTGGAACGCGTAAAATCTGGCCATCATGCGTAAAGTAATATGAATTGTCTTTAAGCCTATAAAATTTCATTTCGAAATTCTTACTTCTAGCCAAGATATCGGCAAAAAAACGCAGGGGATCATTTTTATGGCCCACCCTGTAGAATGGTCTTTCCTCTTCTAGGCCTATGGGCTAAGCTCAAGTCTGGTCTCCTCCCCGCATCCTCTTGCTCTCTCATAAGGACGTCTCTTTTTCAACGGGGCTTGTGTGCTGAAAGCGCCACTGTATAGTGTATAGCCTGTGCGGCAAGAGGTGCACTATAAATACTTAGATGAGATGCGATACAACAGCCTATTTTTGAGCTTGCGTTCATTTAGACCTGATGGACCGGATCAGATTCTCAAATCCACTATTTTAAGTTCTCCAAGCTACTCAGTCTGAGTTCCAATTATGCTCGGGACTTATGATATTATTGTTTTATCGCTAACGTCTTAGATAATTTCGTTGGCTCATACAATTAGGTCCACAAAAGTCACTGCACAAATTCTGATTTCCAATTCCAACTGCACATAATTATTTCTTTCCCAACTACTCACTTTGTGACTTTGTGCCCAGCTGCACGTTAGAATAAGCACTGGCGTGATATTTTTAGTTTGACAGACACATAGTCTGAAGTCATCTGAGCCGAATAATAATTGTTATCAGACGAATTGTTTTAGTTTGGTTCATGTTATGGACACGTGTCTCTTCTGAAAACAAAGCATAGATCATCCAGATGAACCCAGATTCCGTTTGTTCTGTTGGAATGAAAGACAGTAAGTTTTGATTAGCCTACACGCTTGTTTTTTTTATAAATAACAAATCCATAGAACATCTTGATATCAGCTGCATTCTCTTGCATACAGAGGAATAGAAACTTGTTTCCTTAACCCACAGTGTCAACTAGAAATAAACAAAGCCTTAGAACATTTATAAGATCTGTGTTCTGCCTTCACGTCAAAGTGATTGACGACATCGTACGAACACGCGTAGATGACACAACCATGATAGGCCTACGTGGCAAAAGCTATAGCCTAGGCCTACGCGAATTCCTTCACGTAGAAGACGCGAACGTTGCCTAAGTGCTCTTAAAAGCACAGCAATCTGGTCATATGCTTAGCCTATATCTGATGTTTTAGAAAGAACACTGGTTTATTTCCAACGTGAAGATGAAGACGATCTGCGTTTTGCTTCTGATCTGCATTCTGGTGACAGAATATTCGTATTCAGCCGAATTGCGCAGATGTAAGCATAGCTGATTTCTATAGTTTCACAGGTCATAAAATTATGAACCAAAATATGATTGATAACACTTCTTTCGTTCTCTGCCCTCCGACAGGTTCGTGTGTCCAACGTCGCTACCGGTACTCAGCTCTATTTTGTGCGTCTCTCCTCAGTTCTCTGTAGCCTTCCTTTGTCATCATCCAGTCCAGCAGCATCGTATTCTTCGTCTCTTTCTCCCCTCCAGGAACCCATTCAAGACTATTGGATCCACCTCCAGGGCTGTTTTTAAGGAATTTTTAGAACTGCACAAACCCTTTCTTTGCCTTCCCATCCTCCATGGTAAATTACTCCCACTCGCAGGACGATGACCTTTTTCTCTAGTTTTTACTGTACAGAATTGTTTCTACAACTGCACAGATCCATTTAGAACTGCACATTTTGTGTAGCCTACAACTGCACGCTAAAAAGTCCTGTCCACCACGGAAAGGATTCATAGGCGGAGACCTGGGCGGAGACTTGGGGGGGGGGACGGAAAGATTTTGTATGGACGAATGGCTGAGTGTCGCAGAAAAATTTCCATCTTTTGCCGGTCAAAATTTCTGACGACCGGCGAAATCTCGAGAAAAATTTCTCTTTTCGCCGCCAAAAAAGTTGACTTTTTTTAGTCATCCGGCCGACGAAATCTCTCAGAAATTTTCTGTTTTCGCCCCGCCAAAAAAGTTGATGACCTTTTTTTTGTCTTGGCGCTCAACGATTGGGGGGGACAAATGCATGGGCCGTCCCCCCAAGACCTCCGTTGGGGCCCTTGGGGGGACCGTCCCCCTAGGTCTCCGCCCATGAAAGGATTCGATAGGCCTACTGTTGCAGTTCGTGCAGCAGCTCTGATAATAATCATGCTCTGTATGATTGGTAGAACGAGCCTACAACGCCTAGGCCTACTTCGTGCCTGTGTGGAGTCACTGGCTTGGCTAATTAGACATAGGCCTAGCCTATATAATTGTCCATTTAAATGCAAGAACATTTTTTCATGCGCTGTTTTCCTTTAAATTGGAATCAATCGCTATTTTGTAAACAGAATCGAATAAATAAACGTTTTTTGTACCATTGTAGCTGATAATTTGAACAACGAAAATTTGGTCGATGCAAAGCAGGAACAATTTCTAGAAACGAACAACGGAAAGAACAAGAAGAGGTTTTTCTTGTCTTTGATAAGCGCAGGAAGGTAGGCCTATATATAGCCTATAGGTCTTTCATTCTAGACGCATGTAGGCTACAATGTACATGTAGGCTACATGTAGGCCTATAGCCTAACTTCAGTTTTGCGCAAACGATTATCAGGCAAAGATTGAATTCATGCTACTCGAACGATCGATCGATAGCCTACTGGAATGAGCTGGTTATTACATTCACCAGCTACGCTTTTTCAACCGCAACTATCCGGCATCGAAACTGAAAACACTGCCTTTTCACAGATCCTATCTCGATTCCTCCATTTTCCCCCTACCTCCCACGCCGTTTCAACTCTTAACTTCCCCCACTATTGCCATCTAACTGCCTGCCTGTCTGACTCTCCGGTTCTTGGCCTGCTGTCTTAGCCTGTCTATTGACTTTGTTTTCATCGAGCGCCTGTGATTAAGCTGGTTCCTGCGACTATACCCTGTTTTTGGCGCTGTAGTAGTTAGCCTACTATAGTTTACGATTGCAATTAAGCATATGATTGCTTTCAGCATATTTAACTACATGCCATAGGCGCAACAACCCTATGGGACCCACGGGACGCGTCCACCCCAACTTTTGAGTGGTCCCCTAACTTTATTATTATGGTCCCCCCAACTTTTAGGTCGTGATTCATTTGGTCCCCCAACTTTTAGGACGTGATTGCACCTATGCTACATGCCACGGGATCCATGTAGGATTGTAGGTTTTTTGGGGGGAGACGAAACAGGGCTCGGTGGACAGTAATTAGGCTACTTGTAGTGCACACACAAGTAGAAAAAGCAACAACAAAATATATAGGCCATCTATTAGACAACTCTGCACATTTTGCATGCATCAAACACTAACCAGGTCCTGGATTGCATAAAATTTCTCAAAGGCTATTGACACAATTTGACAGCATCAAGCTGCCAATCAGCCCATCAGTGCGATTATTATATAATATTCAATAATACCGGGTAGGTTACCGGTACCTATAGGTCCACATAGGTCTATTCCCATTCACAGCCTTCCTAATGCCCATATAATTGACATCAAGTGTTTCGCACGCTGGGCGGGCACTGCTATTATAGCCTAGTCGTTTGTATGTTTGTATGTGCACTTCTTATAGCGCCCCTTCAAGCTCGCTGCTCAGAGGCACTCCCGACTACAGAGCGGACACTGCATCGGAGCTTCACGCCGAAGCGCTTAGCAATTGCGAGTGAAGGACTTGCCCAAGGTCCATACGCGGCGAATTCAGGAAGTTCAGGTGTATTCGAACCTGCAACCCTTCCGCTGCAAGGCGACAAATATACCCACTACACCACCGCGCCCCACAAAGTCGCTTATAATTAGGCCTATGCCTAGCACCAATCGGTTTTATTATCGGAGATCCATTCAGTTATATTGCGAAATTTTGTTTCAGATCAGATAGAATAAACAAGGCTGCACCGCCAGCAGATGTCTGCACACGGAAGTGGGCTCGTTGCGAATATACGCCATGCCCTGCGAGTTGTAAGTGCGACGAGCAATATAGTCAGAACGCCTGGAATCTCGTTAAAGTTTGCGTGTAACACTACACTTCAAAAAGCCCGTTACAAGGAAGCAATAAATTATTGTAGCCTACGACCAGTAAGGATGACTTCGCCAGTCTGTTACGATTGGGTGATGATGGCGTAGCCTATTTACCGTCGACGTCGTCTGCTATCTGCTTATATATAAAGCAACGAACAAAATCTGACATGCGTTAGGGTTTTCGAAATGATGAACAAAATTACAGTTGCCTGGCCTTACGTGCTTCGTTGTTTATCTTCTTATGGGGATCGTCCATATAATTATAATTAAGTAACACTATTTTGGCAGAAAATTGGGCAGGCCTACTTGTCAATTTCACGACCCCCCAAAATTTTTACTTTTTCTTATCAGTCGGTTTCGATATTGTTAAAGAGAAATCTAGAGCAGTGGCGATTTACAGTAGCGGCGCCAGGAGGGCTAGGGGGCTAAGGCCCTAAAAAGGCCATCCTTTTTTACATGTAAAAAACTTAAATATAACCAAGAGAGTTCGACCAAAATTAATGACTAAACAAAAGGTAAGAAATTTTGGCGAATGAAAGAGCACACGTGAAGGGACAGGTCCCGTTAGTAGGGGCCCGTTGAGCAATAAAGTGGCAGATCCCATGACGGTGTGATGATTAGAGTGCTGAGTCTGCTGACGCTGCTGGGCACATAATAAGGACTGGGCTATAATTACTATATGATACTGTTCGGATGTGCAATCACCCACCAGCATAAGACTAGTCTGACTAGCCAGATACTTCGCGAGTTCTCCTTTCTTGTCACATAAAATTATGAGAGAATGATACAGTAGACAGGATCCAGCCTCCCCAAAACTTAAATCCTGGCGCCGCCACTGGTGGTGAAATAATATAGTATCGAAAATGTTATGGCCAGTGTTTAATCCAGACATCTCTGGGGGGGAGGCGAGGGGGCGGGGAAGTTCCCCTAGAAATGAAATTCAGCCGCCCCAAACAATGTCACAAAGACAAGAAAGTCATCAGTTTTTAAAGTACCGGAGTTGGTTTGTTTTTCTATCTGAAATTTAAGGAGAAATACTTAAAAAGTTATCAGAAAAATGACTGGCCAAAGGATGTTGTTGCCTCGTCAGTGTCTCGGGTCAGCGGATGCCGCCCGCTCAAAATGGCAGTCTGTCCTGTCGCCCCCAGAAACCTGAATTTCCTTCCACCTCGAGGCAGGGGGACAGATTAAATACTGGTAGACAGTACAAGCCATGGTTTCATCTTCATATAAAAAGATTCGCAATTCCTGTTTGCCTTTCCTAAATCTATTATGAAAATGCATGTACCGTGTACATCCACCCTCCGCTTGCACCATGATCTGAACCTCTGAAATCGTTCATGATGCAAACATTGCCAAACCTTGACTCAACTATCGAAGAGTAACACCATTTTGTTCCATTTCAGTCATTCACACTCAGTTTATTCCTAGGCAATTCGGTTGACAGCCAACAATTTATACTAGAAAACTTTCAAAATGTAACTAAATCCACAGAGAGCAATTACCATGCGAAAGTGCATGAGGCACCTTTGCAATGATCCATCACAACATTGTCACAATTGAAGCCAGTGGTTAAAGTGGTTTGGGTGAGCAGTGGGAATGCTGAATGTGAGTGCAGTAGGAACACTGAAGAAGAATATTATTGAAATGCATGTGTTTTGGAGTTCCATCATGATGAGCCAGCCAAGAATTTTGACAGCAGTGGGAACGCCGTTCCCACCCACTTTAAACCCTGATTGAAGCAGAATTGAACGATACCATATTATGCTATAAATTATTTTAAAATGAATATGGATAAGCTCAAAGCCTTCAAAGGGTTGTCACAGCAGCACAATACATGCAGGTACACCATTGTGCATACATGAACATAATAAGTACATACATACAAATAATTTTTATGGGTTCGACCAGTTTGGACCACCATCTCCAGGTGCTTTCCTTTGCTGCTCCATTCCTGCTCTTTTAAAACCTTTACTTTCGGAGTTCAATGCAAAAACTGGATCCTTCATCCCCAAGTTAATTACTTCAAAAGAGAAGTATTCAAATTAATTTTCATCACCAGTGACCACCACACTAACAGTTAGGCACTAATTATTTAAAAGAAATCATTAACAATAATAAGCCCTGTATTAGCCTAAGCACATCTCTTTATAACCAATCAATAAAGAATTTAATCAAGAAAAGAAACTACATAACTACTTATCAGTGGCTAAAATAATTAGGGTAATTAACATTCTCCGATTCAACTTATTTCACATACAATCTAACATTTACTGAAACAAAGCAAAGCCACACCAAGACGGAAAATAATTAGAGTTTATTATTGAATATAATTAATTCAACCGAATACAATGGATCGTGAAACTCAAATGCTCCTCAGCAAAAACCATTCGAAAACAGATTTCAAATTGAGATTTACAGACTAAAAGCAGCATGCTGACCATTCAGCGGCTCTTTATAACCTTGGTCTGTATAAAAAAATATGCCCTCATTATTTTATTTACTATATCGTCTCTCTTTGTTCACTCTTCTGCAGACACCATGGCAATCAGTGCAGCAAGTACTTATCTATGTCTTATTAAAGCCATCCACCCTTCATACAACTATTGATCTTTGGCTTTCGACGTGTTTTCTTCCGTGTGCTGATGACAACGTGCCACAATCTGATCGAAACTGTTCAAGTATCCGAGGGATATGACTCGCAGAAATCCCATCAGGAAGAGCTGAACACAGAACATCAGAAGTTATGATCATGCAATCAGATTTATATACATGATACATCAAGATTTTAACCCTTTACCGAACAAGGGTATAAGATTTCCCATACCATTTCTATACTTAGGTTGGTAAAAGGTTATACAACACTTTAAGAAAGATAATTAATTCGTTGAAGACTGATGTAGCCACACACCAGATAAGCTTGCACTTTTTAAAAACTAACGTTATTACTTGCAGAATTATGCAAACGGTAAGGAAAGTGATATGTTCCATTATTCCGAGTCAAATAATTGAACTCTTAATCTCTTATCTTCTTACAGAAATGTTATAACATAAAATAGGTCATCTTAAACCATTCTTCATATAATTTTGGTATTTTTCTACGCTCACTCTATGATGAAAACACATGTGGACAAAGACAATCTTAGGCATATATTCCATTTGATCAATTGCTTTTTGTATCTGAAAGTGGTGTGTCTATCAAGTTTTCTTACCAATAAATGAATATAATAATATCTATTCTGTTTCCTGCAAGAACCTTGTAGAACCTTTCCTTCTTAAATGTCAAGGATTAAGCAACAAGCTTCATGCTCTAGCCAATAATTAGCCAGGTCTTTTGGCCTCACTGGCATGTCCACAAGTCCACGCAGAAGAGATAAACAAGACTCCACAATATCACTGATTTTTTGCATTTTCAGTGTTCCATGTTTATAATCAACTGGCTCCATAGCTTCCCAGTTTTACTACAACCTTAAAAATCTTGACTTTGTCCTTGAACCTTGAACAGTTAAAGCATATTGCCATACTACGATTATAGATACACTAGCTTCTTATGACATTCATAAGTAATAATGCAACCTGTTGAACAGCTTCGAATATGGAATTGGCCGGCGACATTCCACTCGTCAGTAGCGACAACATCCACCCATCTATGCCCATGTAACTCAAAAACCGACCGTTCTAAAACGAAGAAGGACATGATGTATTTTGCACAGACGTTAATTGTTCAGGAAAATTATTTGGTACCATGGTCAATTCACAAAATCATTCGTACAACCCGCAAAAGATGTCAAAAGATTGGCTACTGCATCTGTGCATTTTCTTCCATACTCTGGTATCAAATTAGTTTCAGTGGTTCTCTATATGGGATTGTCATTTCAGAAAGTGGCTGTGTGACCTTATGTACACTGTAAATCCAGATGGTAAACTTATTAACTTATTAATAAGAAGCTATTATTACCGGTATACAGAAAATGAGGAAAAGGGAAAATTTGAAAGCTGCAATTTTAACTGTCAACCAAAAATTAATGAAGAACTTACCAAAACGTCATTCACAATTGTTTTCGCGACTTCGTCTGGCTTGAAAAGACCTGATGTTTCCGATATCAGTCTCGTTTCTAGAGGCTAGAAATAGAAAAGATTATAAATGAAAGAACACACAAAAGCAGAGGCAATTAAATGGTTTTTAAAGAATTTATAATTAGATGCTTCACCATGTCAATCTGCCGTGCAACCTGCACAGCAAAATTTCAAGATCTGTGTAATAACCAATGCTTTTTTCTTTAAAAAAATCAATCATAGCAGGCATACAAGTTACCAGTTATAAGATACCAGTTACATAGTATAAGTTACCAGTACACCAAATGTACATCATGCAATGCTTAGTTGAGTTCATAGATAACTTTCAACCTGTAACTATAATACTATATAATTATATAAATAAAGCAGTGCTCAGTTGTAGCTGGATAGGTAATTAAATTAATTTCATTTGCAATTCGGTAGGTTAATTAAATCACCTTGGTCTTCATCTCTTCCACGTAACCTGGAGTGTCTGTGTCTGGTGGAAAAGCAAGGCAAACTCGTATGTTGTACGGAGTGACCTGGAAAGATTCAACCACAAATAAGTCACTTACGATACATGATTGGGCTTTAATTCAACTCGCCTACAATGTTGGCCTTTAGTCATTCAAGCATTACTCGTCTACAATTGAGCTATAATATTTATTATTTAAAAGCAAACAGGAAGAGGTACCTTGAAAGTGCAATAAAACTTCAGGCACAGTTCCATGATTGAAACTCAATAAAGGCACAAAATGACACGAACTGATAACATAAAGTTGACAGTCTTAATCACCTTTTGATCAGCCACTTAAGGAGAAAACAGACAGAATCAGATATACAAGATTTCCTTGGTGCGGCCAAATCCTAAACTTGACGACGGCTAAAGAAGTATGAAAAGCCAACACTCTGTGAGTATTTACATAAGATTTTGAAATATGAATATATATATGCAAAAGCCCTGACATATATATATATATATATATATATATATGTGTATATATATATGTATGTATACACATGTATACATTTAACAAGAGTCACCTACACTTTTATCATTTCAATTTGCTTCTAAAAACATTTCTTATAGAGCATAAGATATGTTAAGGGGCCCATGGCTGCTCTGTCCAGAGGCCTGGCATTTCTTTCATCAGACACACAGACATTAGACACAGATGGAATAGATAGATGTTACTTAGTAATATTAAGACTCTATCAATCACACTAAAAGCAGGACAATCTAAGCGATCTGAACACATGTGACTTAGAATACACTGTGTCCCAATAAATCGGGGCCACTTTTTATAATGTGAATAAAACAGGCAAATCTTAATCGATTTTCAAAATTTCAAAACTGTTTTTATTCTGAGATAATTATCTTGCACTGATTCAAATATTAAGTTTCTGGCATGAATATTGACGTCACAATTACGTCATTTGCATCATAGAATTCAAATGTTAAGTACCGCTACCAGTGCGACACTCCGACGAACTGGTCAAATCAATATTTCTTAGAAGCTTATTTAGACTGCTCACTGTCCATCCCTTGTCCGGAAATTTTCGAATAAACTTTTTTGAGCCGTAATGTTTATTTTTCCGTAAGAATTTTATTACAATTTTGTCTTCTTGGCTGAACGCCATTCTCTGACGATTTTTTTTTACATTTGGTTTCGATATGTAAATTAATGACGTCATTATGACGTAATTTTTTAGTGAGAGCCGTTCATAAATTACCAATTTGTATATAATTATCTCAGGATCAAGCCTGTTTTGAAATTTTGACAATCGATGAATATTTGCCAGTTTTATTCACATTATAAAAAGGGGCCCCGATTTATTGGGACACAGTGTATATAAAAACAGAATTGTCACGGCAAATTCAACTGAGAATTGTTACTTACCTCCAACTGTACTGCTTTGGTCAATCCCTAATATATACATGACAATATATACGTGAGAAAATGAGCAGCACCACTTTAACACCATTTTTAGAGCTTCTGCCTTTCGCTTAATTTCATAGATGTACATTACATAAAATGAGATAAATCAATTGGGCACACCACCCAATTGCAGTGCCTTGGCCAATCCACAATTTCAACGATTTACGTGACATTACATAAATGAGCTACACCAAATGAGTAGCACCACTTCACCTCCATTTTAGGGCTTCACCCATTTCCCTAACTTCATAGAATTGCATCATGTAAAACGAGCTAAACAAACTGAGCAGAGTTACTGTGCTTACCTCCATTTGTAGTGCCTCCGCCATTCCCTTGATGGCAAACTTGGAGCCGCTGTAGGCAGAGAACCCAAAAATCCCAATCTGCCCGGCCTGAGATGAAATGAAAACAATGCGACCCGCCTTTCGACGTTTCATCTGCGGGAGAACGACCCGCGTTGCATAGACACCACCCAGATAGTTGACGTTCAATAACCTCTAAAGAAAAAACATCATCTGGATACTGGAAATTAGCAGATTTGTGTATAAGAACAGAACTAATTAGCAGGTTTGTGTATAAGAACAGAACTAAGTAGCAGGTGTGTGTGTATAAGAACAGAACTAATTAGCAGGTTTGTGTATAAGAACAGAACTAAGTAGCAGGTTTGTGTATAAGAACAGAACCAGGTAGCAGGTTTGTGTGTATAAGAACAGAACTAAGTAGCAGATTTGTGTATAAGAAAAGAACTAAGTAGCAGGTTTGTGTATAAGAACAGAACTAGGTAGCAGGCTTGTGTATAAGAATAGAACTAAGTAGCAGATTTGTGTATAAGAACAGAACTAGGTAGCAGGTTTGTGTATAAGAACAGAACTAAAAATCATGATACTCTCAAAATTTTACCATAACCACATTTTTTATTGAAACCAAAAGTAAAAGAGTTTAAATAAGAGATGTATTAATAGGTTACAAATACAATGTTTGGCTCAAAGGTCGCCATAGAATAAACATTGAATTGAATAGTGATAAGAAGGCAATTGAGATATAACTGAAAGTTAAGGTTTAAATATGAAGAAATGTGGTTATTCACTTAAATACTAAAATTAAACATTCAACGCAAGTCAAAATAGATGTGCAACAGCTTTAATCAATTGCTAAATTCTATTGTTCAGGTCTCTAATGCACGGGACATCAACAGGCGGTGCAATTTTAATTAACGCAAAGAAACAATTGAATTAAAATCAACAAAATATACAGATATGTGCACGCGTGCATGTGTGTGTGTGTGTGTGCATGTGTGTGTGTGTGTGCAGCAAAAATTCCAATTATTGAATTCTTATGACATCATTGTCATACAGCACAAAGAATATCTATCAATGGATTTTTAAGTGATATCAAAATTTTACGATCTCCATTCAAAATACAATATTTATGTCAGAGAGACTTAAAGGTAAGATGGAGTTAATAAGAAAGTCAAAACAAAGTGTTCATTTCAATTTAAGCAGACACATCACCTTAATTTCACCCTACCGTAACTTGAAACGAATACTCCATGATATAAATTGAAACCAATACACCTTACGATAAGTTGAAACAACACTCTTCACAAAAACTTCTAACCAAAAAAGCTGATTGAAAAATGAATCAGGAAGACAATGGACTGGTAAAACTAGGTTGAAAGCAAAACGACAGAAGATTTTCACCTTAAAGTCATCGATCGAAATGTCCTCGAACTGTCCACTGACTGAGAACCCGGCCGAATTAATCAACACATCAACTGGACCCAGTTTGCCTTCCGCCTAAAACCAACCAAGACAAGCAGCAAACAGCTAAAGAACATATCAAAATATACAGACATTGTGCTACTGATTTGTGGGGCACGGTGGTGTGGTGGTGGGTTCGATGGCATGGAGCCGGAGGGTTTCAGTTTTGAATCTACCTCAAGTCGCCGCGTAGGGACCTTGAGCAAGTCCTTCACTCGCAATTGCTCATGCGCTTTGGCGTGAAACTACCGATGCAGTGTCCTCACTGTAGTCGGGAGCACCTCTGAATAGAAAGCTTGAACGGGTGCTATTGCAAATGCAAGAAGTAAATAAAATAAATATTACCCAAATACGTGGAATAACATTACAAAATGCATTGTCAGTTCAAGCGCATGTCTTTAAAGTTTAGCATTACTGAAAATGAAAACATGAAGATGATGATGATGATGATGATGATGATGATGATGATGATGATGATGATGATGATGATGATGATGACTTGTACATACCTCGCGTATGGCCCTTTCCACTGATTCATAATCCTTGGACAGATCAGCACACACGTAGAAGACTTTCTGTTAACATTAAAATATACACAATTAGATTTAACAGATACAACAAAATATAACAGAGATGACAACAGATGACAGTGAAGTTGCTCAAATGAAACATCTCACACAAAGACAAAGACATGATTGAAGAACTGATGTCCAAAACATAAATTTATCTCTTAAATTAGATCAATGAAAAGTGAAATATGAACCACATATAAAAATGCTACATTGCTATAGATTTGAGGCATTAAAACATGTAACAAATCTGTTAACCCATTACCGACCAAGGTGCAGTAGACGGTATGGGAAATCCTATACCTCAGTTGGTAAAGAGTAAAAAGTACACCATACACATTATATAAATATACATTAACACTAGACTGCTTTTCTTAGCTTCACTGCCTTTCTCTTATAAATAACTCTCTTCCTGTTGGTCTCACAAATAAAGTTTATAGATGAATAATCGAATGAATGAACAAAGTTCACTAAAACATGCCTGTGGCGATTTTTCTTTCAGTGTCTTCTCTGCTGCCAATTTCACCTGCACCAACTTTGCCTGAAATCATAAATTTAACTTCACATATAGCACAGCAGAGGACACTGAAACTGTCATATATACATCTCAAAACGTAATCGATATATCTAAAAGAGAAGCTCTTCAACATCCAACCATTGCAGGCCTTATAACTTTGCAGACAACGATTGCAGAAAGCAAGAAGAGCATGTTGCCCACCGTCATAAGTAATGACTGTTAATATCAGAGGCTGCTAAAGTTCTATCACACAGTTCTACCAAAAGACATAACTGTCACGGCCCTCATGCATTCCTAGCCACTATGAAAATAATTAACTGTCAAATTTTTCCAAATCCTAAACTCTTTATCCATCAAGAACAGTTTAAACATGGCAATTTGTGACGCAGGGACTCGAAACCCGTCGTTTGTCACTTCCTAGATATTGCGCTAGACGCCGAAATAGGCGAGAGGGGTAAAGAATGCAGTTTATTCTTCAATTCAGTATATGACTGTGAATTCGCCCTAATTTGCGAAGTAGTGAACCGATTTTGATGCCGTTTGGGTTATCTTATTCAGAATGTATGCCTCTAATTCCCAGAAAAATTTCAGAATAATAACTTAGTGGATTCAGTAGACTTTGATGACACGAATATTCAGTAACTTTTTATTTTATTTTTCACTTTAAACTAATGAAAGAATCAAACGAGCACAACTTTTGTTAGAAAAAAGATAATTTCATTGTGTTAAAAGCATTTTAGAGCATGGTCATTGTAGCATAAATTATGACTAAATCAAAAGGTCAAAATCCGACATGTGACGGGTTTTGAGCCACTGTGTCACATTTAATCTGAATATCTTTTCACTCAGCGACTGATTAACTTCATCTCTGATTTGCAATGCTGTGTGTCTTTACACGTGCAATGAAATTTGCTACTTGATCATAGAGGCGTATTTTAGAGCAGAGTAGCAACATCAGGGCATTTGAAAATAATTAATCGATGGCAAGTGCTGAAGACATGGAATCAAGACTACAAGAAGAATCAGCATATTCCAAAGCAAATGAAAACATTGTCAATAACGCAGATTTACAAAAATTCAGTATGATTAAGCAAATGCCAGTATAAACAATGATATCAATTGTAATAGGCAAGATATATAGTCAAAAATATGATTTACGGAAATAAAGAAGTTTAACTCTATAAGAATGATCAATGTTATAGAGTTCGTTCACCTCATCTCTAGCCAGCAACGTCACACTGGCACCACGCTTAACAACTTCAAGAGCCAACGCTTTCCCAATACCACTTGAGCCGCCTGTTATCTGACATGAAAACACATATAAAAGAACATAAAATTAATAAGCATTTTCTACAGTAAAAAACTTGATTCAGTTTGAGGAGAGATAGATCATGTGCAGTAACAACTTCGTTCAGCAAATCACAGCTATACACTTTAAGGCTGTCTCCTTTAGCCTATGAAACAATGGATCCGAAAAATTAAAAAGTAAATTGCACAATATTCTGGCAGCACACACACACATGCACTGACACAGAAACCAGCCACCTCAGAACTTCTGAACCCAATGAGGAGTAATACACTAATTACCAATCTACATAATCCGAACCTTAATGACGTCAAAGAACTGAAGTAGCACACAGAAAATTGAATGACAGAGTTTCAAATTTCGGGATTCTCATTAATTATCTAGAGTACACAAATTACATGATATATTATCAAAAGTGTTAAAGCAATATTTTGGCATTTAATGAAGCCATAAAAGAATCGGTTCGTGTTGTGCATTATGATTATCTTGAACTAAATATTGGCAACAGTTATGGCCATGCATCAAGTGTAAAGAACTGCAATTGCAATCTTAGGTTATATTCTATAATGACTCGGTAGACGTTCTAGAATGACTCGGTAGACACCAAGAACTAACGTTGCAGCGTTGTTATCTTTAATAAATCCAACTTCTAGTTTGCCGAGAATCCTTTTAATCGATCCAGCTTCTCTTTAGGCAAGAATTTGTTCGATAAATCCCGCTTCTATTTCGTCAGCAAATATTTTTCAGCCATTTTTCATTGAAAATTATTGTTCATCAATCCAGCTTTAGAATGACTGCACTAACCCTAAAACTAACCCTAACCGACCCTCACGACGCCTAACCTGAGCCCTAACCGACCCTCACACGAAAAATCCCGCTTCAATTTCGTCAGGAAATATTTTTTATCAAATTTATAAAAAAAAGTTACTTGCTACCGAGTCATTATAGAATATAACCCAATCTTAAAATATATAAACATGCTACTTAAAAGCTAAGCATAAGGCAATGTTCAGTGATGTGTCATGTCAGAGGGGTTGGCAAAGACAACTAGTGGAGTTTCACGTCTGGTTACCAGAGGACGAGAGAGTGATGGCAGAGTTGTTACGGACATTACAGTGAATCTCGTCTGGAGCGAGAAAGATTTGAAGGCAGATGGCAGGATGGATCTGTGCAATGGATCTGTGCAAGCAATCTTGAAGTGGGGATACTTTAGTTTGGAGTTGAAAATCAGAGTGATGATACACAGACGAACGTGGCGTAAGTGGTGGCGGGTGAGACAGTATTGGTGAAGGATTTGATAATTTGCGGAGTTCAGGAGGGATATCGTTCCAGAGTCGAGGTGCTGTACGCAGCATATTGTGGTGTCCTCTGCGCAAATTTTTCTTCAGTTATTCCCTCAGATTGAACATTAAATTTAACACAGCAGTGTGGTCATAGAGGTTTTTAGTGGAACCTGTCCACGTGAAACGACAGCACAAAGTTAGCAACGCTTGCGAAATAGCAACATGTTGTCCACTGACCAGAACATGGGTACCAGACAAATTGAAAGGCTTCGGCGAGAGAAAATAAGAAATGCAAAAGACCAGCAATAGAAACACTGCAACGACTACAGCAGCCGTAGCAACGATCGCCAGCATTTTAACTCAACTTCGGGAGTGAAATTTTTTAATAGCATAGGCCCTATCGAATATCGAATAGTCCTAAAAAGTAAACCATCCACATCTCAGATTTGCATGGCCGCGTTCCAAAACACATTCCGATATCTTCGAGAGCATCAAAATAAGTAAGTACGAAATGAATACGACCACAGTATAAATAAACGAAGAAAACGATGCAGGCGAAGGAAAAACATACCAGTTTAACTAGACTAACTCAGAGAGGCAGCAATGGGTATGAAATTTTACGAAACCCTAAAATGTATACATCGACCTCATAGTCCATGCCCACAGCTGGCTGAAAATCCAGTACTAGGCCTACACTTCCTTAGCCAAGCAGTTGCTCAAATTTTCGTCAGAGCAGAAACTGCTTTCATAATTTCAGCCTTAGCTCCACCTAATACATTCATCTGTAGAATTATCATTTATCACGCTAGGTCGTATGATCAGTGGGTAAGTAAAATTATATCGACCCGAGTGATAGGCTACATTATTATGGACGTATAAAGTTCATAATTATCTCAGTAGGCCTAGTGGTACAATAGTATTAGTAGCCTAGTACCGTAGAACGCAAATGAAGTCGGCCGAGCTAACTGCCCACCGTGGTTTGGTGGCTGCCTGTCAATGGTTAGCCTACGTAGCGTGTCAAACAAAATTTAATACGTATCGTCTACAACCGCCAACTGAGTAGGCCTACCGGTATATAATCTTACTAATCTGCCTAGGCTTATATTAATTCTTGAAACTTCGCCACTGGTTGTTCTCTGTCAGTGCCAGTTCCAAGCCTGGATAAAGGAGGAGGGCGACACTAATCGTCTTCAGTGGCGGCGCCAGAATTTGAGTTTCGGGGGGGGGCTGAGCCCCGCGGCGAAAATGGAAAATTTTCGCCGCCAAAATTTCTGAGGACCTTTTTTTTTAGTCATCGTCCAAAATCTCATGAAAAATTTCCATTTTCACCGCCAACATTTCTGATGACCTTTTTTTGTCGTCAGCCGAAAATCGTGGATATTTCAATGTAAGAAAAATTCGGATGGCACTTTTTTTTAGGGGGAGCTGAACCTCTTGTAGGGGGGGCTTAGGCCCCCCTGAGCCCCCCTAGCGCCGCCACTGATCGTCTTTGATATGGCAGTGTCGTTAAACATGTAAAAAATATTAATTCTTGCTTCGGATGCCCTGCACATACTGATTTACATTGTTTAACAGGCTGCGTTCTGTCATCCTGAAGTTTTGAATAAACGAAAATTGAATTGAATTTAAGAAACGAATGTTTGCCGATTGGAGTGATTTGGCATCCTCATATTAGACTAGAGAGATCCAGATGGCTTAATAAAGGTTGAGCCTATAATATTATATACGTGTTGTAACTGTTGTATGTATCATGAAAACAGTGTGTACAACACTATGAATGTATTTTCAGGTAAAATCATGATAATGAATTTATGTATGTATGTAAGTATATATGTATGTATATATATTTATGAAGATAACATAGTCCATTTTAAGTACTTCTTGGAATTGCTGCACAATGAACTTTATATGAATTAATTATTAACAGAACGAACAACCGAGAATTGATGTAGATTGATTATCTATATAGCAGCAATATCGCAGTGGAAGGCAATTGCATGTAGTCAATCCAACATGTGAAATGGCACACGTCGAGCTCAAGTGTAGAATGGAACTGGTACTGGGAGCGTGCAAGCTCCTCTGGCGCAGTAACTCCCAACCCAACCATCTGCACGATATCAATGTCGCCCAATTAGGCACATCTATGCAAATTTAGTACTGTTCACTTATCCATGGTTGCTTATTTCACAAATTTTGTGGGGGGGGCTAAAATGGTGTGGCACTCATTCAAATGATGAAATATCAAAACTAACGAATTCACTGAAAATGAGCAGGATTTGAGGCCATAAGGTTTCCATAGCTAAACATACATTTTAAAGCAAAGCTATCTGATATGCATGTGCAGCATGGACCAGTAGTTAGCTGCAGTCATCAAGGAATCTAGTTTCTGTTAAGTGCTTCACTAGGGTCTGCTTAAGTTTATCCTAAATGATGCTATAAGGCAGACTTGTATACAAGAGAGAAACTTCTAGGTCAAGACCGAGACAATGGGTTCCAAGACAAGAGACTTAAAAACCGGTCTCGAGACGTCTCAAGACAGAGACTGTGTCTTGAGACCAAACAATTCTGCTGGAAGGATTCACGTAACAAGATCTTGTTATTCGTTCAACAACAGGAAGCCAGTGCATAGATTTTTTTGCACTATATCCCTTCACCCTTGCAATGGCTTATCTACTGATTCCATGCCTGTGTTTGTTAACATAAGCATTCAATATTGATAATTTGATATTCTACCATAATTCCAATAAAAAAACAAACAAACACGTGAGCCTATCAATTGGTATTCTCAGTTTAAAGCACTTGGTAGAAATAGAAAGTTCAACAGTCCTCGAAACACGATTATTCGTAGCAAAAATACATTTAATGTACGCTACGCGAATCATGTGCTCAAGTCGATACACAGATCGGTCATCTTTGGTTTGTCATTCTGCCCTGCTTTAACCTACACAAAGTTTACCACTGCGGCCCGTTTGTAAACACACAACATAATTTGGAAATCGATAAATGTTTCTGGCCACAGTTGGCATCTATGTTACTTCAACAACCAATCAACAGTTTCCTTTGGAATATTTCTCCGGTTAGTTGAGCTCGTGGTCTACATGCAAAACAATGGCAAAGAGGGTTTCTGCCTAACAGCACCGTACTATTGTAACATAAAAAGCATCTGATGAATTTACCCATTGACGTTTTGGACAGCAGGGTTTGAAATCCCAATGTCTGACAATATTAACAAACAGCGTCTATTATTCGCCTGCATTAGACAAGCAGTGTGCTTCTCAGGATTTTAGATGACCATTCAAATGACAGCAAAACAGAATGTATGCATTAAGACGTCTGAAGTATTGTACTTCAGTGTCTCACAAAGTGCTGCACGCATCTTGCTGATCTATGAACAAGCATGCATTAAGACAGTTTGAAGAAACGCGCAGCAATGCAACAAGCTCGTACATGTTCCTGCAATCTTGCAATGCATAATAGCTGTATGTATTGACAAAAGTCTCGGAAAAACACAAAAACAGCTTCAGAATGATCCATGGCACAATACCAATAAAAATTCTCAAAAAGCAGACATTTAACATTGTGTAAACAAAATCAAATATTGACAACAGCAAAACATCTACTGTAAAGTTCAGAGAAAAGAGTGTAAAAGAACTTCCTCAATCGGTATTTCTATTTCTGAAGTTTTCCTTCACATGATTTGCTCTGCAAGAATGGATCAAGTTGTTAGCTCCGAGAGGCAGGCACAAGTGTAGTTGATCAGCACCTTCATATTCTTAGCCTCAGCATATACATCCAGTTCTCTCGCTCTCATCACCTTATCTTACTGACAGTGTACTCCTTTCAGCTGATTTTGTAATGGCACAAGAATAGTCAGAACATTTAAGCAGATTTCTCCTCTGAAGAGGATGGATATGAACAGTCAAAAAGACAAACTACTAGACTATAGTGCAGCATCAATCTGTACTAACTACCAAGAAAGTAACACTTCTTCTGAAACCACAAGAAACCTGCATGACTCCACACCAGCCAAACTTCTACACCCACTAAAGATGAAGTGAGACTAGTACATACATGATTTCCCAATTCCCAGCAACGTGAAAGCTGGTATTTAAAATCTCTCCATGCAAATTCTGTAACAAGCACTAGAGTTTGCGAGAGAAAACACAAGAGCAGGCAATGGGTTCAACTGGTTACACAAGACACGAGCCACAGTAAATCCAATAGAGAGTGAGCGGCAAACCAATGAGATTCTTTCAAACATGATACGAAAATGTCTAAATTCAAACGCGGCATGATTCAGATAGTATGGCTTAAACCTCATTCTTATCTACCTGGTCTCTCACCTGCCTAACACTGGGAGCAACTTAGGCAACAACACATCACAAGTTGTACAGGTAACAGACAGATTGTTCCACTACAAGAATCTGAGAAAATGAAGTCAAGTGAGACAAAGTTTCATGAATTCAGACTACACACACATCTTCCAATAACGCCATCATCATCATCAGCTGTAAAGACAACTCCAATTTCTGTAATCCAGAACTTGTTCTCCAGTGTCCTTGCCTCCAACTAATAGTCATTTGCCTTTCATCAGAGCTTTTCTGCTAAACATCAATTCATTTTCTTGTTGGATCTCGCAACTTTGCCTCATTTTCTCTTTGAACCAACTTGACCAATCAGCTTAATTCGCACTGCTTTCTGAACGTAGCCCAACTCTGACTTTCATCACCCACACGTCATGACGACAATCCTATAATCGAATTATAGTTCGTAACTGCAGATTAACTTCAAGCCATCTTCGAGTGACCATACGTTTGTTACGCATCAACAAAAACAAGTCACTAGAATGCACTGAAGGCAATGCGACTGTTTATCACTGTTTCGAAGCCTTTCAATGCAGCGAACAAGTCTCATAAATTTATATCCTGCCATATTACGTTGCGGACAATCACAATTCAGTTGTCTTTAAGGTCGTTGCTCCTGCAGTGGCGTAGAAAATGACTAAGCGAGAGAATGAAGTCAAATTGAGTGTCATCAACAAAATAATCGAGAAATGGGGTGCGTCAGACGAGTGGGTAAGCGACCCGCGTTGACTCGGTAGAAGTCGATAAGCTGCGCTAGATCCATGAACTTCGTTGAACCACCATCCAGTGAATAGTACCACCAGCCATCCACCTGAACCTGGAATCATGAAAACAGTGCTTAGTTACTTCATAGTAGACATGTAGTCTAAGTTGACAGGTGTAATCCTCTGCTATGAAGAAAAATATCTGACAATGAAACAACCAGAACTGAATTAAGACAGACATTAGAAATACATTTCACATTGACACTCCAGCAAGTCTTTAGCAAGTCTAATTTTTCACTATTGAAATACTTTCAACATGTATTGATTTCATATGAAACTGTTACTATTTAATAATTACAATTATTTCTATTTTTACTGTTATCTTTTTCACAATCATTATTAATTTTTATTCCTGCTATTAACAATTAGGATTATTTTAAATGTGAAGAAAATTAAAAACTCATAGAATGCTTGTAATAATTAGTTAGTAATAATATATTTAATTAGTACAAGCTATCCAACTATTTCAGATAAAATCTAAACTGTCCCAATGATTGGCAGTTAAAACCTAGCACACTCAGCAAGACTCACACTGCAGCCAATTAGTTCGTTGATAAAATACTGGCAAGCACAATGAATTTATTCATGACAAAAAAAGAAGTTGGCAGATGCCCTGTTGCTGATTGCTGTGGTATTGTTTATTCCAAATGATCCTCAATATCAATTCTTGTTTTCAGAGCAGCCATTATCGTGGCATGTCCACAAACCAGCTCGGATTATACCTTGATGGATGGCCCTCATCAAAATGTCAGCACACCCTTAATTACGCTATCCCTTCTCTCACCATATCTCTTTCCTCCTCTCACAAAAGTTAATGCACAAATGAGTCTTCATGTTGAAAGGTAGGTTGCTTTAACCTCCAAGACCAGTGCATCATGAATAACATGAATAAATACCATTAATGATGAAGACAAGACAACGCTTACCTTATGAATGGTGCAGTGCTTGACTGTGGAGTTGTGTGCAAACGATAGAACATAAACACCGGGTAACGTCTGGCTGTTTCTTACGAGGAATGTCCTGAAAAAAACCAAAAAACCATCATGATGACGATGAAGATCACCCCACCACTACCATCATACTCATCAACAATGGTTCAGATGTGCATACTCATGTATCAAGCTACCTGATATATTTAAAACTGCATTACTCCAGCACTCGCATTAGGTAATAACAACTGAAAAAATTAAGTTTATATTTAACTAAATTAACATATGTCTAACACTGCCACTCTGGTGATTCCAACACCAAACCTGGACAATGGACAAAGGAGGAAAGCAACACCATAATCACCTTTGCCATAACACAGCATTGCTACACATAACCAAGCATTGTTTCAAGGCATATTGTACTAAGTTAACAATAATAATAATAAAAATAATGACTACAATTTCTATGGCCCATAACGCAGCCATGCTGCTACAAGGGCGCCTTGACAACAACAAACACACATTCAGAGACAAGCGATTGACGGACTCTATAGAGGCAGCTACAGGCGGCGCCAAGAGTTAAATGATGTTTAATCAGACACTGTTGCTGATGAATCTAGGATGACCCTGTTAGCAGAACCTTATGCTCGCTTTGGGTTTGCACATTGACGCCACTGTACAACAATGTCTCAATTGTTTGCTTGTGTGTATCATGGTGATCAATAAAAATGCATTGACTGATTGATTGAATAAACTACAAAGCTTCCTATTGTGATATTCGGTCAACTCACCCGTTGCTGAAGCCATGCGCACATATTAAAGACACGGCCTCATCTCGACCGATCGCATCGTGAAACCATTCGTACTCCGGACGATTTCGCATCAACGTTGTTTCCAGATTCGTGCAGAGCGGTTCAGCTGGCGATAGGACAACGGACGACCGAGCATTCGTCTGATACGATGGTGCCATTGAACTACGACGTACCACTGTCTGATCCTAAACATGTGAATTTATAAAGGATATATACATTGAAACATACGATTAAGATTATATGTATGTGTGGCAATATGTAATGTAAGAAACGTCAGACATCTCTGAAAAGTGCTTCACATTATTATCTAACAGATCGAAACAATTGCATTTAATACAGGGTTACGCTGCAAACTGAGAGAATATCGTGCAAAACCTTATTATAATATATAGCGTATATAATTACATATATATAGTACATAAACATAAATATATAGATTAATCTATTAATACATTTATACCTATACATACATATATATATATATATATATATATATATATATGAATTGAAATTCAAACATATTTACAAAAAGCTCTTAGCCACATCCATTGATAAATACTTAAGCTTTCATGGACGATTGGATGTAATGAAGCAAAATGCAAATGTCAACTTTTCTCTATGGCAACTTTCCTCAGTCTTCTATAAATTGGTTGTGTGAGAGATCTGCTGCCAACTCAACACTAATAATTAACACTTATAATGAAAAAATCTAAGATTGTTGCAATGACAGCAAAATAACACTGTCTCAAACTATTTTACGACATCAAATGCATGACGTACATTTCTTCCATCTGAGTTTTCCAATTTCTGTGGTTCACTGTTCCATCGCACGGATGTTCGGAAGTTTTCTTGCAGCTGGTAACCGAACTAAGACAGAAAATAATATAATTTAAGAACAGTAAATAACTCATTCAATGAATTAATCCAATTAATCAAGAAAATAAAACATTAATAATAATAACGTAATTTTAAAAATATAAATGACCAAATTGATAAAAAAAATCCTAAAAGTTAAAGAATTTTTATAAAAGTAAGAGCAATAAAATGAAATATTATATTTAGAATCCTGATAATTTTTTAAATAACAATTAATATGCCATTAAGATCTAAATAATCCGTAGAAATATGACACTGTACTGGGCTTCTAATCAAAATGTACGTCATCGCTACTAGAGCAATACCCCAATGAAAATGTAAATCTTGTACTGCTGTGCATTTGCCCCAGGTCATGTTCAATGATCAGTTGTCTGCCCTGCCTCTTGGACAGCTTTCCCTACTGGTCTTTTATAGCAGACTCTCATGCTACCATCTCTACCATTCATTCTACCATCTCTACCATTCTGCCAACGCTTGAAGACTGCATTATTTCCCACTACTTTAGGGACATGAAGCTGGGAGTGCCTTTGATGAGTGCAACTTGTGGTGGCTCTAAATAAATTCCATCAACAACTACAAGTAACGATAGCACAGTCCCCCACATGTTCAGATACGTATGTAATTTTAAAAATATAAATGACCAAATTGGAGTATGGAGTATATCCATACACTTCAAAACATGCTTATGTATATATTGTTGTTGATAATAATTGCATAGAAATTAGATGCAAAGAATTGTGCAACTACCTTGAAGAAGCGCAAACCGGTGATCCAGCAAAGACGAGACTGTTCATCCTCCGTGCAAAACTGTTTTAAACGACGTTTATTGCTAGACTCATCGACAGGCTGAATAATAAAAAACATCAGTAATCATACAGTGAGTCAAGAAACTGAAATAAAGAAGCAATCCATTAAGTATCGAATTCTTAACAATTGTATAAAATAGCAAATCTTTGGCATTGTTGTCAGTAGGATTCATTACTAAAATAGTAATTTATGTAATAATAATAATAATAATAGGTGTCAATTAAAAGGAAGCAACAGATGGTGCAACAAAGTCATATGATTATCAGGTCAACATCCACAAGGATTCTACTATCCCTGGCTAGTGGTCACATGGTATTCCCACCGTCAGAGTTTGTTTATGATAGAAATATATTGGAATATCTTTCAATGTAAAAAAATATTTTCCAATAGATTTCTTCCTTGGTGGGCAATGAATGAGCGCTGATCTCTAAGTTGTCAGTGCAATCTGGAATGGTGTCCTGCACATATGTTTGGTTTGCAGGAAGAGGCAAAACACAATGGCATAGCTAAATTCTTTAACAATAGATTGATAAGACAAAGCAGAAAATTAAGAACATAAGAGTTTTTTTATATATAAATTTTTAAGTTTAAACGCATGTATCATTAGCAACATAAGTGCAAAGAAATTTATTGAAACCCAACTGCAGCAGTTAAAAAATACATGTCAATTTACCACAAGTCCCCCTCTTGAATCTAAGTGCGGGTGCCCATACATCAGATGGCAAGACATCTCCTTAAGTAATCACTGATTGCAAGTCTGAAAAGTTTCCATTTTGGTGTTTAAGTGTCTACATGACATTTCAGATACGTACCGCAAGGCAGAAGCAGAATTGTGTTGGAGCACTGAAGACTTTCTTGGCGTTCAACGCTACGTAGATGTTGTCGTTGCTGAGATCTGACAGGAGGACCATATTCTTTGGATCCTACAATCAAAACAAAGACACAATGCCAACAATAAGAAACGGAGCAATGCCAATGCGAGAAACTCCACGATCTTTAGCACCCTAGTTTTGCTAACGTTAGTCGACTGTTGTCAGAGTCTCTGCTTGCATAGCATTGTTTTCTTGGTCTGATCACATCGTAGAAATGGTCTTTATTTTCTGACCGTTATTATCATAAAAAAATTGCGTCACTATCATCACGAGGGGCTGGAAATGAGCTGAATGGAAACATGTCAGCATGAAGAAAAGGCAGAAACAGATTCCACACCTGCCACTCCATAAGGTTGACATAGCCTTCCACTCCCTAGGAGTGACTGTAAAATGATTCAGTGTTGCAATCTTAATACCGTCCCCTTCAGCCGAGATTGGGAGCACTCCCGAGAAGTAACCTTAAAGGGAGGGGGCTTTATAAATCCTCATAATGAATGAACGAATGAATACCAGAATACAAAAACAGGCTGAAAGGGTAATAACTCAATGAAACAACCAAAACATCTCGGAAATTGAGCTTGTGTGTGGAATTCATAATCATCACATGGAGAAACACTGACCTTCACGTTGCCCTTTGTTATGCAGTAAAGACCAGATGATCGGAGAACACAGTAGTGTTTTTTCCATGCCTTTTTGCCATCGCGAACCTGAAGGATGCCTTGGACGTCGGGCATGCTCTGATTTGCAAGCAGGTTCTGTTACACAACAAAAGACATTTTGAATTTATTATACATTTGAAACAGACACACAAGTTCTGCACGTCAAAATACAGGGACCTCTTCATTCACATGAATATTAACTAACAATATATGAATATTAACTATGCAAAATATGAATATCAAGAAAGCAATATACGAATATTAACTAAACGCATTCAACTCAATATTCTTGATTGTTCTTGAATCTTAATTCATATAGTCACTCAGGACACATGAATAAGCTTGAAAAGTACACTGCACATATGAATTTTAACACACACACACGAATATTACGTATAATTACATATGCGTATTACTGCAGATAAGACGCAGCACACAACTATTTATTTTAAAAATGAAAACACTGAGATTTTTTTTTAAATTGAGAAATTTATCAGTTCATGTAATATACAGCATATTAATATTAGTCTATAGAGGCTGACACAGGGTGACACGGTCACATGGTGAAGAGAAACAAAATGAGTAAAATTCTGTGGATTATTGTTTGGGGTCATTTCTTTAAACAAGTTCTTACAGAGAACCCAAGATATGCATTTCTCGTCATCTCTTGTCAGTAATTAAAAATCTAGTGCAAACGTTTTTAAACCATATAAAGCATTTCACAGGAATATATATTTATGTATGCACAGCACATGAATTATGGATATAAATTTATGCAATGAAAATCCATATTATTATGTTGTTGTTGATGAGAGACAACATTTGGTATTCTGTACCTGAAGTAGGAGATTGCGATATCGTTCGTGTCGTGTCATGAATCCGCTCATGTCTTCCTTCGGTAGCTCAACGTCGATCATATGCTCGGGAAAGCAGTGCTGGACAACAGATGGAAAACACAAAAATGATCAATAATCATGCCTAATTCATCCATCAGTCAGTTGTCTGTCTGTCTTGTCTTGTCTGTCTTGTCTGTCTTGTTTTTCTGTCTGTTTAGTGTTTATCTGTCTACCATTAGAACAGACACAATTGAACATAACACCTCCAATGAAGTAGTAAGCAACATTTCTAGATCTACTCAACATTAAACGGTTTTGTGATTCTGAAAAATGTTTCTGTATCACGCCACATAAATTGCCATGTAAGCCAAGCCCATTACCATCCACTTGTCAACTAACTATTAAACATACAAGACCATATAAAACAGAATCTGAGCTATAAAACTGTAGATGTGACTGAGTTTCTGCCATTTTACTTGCTGAGTGGTGCTATATAAATATCTGCCTACGTGATTGTCTAACTGATGTTAAGTGTGTATCAGTTTGAGATGAACAATGCATTGAGGTGATTGAAACACAATCTCAAGCAGCTCAGCTCATCGCATAGCCAAAAATAATCTTTTATAAATCACAAACAGTGGTAATGGATCTTCTTTATTGAGGATCCCTCGAGCTAAATTCTATTGTGGGCTTCCAGGAACAAACGGAAGCGAATAACAAATCTGTTGTTATTTCGTACCAAGCTAACGTCAGGCGATAATCTGTTTGTTGCAGAAAATGGATTTCCCAAAATAGAATAAGAAAACTTATTCAACAACATCTATTACTACAGATGAAAACAACGAAACATGTAAAAATATCTACATATAGACTGGTATTGTATTACCGCAAATGAAAACAGAAAGAAATACGTCAGAGCGCTTACATTTGGATTGGAATAGAGTTCGTATCTGTTGAAGTCTTTTCGATAATAGAAGTGATTGTTGGCCGAGTCCCATGACTTGAAGATCGGATACATGAGTTCATGGTCTTCAAGACATCTCTCTAAAACAAAACACACCATTGTTTCAGACCATCGCCCACTAAAAGTTCATTTCAAATTTCATTCCCCTTAAAAATAACTCCACCCACATATTGTATTGTATTGCATTTAAACATTTATAAAGCGCCTCTAGTAGGGTGAACCGTTCAGAGGCGCTCCCAGTCTCTCATCTCCACAGATGCCAACCATAAATTTACCATGTACCCAAAAATACAATACAACTCCATTTGATATTGCACTCCATACAAAGTTCAAAAGTCCACACGATCATACAACAGCACTGAACGTCTTGCCCAAGGTCCCTAAATAGTGACTGGTTCAGTTGAGGTTCGAATCCCTTACATAGTGACCGGTTCAGTTGAGGTTCAAACCCTTACATAGTGACCGGTTCAGTTGAGGTTCAAACCCTTACATAGTGACCGGTTCAGTTGAGGTTCGAACCCTTACATAGTGACCGGTTCAGTTGAGGTTCAAACCCTTACATAGTGACCGGTTCAGTTGAGGTTCAAACCCTTACATAGTGACCGGTTCAGTTGAGGTTCAAACCCTTACATAGTGACCGGTTCAGTTGAGGTTCGAACCCTTACATAGTGACCGGTTCAGTTGAGGTTCAAACCCTTACATAGTGACCGGTTCAGTTGAGGTTCAAACCCTTACATAGTGACCGGTTCAGTTGAGGTTCGAACCCTTACATAGTGACCGGTTCAGTTGAGGTTCGAACCCTTACATAGTGACCGGTTCAGTTGAGGTTCAAACCCTTACATAGTGACCGGTTCAGTTGAGGTTCAAACCCTTACATAGTGACCGGTTCAGTTGAGGTTCGAACCCTTACATAGTGACCGGTTCAGTTGAGGTTCGAACCCTTACATAGTGACCGGTTCAGTTGAGGTTCAAACCCTTACATAGTGACCGGTTCAGTTGAGGTTCGAACCCTTACATAGTGACCGGTTCAGTTGAGGTTCAAACCCTTACATAGTGACCGGTTCAGTTGAGGTTCGAACCCTTACATAGTGACCGGTTCAGTTGAGGTTCAAACCCTTACATAGTGACCGGTTCAGTTGAGGTTCGAACCCCTACTCTCCGCATTATAGGTTGACCGCTCTAACCAATTGACCATCTTACACAACAAAGCTGCCTTGTCAAAAAAAGCAGACTTCAGCTGCAGAAAGAACATTGATCAATGTATTCATTGACAGCTGAGCATGGTGAAGGCCAAATGGTTGCTACAGAACAACAAGCACAATGCACATCTTTATGAAAACATGACTTCAGCAACAACTGACCATTGTATTTAAAATCATCTACCACAGGCTTGGCAGCTGGTATCAGCTCTTTCTTTGGTCTTCACGCAACCAGACCTGACACCTCACTTAGAATCTTTGAACAACTCACTTAGAATCTATGAACAACCTCTCTGACATGACACAGCCAAGGCCGTAGCTAGGGGGTGTTTTGGGTGTTTGAACACCCCCGAAATGTAAAACGTAAAAAATGATGTAATGCATTTACTAGCAAATGATGTAAAAACCATGAAATAAAACCATGAAAACACCCCCAAAATGAAAAAAATGTGAATAATAGAATGAATTGATTTCGGTGGGATGACTAAAAAAAGGTCATCACTTTTTCGGACGGGAAACTGAAGAAACACCCCCCGAAATCAAATCCTAGCTACGGCCTTGGACACAGCCTCACACATAAAGCACAATAAACTTCAGCTCTAGTGCTTTTGAAATTTCAACTTTACGATTACGACGACGTGAGGCAGTAAATCAATGATGACAATAATATTCACCTAAGTTCAGTTTATCGATGTGTTCAACGATCGTCCAGAACGGATCTCGCTTGCAGCAGGTGATCAGCGCAAGACGATCGCAGACGTTGGCCACCGTTGTGGCGCCATCTATCTCAACCGAATGGCATTTGCGTTCGCTCACGTAGACGTCAACCGTGATCTTCTGCGGCAAAACAAAAACACAGCGCTCGAATAATAATAATGGCCGATCGGTGTTTACGCAAGCCAAAGGCAATCACGAATGCGCTTATCAGGTCCTTCGTCGTTGCGCTACTCCCAGGGCAGAAACGTTTTCACGGCATAAACCATAGATGTAAAAAACGTTTTTTTCCGTTTTTTATTCTCTCCCAAAAAACGTCGTTTTTTTCGTTTTTTATTTTTCCCATCGTTTTTTATCGTTTTTTATTTTTTCTTTAACGTTATTTATTCATTTACTTTCGGTAATTATTTTCCTTAATTTTAATTTTTTTCTGATATTCCTTATGTTTTCCGCCAACTCTCAAGAATTCAGCTAACTAAAGTCATTATTTCATCGTTTAACATCATCATATTAAGAGATAGCCTGCGTGTAGTAGGTTACTAATGAATGTTTTCAAGGTTAAAATGCGGTTTTAGATGTAACAAAGTCAAATTATTTACCGTTTCCGTTTTTTATCGTTTTTTTGTCGTTTTTTATTTTTTCGAAAAAAACGACGTTTTTTTCCGTTTTTTATTCCGTTTCCATCGTTTTTTACATCTATGGCATAAACGTTTTCGGTCTCCCATAGGAAAACAAGTCGCTTCGTCAATATTTCTGTCTACGCTAAGAGGGAAACCGTCGATTAATACTCGCAAAGAAGATAATGAATAATTTTATCTGCGGACAAACTGAGAACGAATTGATGAGACTGAACTCCCACGGTTCAGCCATGTAATGTAATGTAATCCTTGAAGTTACATTGACTCCTGTAATAAGTTGTGATCATCCATTCATAACTGATTGTAATGTAATCATAAGAGCGTTGTGTCAGTTTGAAAAGTAAAACACAAAGATTTTTTTTATCATTATATTCGAATAAGAGCATGTAAAATTTATAAACATAAATACACATTTCGATTATCATAACCACAAACTAGTGACAGTATAAGCTTTCTTCGTTTTCTTTTGCACCCTGTTACAGTTTTAATCAGCGATCATTGAGTGCTTTTATCTGGGCAATAACAGATAAGGTTTCCACAAATCAATTTGTGTAACCGCACTGAATTTAAACTACCCCAGCTCATATCAAAGCATATCAAATGGCCATGACTAGATCCTTGCATAACTATAATAATTATATGAATTTTTTATTTTGCAGGAGCGGGCACAGCATTCAACTTCAATAGTCATGACTCACAAAGTTCTGCTGTGACTGGCAGCTTATCACACACTCAATCAGTACCGCCCCTCCCCCAATTCCAACACCTCCGGGCTTTTTCTGTAATTAATCTTAAATTTTTAATTCTGAATCTGTAATTGAGATTTATTGAAAACATACATAACAAAAATGGACAACGACCTCACATGCAAAATGATAATAAATTTGAGACATGAAGTCCTTGGTAGTCAGTATGAGCTGCCTTTTAACTATGTCGTGTTGAAATGAATTTATTCTCTTGAGATTAGAAGTCAATTGTGGATTCAGATTATAACAGAAATCACCTTAAAACGAAGCAAGCTATACAAGTTATATGTAACCAGTGTACCATCGGAAATATTGAAATTATCTACCATTATATTGTGTATATAATATATACACACACTCACACACGCACCCATGCACACACACTCACATGCACCCATACACACAAACAGGCACACACACACACACGCATTACACACAGAATTCTCAGAACCTCTCACAGGCACTCCAGCATATCTATCTGGCCGATCTAAAACGCTGCTGGTCACGACGATAAGCCGAACTGCTTCCTGACCCATTCTGACAGTAAAGTTCGGATTCAAGTGGCCACCGAAGAGCAATCCAATGCAGCAGTAATTCATGCAACCTTACGAGAACAACTCACTTCAGAACGTCGTCGGCATTAGAAGATTTATTAGAGCAATTCACAACACAAACCGGGCGTCGAATGGATCAATTCACCGAGTAATTGCGATCAATTCAGACTCACGTGTGAACAATGCCATTAGAATGGCATTCGCAGATATATTTCAAATGCCAAAATCACTTCGTTAGAAAATTTAAAATATTTTAAAAAAATCACGATTATTTCCAACAAGGCTGCAAAAGGAATGTTGGAAATATTAGAAGTGTGGTCAGTGGCCAAAATGGTTTGGGTGAGCAGTGGGAATGCTTATGAAGTTTTAAAGGGAACGCCCATGTTTCCAGGGTTCCATGCATAGTGAGCAGTGGGAATGCAAAACAAAGAAATTCAAGAGCCGTGGGAACACCGTTCCCACCCTGGGTGTGGCTTGACTGGTCCTGCCTTGTGTGAAACAGGTTTCTGTCTAGATGTAAAGAATGCCACACCTTTGGGGACATTCAAACCGCAGCTCAAAATTTAGCCTTTATAAACCATCTGATGACTGCTATTGATTACTGAACTCAAGCACGGCACACTTTCTGAGAAAGCAAGAACAGCATCTATGCATGTACATAGGAATATAAATCATCTTATCGCTAAAGATTAATATTATGGTTATTTTGCCTCTTGGGCCGCGTAATGAATGTGTTCAATACTACTATTAGTGTCATTGCCATTATACTTATCATCATTATAAATTATGAATTATGATCAAGATTATATTATAAAAAAAACACTTCACAGCACGAATGCTGTTCAAAAACGTTTACTAGGTTCTATTCGCTGAACTCTTGGCGCTTGTTAACTGTCGCATTATGACAACTGGTTATTTTCGCAATAAAACGAATCCACACAACGATTATTATTATTATCATTATTATTATTATTATTATCATGAAATATTATTATTATTATCATTAAAAATTAATCACCACAACTTCTAAAACAGAGTTCACTTCCCAACGATGCACGACTCAAAACTCACCTCCTGTTGGATGTTGCTCGGAGCCTCAAGTCCTCCGCCGTTGCTCGCTCGATGATTGCGGTTCAGAGTGGGAGAATTCGAGTCAGTACGTGTAACGCTCTTGACCTCCTTGTCTGGCGACACAGGAAGCGACGAACTCGTCGATTCTGAGCTGTACATCTGCGCCAAAACTGGCGCTAGGCGGTCGTGCTTCAATTCGGGGAACGGGTCGGGAAAATCGTGGAGCGCGTGGTTCTCGGGGTTCGGCATCGACGAACTCTTTACCAGAGAATTTCTTTGACCTACAATACAAGCAAAAATGGCGTCATTGGACATATGAACCTGCCTGAGGGCAGAGAACGTGAAGAAGAAGAAGACCACACAAGCAACGTTTAAGATATAATGCACTTGATCCTGTCTGAAATGACTATTTAATTGGTTTATTTGCTTAATTCCATACTTATTTCCATACAATTATTTCCACCTCTGGTGTCCCACCTCTGGTGTGTGTGCGTGTGTGTGTGTGTCCAGCGGTGATCTGCTCTCCGATCGGCCGATCAACTCAACCCTTGTTCGCCGACTACTGTAATGCAGTGGCGCTGTTTCTCGGTGGCTAGCCAGTCTTAGTACCTGGAATGGATCCCATATTTGGTTCTGCCTGGTGCCTAGGTCACACCGCTATGTTCATTTCGAGTAAAAACTGCCTTGTTTAGCCGTGGTTGGGCTGGGACCGCTTCTGAGTAGATTACCTTAAAAGAGCGCTATATAGAACTCAATAATAATATAGAGTCTATTCCATTTACAACAAACATAAAGAAAGATGAAACCATGAATTGTTAATTGTTAATGTCTGTTGAGATCTTTTTGTGTCTGACTCTATAATGCATATTGCAACTGAAACTAAGGTGAACAATGGACTTGACAAATGACAGAGAACAATGGAAGTCATTTATTCGTATACATCGCCTCCTATTAGCTGTCATCATTAACTGATAATGATGATGATGATGATGACTGATGGCACACAAAAAGTCATAATCAGACAAATGTTTAGACTAAGACAAAGGCAACGGAGAGCGAAATGACAAAAGCAGTGGCTATGAATAATGGAGATATACAAGGAGTTCTAATAGGCTAGACCTGACAGATACAAGAAGAGAGAGATTTTAAGGAGAATGGACATATATATACACAGGGAGATATTCAGCAGAATGAACAGATACAAGAAGAGAGATAGTAAGCAAATGGACTGATACAAGGACAAACTTTCTGGGTCCAGAAACCCTAAACACACAATCACCAGAAAGAACTCCATTGTTAAGCCTGCCCCCTGATAAATAATTGTTACTAAACCTTCATTTCCAAACCTTGAAAACATTATGAGAAGTGTATTAACCTAGATTAGTCTATCTTGACCAGCGCACAGTTGGAAAATTCATTGGAGAATACGTGATTGGATGAAAACGAAACCAAAATCACGCAACAACTTTCGTGTTCTTCTTGAAAGTGCACAGTCCATAATTGTAATTGCAAGGTCAGTTTCTATAGCATTGTCATTAGCAATCTACTTCTAGGATGCTCTGCACAATCAACCGTCAGCATGAATGCTTCTAGTCACGCAGCACGTACAACTTTAACTGCTTTTTAAACGTAAAGGCTGCTGGCTTCCTGAATAGATCCAGGAAGACTGTTTCAAAACATGTGCCAGCTACTCAAAAGACCATAGCCCATTAAGTTTTAGTGGCTGACACAAATTCATCAGTGGTCTGTGAAGGAGATGGCTGGGCTGGCCACCCTCCCATCCCAAGGATAAGAGTAAAGGAGTCACCAATGGGGTCATACACATAGGCCACTCATTTCAAAGCAGGGCTGGACAGAGTGCGAGTAAAACTGAAGCCTCAAAACGTATCCCCATTCAGATGGAAATCTGAAGCCTGAACCGCCTGACTGACAGTCCAGAACGTTAACCACTAGGCCCAAAACCCTCTTTGGAAAGGAGGGACCATACCTAAGACTTCAGTGCAACATGGTGCAATGTATACAATGTATACATGGTTAAAAAGGTCAGAGTTCGAAATGTTCGCAGCTCAGGTGCAAAGACATTACATGATTTTAGCTAATTTTCATGCCATCTCTGTTTCACAGATAAGTGCACCAACTGTCAGCTGGTAGGTAACCGTTTGAGGGATAAGCCTGCCTACCATTCCTCATGCCTACCATTCCTCATGCCTACCATTCCTCATGCCTGCCATCATATTATCTGGTCTTCATTCACGTTCGAGTAACTCTATCTTCTAAAAGGAGCTGAAACGTTAGGCGGGTCCATTTTATGTGCAGTCTCTCACCCACTCAATTCCCACCAACACCGTCGACTAATGTTCTGTTTATTATTTTTCTGTCGCCTTAGTCTTCCGTGGGTAAAGTTCTCTGTTATGAGTGAGTGCGTCTCGAACGATGCACAAAAGAAATACAACTCCAGCCGAGTCTCACCTGGTCTTAATTACTCAGCCTATTCACAGCCACCATATCCTCACATGGGCGTCAAGTGATTTGCAAGCAGGCAGCTCCCACCCAGACTAAGACCCATTGGCAACACATACAGCTACGCCTTCCAACCATTGTAACATTCTTAGAAGGCTCTACACGCACACTCACAGTCAACAAGTTCCTTTGAATCGATTCTCGTGAAGTCATATTAAACAGATTCTACTTGCAGTTAAACCTACAGGAGTAAATCACCAACCTGCGGATCACTGCGTACCATTATAAGAGTCTTATAAATTTATTATTAATTAATTAATTAATTAATTAATTAATTAATTATTAGAAACTTATATCCCCACATGTGTCATTTGCGGAAGGCACAAACAGATGGCTCATTAAAATCACACTGCAATCAGAAGAGTGCCAAGTACTAACTAGCCTAATGCATGCAGCTATATACATTTAAAAGAGAAAGGGATAGAGCATTTCTTTTTACAGCGGAAAGCAAAGGTTTAAAAGTCCACTGTGCAAGAACTCTGAGCAAGTCCTTCACTCAGAGATACCTAGCACCATCAGGGGTCTGTCGTATGGTCAGATGTGTATTAAATCTGAACTTCAGAACAAGCGAGGGACCATCTCAAAAGACATATCTTTCTGATAGATTATAACAATTCATTAAACTGACCTAGGATGGCCAGTGTCCTAACAGGCGTTCCCTGTGAACTTGAGTTGACCATGGCTGAGTTGACCATGGCTAGTTCGCTGACCGATGGGTCGAGTGGAAACGTTTCGTAGTGATGCGTGCGCCGGGGTTTGTTGAGAGGGGCGTAATCGGCGACCGTGTCAGTGTCGTTGTCTTCGATCAACGTGAGGTCGGCACCGAGCGTGGAGTAGTTGTTCTGCGATGATGGGAGAGACAGAGGATAGTGGCTGCAGCCTATTGTCGTCGACATTCTGCAAATCAAACACACATACCGTACACACAATGTCACACATGTATACATTTTAAGCATCTTTAATTGGGTTAGATATTTCCCTCACGGCTCAATAGCTCAGCATATTTATTGTCCATATGCTCATTCATCCAATCGTCTACCCAACAATTCACCCACCTATCTATTCGTCCACCCATTCACTATCCACCCAACCATTAACCCACATCCCCATCCATTAACCAACCCATCCATTCACTATTCATCTGTCTATTCACCCATCGATCCATCTACCAAACCATGCACTCACTCACTCATCCACCCATCCAACTACTCAGCATTTATCTACCCATTCAACCATTCACTCACCCACACACACATCTGCCCAACTATTCACCCACCCATCTATCCATCCATCCACCTATGCACCCATTCATCCCACATCCATATACTCAACCATGCAACCGTATACCTCATCTCTCTAAACCAAAACCCAATCACATAGATCCACAATAACCAGCTAGTACCTCTTTCTCAATTCTTAATCAGCTGCAAGCACAACTACAACTACCAACACTGATCCTAAAACAACTTCCACGTCTAATATTTATACACGAACAGAACCAAAAAGTCAGCAAAAAACGATTTAAATTCCCACAAACAACTAAAAATCCCCCAAATCCGTACAAACCCACCAACCATTCAAAAACAACAGACCATCATCATCAACCAAACACGCAACAATGCCCACAGAAAACAATGTGGAGTCCAAGAAATGTGCCTGCGGTGCTTAAAGGTCACCAATGAATGATAGGAGTGAAGCAAAACATGTTATGTAACACCACCCACGATACAACAAACAGGTTGACTGTACTGCTTCGTTGGAGAGCAGTAAATAGCACAACCCAGACAGCTAGCTGCCTTAACAACATCGTGCCTCTTACATCCAATAGCTAGCTGCTAGCTATAGAGTCAGTTGGGTCGCCTCGCTCCAGCAATAACAATGAGGGGCATTCTCAGAGACAATAATAAAGGCTCTTATTATTCCAATCCATAGAATAACAGATTAAACAACCCAAATAATAACAATAACATGCAACAATAATTAAATCATTCTTACAACGCTATGATGATGGTGATAACAAAGAAGATGATGACACAATGATGATGGCACCCTAAACAACAATAAAAATAGCACCTGCTACATTCAAGCAGAACTGTCTCTGGACAGCTAAAGCTGTGCAGAAACTGCACAGGACCACAAGGAAGAGATTGGTTGTAGTAAGCTGCATAGTACATACAATAGCCTATACAATGAATACATACATAATTGTGTACACAAACACACGCCCATACTGTATGCACATATATATATAATATATATTACAAATACATACAATATATATATAATACACATACAGCATCATATATATATATATAATTATGTATGCATACAGGTATATACATGTATTAAGTGCCTAGAAGTGGGGGTCCAGTTTTGGCCGAGCGTAGAAATAAGCTGTTCGCCCTGTAATTGGACACCTTCATAGTTATCGACTTAGACTCAGGTTACCCGGCGCACAGAGAAAGATCTAAGGATGATTATTATTATCTGATGTTTTGCCAGACCTGCAACAGGGTCGGTCACGTGACCAAACGGCCGACCAATCAGCAGATGTCAGTAGCAGCGACCTCTGTTGAAAGTCCACGACGTTCCTCGTCTTATCTCATTAATGAAGGTCATTGGGGACCAGCAGGAGAAAGCATGGCCATACATCGGCCATGTGCTTCTCGGACACGCGCTCCAAAGGTCATGCAGGAGTTCATTGTTTACTAAATGTAAGCTGTGTCTCCACTCCACCACTACCCACGAACATTGGCAATGCTTCAATCATTCATACATGCATTCATTGAGTGAACGAATTTAATTCATCCATTCATCCAGTGCCCCGTCAAGAAAACCACTCAGAAGCGCTTCCAGTCCAGCCACAACAAAAGAAAATAGGCTTGAGAGATTGATATTAAATCCAGATTATAATATTAAATGCATTCATCATTACTGGTTTGATCATTGCCATGATCAGTGCTACTGGTTTGATCATTGCCATGATCAGTGATACTTGTGTGATCATTGCCACACATTGGTCAATCAACGCCAATGGTTCAATTGCCACTATTGTTTCAACCATCGTCACTGCATACAACATCACTTCTGTATTAATCAACCATAACCACGATCTTAACAACAAACTGGCAAACCCATCTAACCAACCCTTTGGCAAGTACAGAAAAATGTTCAACCACATAAAAGAGTCCACAAAGATAGATGACAAAGTAAATACAGTTTGACATGATATGTACATTACAGTAACAATGATGTATCATTAACATGATTGTAACGGACCATTAACATGATTGTGATAGATCATTTTAACATGATTGTGATAGATCATTTTAACATGATTGTGATGGATCAATAACATCATTGTGATACATCATTTTAACATGATTGTGATGGACCATTAACATGATTGTGATAGATCATTTTAACATGATTGTGATAGATCACTAACATGATTGCAATGGACCATTAACATGATTGCGATGGATCCTTAACATGATTGTGATGGTTCATTAATATGATTACTGGTGATCAGCAGGAAGAAAACCAGGCATCTCTAACAGATTAGGACTTTTAGCAAAATTTCCCTTGCCACATTATTGACAGTAATGATACACAAGACTCTATACACAACAGACAACATGCAAAACCATTCTTGCAATGACACAGCTTTTCACCGCTTAGTAAAACACCAACAGTAAAAACACGACACTCTAGTTTTTTTATGCCGTCTTGTTAAAAACACCTCTTCAGTAAACAAGGCATTCAGTTCAGAATCTGCTGCCACGCACCACGTGACCAAACGCAGACGACCAAGCAAAGCGTGCGATTTATCTCTGCTTCACGTTTCTTCCACGTGGCACAATAAGTTCCAGATAAACCAACTGCAACACGCACTCGACGCCTACAAAACACGTCAAGAGTGGGCAACTAAACGAAAGGGCTTATCGGTAACGGGCACCATTATGCGTGTCGGGTATATTCTATTTACTCTGTAATACAAGTCGAAAACAAGGTAGAAAGCTGGGTTGAAATGAGACCATAAAAACATGGATTCAAATACATTCACATCGGACGTTGAACCAGAGATATCCGATGATAAAGATCTTAGTCACGGAAAACAGATCAACAAGGAAACTTAAGAGACAACGAGCTGTAACAGTGTGGGATAAGTAACCCGTGTCAGAATACCTAAATCTTCCAGCTGAGTATAGTTAAACTGTTGCTCATGTCGGAAAAGATTATACTAGATTATCTTCTAGAATATCTTCTAGTGCATTCTATACTCTGACATGGAAAAGGAAGGTCTGGTGAAGTATAGCCTAAGGCTAACTAAACAGTGACATATTCACATGTGCGCTGCTACCAATACCATTTTGGGTAATTAACCAAAGGCTTTTGCGACAGAGACAGTCAATTGATCAAGCGTCTCAAATTTCTAAAGCACTGTTCTGAAGCTATAGGCTAAGCGCAGGGCTCCAGTTTCTTCACGAGCGCCTCCTCCTGTCAGGCATAGGCCTACCAGTGAAGAGAGCCAACGAGTGGCCACAAAGAAATGCAAATGCGAGATTGATGAAAGACAAGAAAACTCCTGTTTAAAACATGTGTTTCCTCTCAAAGTCCCAAACAAATCATTTATACGCTTTATTCCTGTATTAAACCATTTGCACTGAATTTAGCCTATTTAGGACAACCGAAGACATGCATTTTTAATGGATTGATAATTTGGGAATATTGCGCATTTCAAATGAAACTCGAATGGCCGCCGTGTCAACATTCAACAACACCAGTCGTCTGCTTTTTTCCCGCGCGGCGTCTCCTCTGAGACTGCCAATAGAGTGCAGTCACAATGACCGATATCTGTTATGGTGGTTATGGCGCATTGTCTGGGTCCCCAAAGGAGTTTTCAGCACAACAACAGCGTAGTTTCCCATGTCAGTTGTCACGTTCCGGCGAACGCAGACTTGCTCTGCCAGTACGCCGATAAACATTTGCGGAGAGCCACGATCCCATGTGGCCCCCATGCGGGTCCCAGGTGAGCCAAGCATACATGCAGGTACTACGTAGTCCTATGCTGGCATGGACTCTCGATTAATGCTGATAGGGTATAATACAGTAACAGGACTGAGAAACACACTCCCTCTGTTGACACTTCTCTTGCAAGTCATAATCAGATGCATGAATGCATCACTGCATTTATAAAATCCCCATTTGAAGCCAGTAGGCTATTCGAGCAAATGAGTGAGCGAGGAAGTGAGGAGTGATGAGCAGGAGGGGAGTAAAAGCGAGTCGGTTGATCCTCACAGCAGAACAAGACAAAAGACAAAGAAATCAAATCAATGGGCACAGGTAGATCCGAGGGAGACTCAGGGACTCCAACCATATCCTGCATGCCATTGACTTTGTCCTCCAAAAACTTCTTCTCGTGATGGCAGGGCAATGAGGGCATCCCACTAAGACCTACTACACTGTCTTGTAAATTAGAAGGAGATCACAACAAAAGCAGAAACTTTGAAATAATTGGTAAAAGTTCATAAAAAAAATCCAGGAAAGTACATTAAATCATCAGATAGAAAGAACTACCTGCTGTAACTTCATAAATCAAAGTGGCTGTCATCTCTGGCTGTGTAAGGAGGAAGGCCTGCAGTGCTGGGGTTGCTACTTGGTACAAACAATCAACAACCCAGGTACTAACCAAATGAATTTCTCTTCCGGACGCTAGCTAGGCTATCTGTCTTTCAACAATACGATCTGAGCTACAACTCAACTCTTATAATACACACCAGCGACGGCGAAAATTCCACCGGGCAGGGTGTTGTCTGGACGCAGTGATTCCGCAGGGTTCGCTTTGTTTACTGTTTTTCTTACATAACACGGGTCGATGGAGTTCAACCTACTTTAGCTGTCAACATCTAACTGCGCGATGTTTCCTCTCCGGCGGTCACCCAAGTGCGTCGCAATCAGCAGAGGAGGAGGAGGAAGAGGAGGAGGAGGAGGAAGAAGAGGGGAGGCGGAGCAAGAGGAGGAGGAAGAGGAGGATTAGAAGGAGGAGAAGGAAGAGGAGGGAGGGGAGGACGTGCAAGAGGAGGATAAGCAGGAGGAGAAGGAGCAAGGGGAGGAGGTTTTTGCCCTTTCATCGTTGCTTTTTCACTTCCTGTTTCTGCCATCAACAACAATATTAATATATTCCAAGGCTATGCCACGTGCTAGCATCTGTTCCAAGTGATTATCAGATTTTCCAGGCCTTGAAACATCTGATGCAGAGCCGAGGGCCACCTCGTCTGTCTCCGCACCATCTCCCTCTTTGCTCCGTAAAGTCCCATCCCTCAAAATGCCGCGCACCCACCACCACCACCACCACCACCACCCGGTCCTTCTGTTTATCACCCAAACCACGGACGCCTGTATAAGCGTCCGTGCCCAAACAGACTTAATACCACTCAGAATGAAAATCTCGTAGCATCGCCACTGCTCTTACTAGTCAGCATCCTCTTCCTCCTTTTCCTCCTCCTTGGTCTGTCTAACAAAGCCACTTCGGATCCTTTTATGGCATCGTCTAACAACCCCTCTGACTTGACCCAGCACACATGAATAATCTGGCAGATTCAGAGCAACACGTTCGAAATCTGACGTTTACCATTACAAAGATCAACTCTCAGATGCAGCGAATTCCCTACCTGCCTGCCATGCTACGTTACGTATATGAACATTAATTTTATATAGCGCCTTACAATTTAACCTCAAGAAGGTGCATACACTATGGATTCTGTGGAAGTGCATCTGTCGACTGCGACTTGGGACTTATACCACCATGACGATGAAGACTACCATGACGACGATTACCACAACGACATTTACCACGACGACGATTACCATGACGACGATTACCATGACGATGACGACGATAACGAAGAGTGTGATGATATTAATTCAGCTGCTGACATTCATCTCTCTGCCTATTTATCCGTCTGTCTGTCTGTTTCTGTCTGTCTGTCTGTGTAAGCGCTGTGGCAGAATCTCTGTTGAGTAGGTGGAGAAGCAGATGAAGTAGCATCAATCAATCACCAGACCACGATTAAATGAGATTTTGTTTTGCACAAGAAAATTCACGGAATAAACGACTATAGATCGGTCATACATATTTATATATACATATTATATATATATATGGATATATTATATATACACATATTATATATATGCATATTTTATATGTATATACAATACATACTAAATAAATATATATAATTTATATATAGGGCCAATATGTTACAATTATACATTATCTATAATCACACAGTGTAGGCAAGTAGTAACTAGAAGAAGGACGAGGATAGGATAAGGAATTAAACTGGCCAATTGATCCTCTCACTCACGGGCTTATCTTCCCAAGTTCCCATCGACAGCGTACTGGCTATAGATGAGTAGGCTAGAGGGCGCAATTGAACCATAACTAAATAAACCATTGTACTATATAAACCCGAATGAAAGTAGCAACTTAGCAAGCAATTTTTACTTGCAAGTGCAAGCAAATGCAAGACAATGCCAGAAAGACAATTTAACGCAGACACAAGAGACAACCAACCTCACCTCAGATGTAAATGCTGCTGCTGCTGCTTCGCATGCACTGATGTAGCGCTATTTCAACAGCTGTATCTGTAGCACATAATTATATGCGACCAGACCATACGCACTCTCCTTAAAACAGACAGCTAGGTGGCAGTGTTGTTAGTCGGGCTGTTTGTAAACAAGGCGTGCAGCAGAGTGTGTAGGAAGCCAGGGCAAAGACCGTCAACACCCAATACATCACACCACATGTCCTGTGGAGGATTTTCCAAGCAAGACTGAATGCCCACACTTCCTTGTATGGCGTAAATGTCGTTTGGGTGTGTATGCGTGTGAGTGTGTGCATATATATATATATATACATATATTATAATATATACAATATATATAGCTATGTGTGCATGCGTGTGTGTGTGTGTTTGTGTGACACTGTGTGTGTGTGTGTGTGTGTGTGTGTGTGTGTATTGTATGACATTTGTCCATAATAAGTGCAAGTATGCAAGAATTTATTCATCTATTCATTCAATCATCTGCTCTTTGTTTACTGAATTCCCAAACACTGTTGACAAAACTAGAAGCAGTTTGACACCCATGAAATGCCAGCAAGGCGACTAGGAACAAACTGTAGAAATAAATGCCTGACCACATAACTGCATTTATGTATCTCGTTATTCATTCATTCTATGGATTTATATAGCGCCACTTCAAGAAACCTACTCAGGAGCGCTCCCAGCCCAACCACTGCAAAAGAAAAAAGACTTGTGAGAGTCAGATGTAATAAACGCCGTTTTGAAGGGATGCCATTCCAGATGGTCAGCACTACAACGGAGAAAGCTCGGAGTTGCCTGGCTACTATGTGAGCCCATGGAACTAGGAGTTGCATGTACGTGTAGGCCTATGTATGCAAGATTCATCCACTATGGAATGATCTTGCTGTGTGCGTGTGCGCATGTGCGAGTGTGCGCATGTGTGTGTACGTATGTATGTACGTGTATGTGTGTATATAATGGTGTTTATGTCGGTGTGTGGTCATTCAATCTAATGCATTCCGAGAAACTCGTGGTCACGTCACGATCGAACAGCATTTGCTCCAATCAGGCCCAAAACCTGGCTGCATAATAATTACCCACCAACAGAATCCCTCACCCCCCCTCCCTACCCACCTTCTGGTTTATTGACACGCATTGCAATCAAAGGGTCATGTCCGGTAAACAAGATGTTCAGTCACCCAATCCGCCCTCCTCCCCCCCCCCGCCTCATCCCTTTCCTCCTCCCATTCCTGTTACTCTGTTTTATCTATAGCCGTCTGATAGTCTCAAAGCAACAACCTCCTCTCTCTTTACCGTGGGACAGCTCTTAGATAAACACGTCTTTGAAGGAGGTCTGTCCAATCCGTCCGCCTGTCTGTCTGCCTGTCGGTGTCTGTGTTTGTCTGTCTGTCTGTGTGTGTGTCTGTCACCCTAGGCCGAGGGGACAACAATGCTTGATCTTCGGAAATAAACAAATCAACATCGTTTGGAATTTCATATCAGTCATCTGGTAAATTACATGAATCAGCTGAGATTGAACGATATTGGTAAACATTATCACTACCATCATCATCATGATCATCAACGTCACTGCATGAATATGGGAAAAACGCCACCCCACCCCACTATAGCCACTCGGCCCACCCCAACCTCCCACTGCCCCAACCGCAATTTGGCAATCATCCCTGTTGTCGAGATTGGAGTGGGAGGGTAACGAAGCTGAGCAGATATCTTGAACATAGTGCTATGTAAATGATTCGAATTAATTAATTAATTAGGAATGAATGATGTTTGCTAATTAAGATGGAAGACAAGGGTAAACATAATGAAGTTTACCAAAATAATAAGTTCCGATAAGGTCAAAGAACATAAATTACATAATATAAGATGAGACACGGTCTCGGTCTATTTAGATGAAGAGTATTAAGCACATGACCATGACTCCCTTCTGATCCTATGGTAACCCGATCCGGACCTCCTTAGGACATCTCTCACAGATAACCATTTCGACTCCACGCAGCGCTTGTGAATAAGCTGGTGCCCCGAACTTGGCTTTCGCGTGGTGCTTTAGAAGTTAGAGGATTACAATTACGACGAGAAGATTGAAAACCTGCACGGCAAAGCATGGAAGTCCCTCAATACCTTACCGTCACAACGTAAAGACAGTAATCGCATGGGTGCGTTTACAAGGGTTTCTCCCCAAAATCACAAAATGGCTTGTTACCCTGACAGGATTTGAACCCACTTGGTTGAGAGACTACCCAACAGGTCTCAAACAGAAAGGCAGCAGGAATGATATTGCATCACTGCGAATCAGTGCTAACACATTCATTCTCAGCTCTGCCACATACCCCCAGTCCCCAACACCCTCGAAAATGGGACTCCTCCCAATCACCCATGGATATACAGACGTCATTTGCCAAACAGACAGCCAATATATATTACATGAGTGCCAGAACGAGACCATGCACATACCAACTGAAACGAGCAATGCTGGATGCCAGCTGATTGTGCAGCGCCAACTGAATCCAGATGATGTTGATGATCAATTTAAAGAGTCATCTCTGACTCCACGGTGATACGTACTCTCAGCTGCGGTTGGGCATACAGTTGGCCTTTAACCCTTTGACCCCTCTTGTCCCTTGGATTCCACTCCAATCTACTCACTTCTATAGCACCTTTTCATACTACAGCATAAGTTACTAATGGTCGTCAGAACTCGTAGTTGGATGATGGATGTTGAACGATGTTGTGTCACCCTCCTGCTTTATCCAGGCTTGGGACGGACACCACCGAAGTACGGGCGGAAGCGGAATGTTCACTAGAAGACGATGACCCACGGATCCTTATACATTCACTTCCGTAGTGGACCAGCCGAGCAGAGAAAGTCATATGCTTCCAGACGCCTCAATGGGGTTTCTGGTTTGGACTTTGGACTCCATTTTGTCTCTATAGGGAATTGTTTGACACCGATAGCCTTTGATATTGTGGCAACATTCTTAAATTAACCTTTCTACCAACCAACAGAGGTGCAAAAGTCGGCCATTGCACGTCCGTGCCCTAGTGCTAGTCCCAAGCAGGGATGAAGGAGGAGGGAGACCCAGCTAATTATCTGTTTATCACATAGACAGTATATCTTTAAACTGAATCTTTACTACCACTGTCCAGGTGCAAGCAGACTTTTACAGCCAGTGACTGCCAGACAGAACCTAGACACCGTCTGGCATTGAATCAAAATCACATACCCCCTCTAATGGTTGCTACAACAGCCCCCCCTCCGGTCACATTATACGCGTGGTCAACCCTGCAAGACCAACTGAGTAGCCCAATCTAGACCTTGGTACACCATTGCAGTGCCCAGTCAACCAAAAATAACTTGAAAGGGTGATGTTGTGTATGTCTAAGTTTTTACAAATAAAGAGATATACATACACATAAATATAATGTATATATATATACATTTACGCACACATAATTTTATTATAATAATAAATACATGTTCGTTACTCACATAATATTCATGTATTTATATAATTATGTATTACTAGCATGTGTTGCATCCATATTGGACTTATAATTCTACCTTATCTCATCTTACATAGTGTTTAAAGCAGTTATTGAATTTATAAATTCCACCATCTAACGACCAAGCGTCAATGTTGGCAATGGTGCTGAGCATCAAGAATAAAGAGCGTGCTCAAAAGGTCCCTTCACAGAGCAAAAGTCTGAGGAGAACAGTGCTCGAACTCGTATCTACCGACACCACAGGCCGATCATTCTAACCAATGGGCCACTACATGTTCACACTACAAGTGAAACGAATCTTGGGGTTAGGAAGTGCTCGACTATGCCACTGTTTGCATTCTAACAATGCCAGTCCCAAGCCTGAATAAAGCAGGAGGGCGACGCTAATCATTCTTTATCATGACACAGCAGCTCAAGCAACGCTGGGAAGTGCGGCCACACTGAGTTCTGTCAATGCTAATCAGTGGCAATTTCAAGAGTTCTGTCATAACCTGGTGGAAAGGAGAACAACCTCATGGCCGCAGTGACCTTCCCATATGGCCTGGAAAACGGTAATTGGAATGAGTCAGCCTGCCATATCCAGTCTAAGGAAATCCCAAGAGCCACATGGCCACATGACCAGTCTTCAATTAATCCAGTTGCTTCAGAGGAGTTTGCAGAAAACCAGGACTCCACTGACTCACTCTACACTCACCCACAGCATGTAATCACAAGTTCTGTTAATTTATATAGCAATACTCACCAGGGCTGTTTTTAAGGAATTTTTAGAACTACACAACCCCTTCTCTTCTTTCCCATCATCCATGGTAAAATACTTCAAATCGGAGGACAATGACCTTTTTTGCTAGTTTTAACTGTACAGACGTGCTTCTACAACTGCACAAATCCATTTAGAACTGCACATTTTGTGTACAACTGCACCTTTAAAAAAGCCCTGCCACTCACAAGAGGCATTACTGACCCAGCACAATGAAGTCACACTCGAGTAAAAAGGTCTTCACGGGTATTACGCAACAAGCAAAGTGATGTTGAGGAGATTTAGTCGGTTGCTAGATAACTTATACCAGAATTTTACATGTATGCATGGACTCTAGTAGTGCCAGTCCCAAGCCTATAAAACAGAGGAGGGTGACGTTATGATTGTTATGACACAGCAACAATAAACAGTAACTAACCGACTCACAGCTGGAGTTTTTTATTTTACGGTTCCACCGCAGTTCCTGTTGTGATTCCCACAAAAAACAAACCCATAAAATAATTAAGCCATAATTACCATTTATATAATTGAAACCCAATTTACATAACTGAATGACTTCCGTGTTAAAGCAACCTATAAAAGAATTAAGTCATAAATATAGCCAGTAAAAACTTCTAAAATTAAATTAAAAACGGAAAAAAATTCTACAGTACGACAGAGTTGCGATGTAAAAGCCAATAAGATAGCGGACATAAATTACATCCCGCTAACAATTAGCATTTAACATTATAATTTTTAACTCATGGGGTCCATGACTTTGTCCTATGATGTATATGTACACAGCTGAGTACACAATATGTTTTAAGAAAATTATTATATATTAAACTTTAGTCACCATTATCAATACATTTATCTGGCTACAGAATAGTCATCACTAAGTATAGGAGCACAAAACCAGCAGAGCATGAGTAATCACTCAACCCGTATTGCTTGGGGTATTGCTCAACTTCCAAAGAACATGACATCCGTTGAATGGCTCACAGGTCACTTTTAGTCAAATAGAATAAATCAGATCCAAAATATGACTCAGAGAAAATAAACTGCAATCTGAAGTAGAGTGCAAGCACAGCCAAGTTCCTCTGCAGCTAATGTTTAATTGGCCCTGAGGGCTAAATGCCTTCAAATCGTCTTTATAAGAAATTTTATCTTCACAGAGTCAAAATTATAATAAGATTCAGCCTTGGATCGCAAGGTTTCCGATGATTTTAAATTAAATTAAATTCAAAACTCACTCCACTCGGTCCTCGACCTACACAGAAGGAGGAAATCACCCAAGATCCATTGCACATAATTCTTAAGGAAATTAGTCAGTAAGTAAAGGATTTGCTGATGTGCCAGTTCTTTGTCATCTGAGTGAGGAATCACAAAATCAGTACTCTTTGCCAAGATTGCAATAGTCATGCCAAGACTAACAGTCATGCCCAGATTTGAGTAACAGTCATGCTCAGATAATAACAATCATTTCCTGACTAGAAGTCTGTTCAGATTGCCACAGTTATACCTAGTCTTGCCACAGGCATACCCGGTCTTGCCACAGTCATACCCGGTCTTGCCACAGCCATACCAAGATTTCCATAGTCATTGCTACATGAAAGCTCAGATTGCTACATGAATGCCCATCTGGTAGCTATCAAGTTTGGTACAGCTGAAAGAAACTTTGGTGCCATAAAAAAATAAACTGGCATTTGCTGCATTAGATTAATCTGGAATGTCTTAAAATGTCATTTGCCAAAGTGTCAGAGAGGTGGCATATTGCTTAGTAACTGGGTCAGCTTCAAATCCCAGTCTTGTAAATGAAAAACCTTGGATGCCTTGCTTATCAATGGAAAAATCCCAGAGTGCTGGTTTTCAATGTAGCGCCACAAAAAGTGACTGGAATCAATCCACATAAGATTGTCACATTTTTCTGGTCTAAGACGCAGCTGATTTTCTCATTACATGAACTTATCAAATGGACAAGATGGCATTATAATAGTCTGTAAAATATTCCTGTAATATACAGCCAAATCAAATCTTGCTTTAAATAACAAGTGCACTGTGCACTTTATCCCACATAGGTATCTCAAACTGCCAATGACAAACAAGTGTATCAAATAATATCGATCCTCCAAAATTCCTCTCATAAAGAAATTTTCCTATGTTGACATGGCAACATAGACTTTAAAAGTTTCTTCCCAAGCAGGAAGCATTGCAAAAAAAGACAAAACCAATGTGAAAAAACAAAAGCAAAGCTCTCACTAATCAGATAAAAACGTACCTAAATGGTTCGTAAAGAACGAGTTACAGATTCCAAGTAGATCTGTTCACAGCTTCGAAGTTGATCCGTCAAGGATTCAAAGGCAATCCTCTTTCAATCCGGAGATGAAAAGATGAAAACGATTCTTGCCACAAGTTATCGTACAAGCGCTGGGAAATCAATCAGAAGCTGTCCACATCGATTCGAATCGATCAATAACTTAACATAACGAACCAGGAACTCGGAAAACTGTAAGGCTGCTTTCCACGATCAGATTTAGAAACTGTAAACAAGAATTCTTGTTATGAAACGAACGATAACAAGTCAATAGATCCAGCGGTACAGCTGAAACAAAACAGCGGTAGGCCTAACTCTCGTCTATTTCACAAACAAATCGAACAGTGAGGATGGACAACAATGTGTTTCGTTTCTCGTAAAAGTGATAACTAAAAATAATCGATTTTACTGGACTGTGTTCTGCCGTATTATTTGCTTCTCACTCTTAATATGTGACCCTATATCTTTCAGACTCAGACCTAAGGGTCAACCCGGTTTAATAATAAAAGGCAGTCAAAACAACATCCCTAGTTGTTATCCTCAATATGGACGTCTTATTATTAGCATAAGAACGGAAAGCAGCGCACCGACTCGTATCCTCATTAGCAGATGACGCTTAAACTTAATTATATTATTTAGTGCATCATCATTCACGTACGGGTAACTTTTCAAAATGATAAATTATTGTGACTTAAATTCTGATCAGTAAGAGAATTGAGGATAAATAAGTGAGGGGTCCAAGTGATGTTGGTGTTTGCGGAGAAAACTACTGTCGGCCCTCAGAAAGACTAGCGATTGGGACTGATGAGTCGCCTAGCTCTCATGCAAATCTCATTATGACAGCGATCCAAACTAAAATCAACATACCGTTACGGTGTTTATTACGTAAAAAATTACGTCCATTCTTTATTATTAAGCAGTTCACGTCATGTCTATGAGTGGGCGGAGCCACTTGCCAATGGGAGGAGCTAAAAGCCTGGAAGGTCACGAGCGAGAGACGCACGGTGGCATTATCCCTTGGCCAATGGCCAGGTCTTTTGTAGGCGCAACCAGGCGCAATTGCAATTGTTTACGTTTCTGGCCACGAATGGGACACTGCGCAGTGCGCATGCAACTTGCGCACGATGGCCACAGTCTGGTCGAGGTATTATTTGGCTCATGGGTCTAGGAAACACAGACAGGCAGACATACAGATAGGTATGCAGACAGACAGACAGACATACAGACAGGCAGACAGACAGCCAAGCATGAAGACAGACAAACATGAAGACAGACAGACAGACAGAAAGACAGACAGACAGGCAGACAGACAGACAGACAGCCAAGCATGAAGACAGACAAACATGAAGACAGACACACAGACAGACAGAAAGACAGACAGACAGACATGCATAAAGACAGACAGGCAGGCATACAGATAGACAGACAGATATACAGACAGACGAGCGATGCATTGTTGGTTGCCATGCAGCCATTGTAGACAAGAGGCCCCTGAGGGCGACTAATTTCTAGACAGATTAACCTACATGACCCAGCATAAACAACAACATGAAACACGTTTCGAAACAGATAACACAGGGACGGACAGATGCTACAAAAGACACATACCGAAAGCGACGACCAGAACTACATACACAGACACGTCCACATTCAAACAGACAGACCAGCAGCAGGCAGGAAGCCAATAGAAAGACACGTAACCTTTATCAATAGCGAGGCTATTCCTATCAGGGTCACGCCGACAACGAGAAAATATGCATCGAACCCAGTGGGGCTCAGTGGTTGACTAGCTGGTTGGCATAGTCGCATTGTAATGTTGAGACTACGGGTTCGAGCCTCTGTTGAGACTATCACTATGCATGTGTAACGTTAGCTTGTCCATTTACCATTGTTCATCGCCATAGATTGCTACTTAGCCATTAGATGGCGGGGCCAAATTACTGCAAGACAATGACTTAGCCTACAATAATGTGAAAAGTGCACATTTAGATATCCAATTTTTAAACGGGTAAGAAAAGGCACATAAGAAAATAATAATAAGGCACGTAAAAAAAAGACATAAGCAGCGTAAACAAATTAGCTGCACCATAAAAATATACGGATAGCCTGATGCTCAGGGCTGTTTTTAAGGAATTTTTAGAACTGCACAACCCCTTCTTTCCTTTCCCATCCTTCATGGTAAATTACTTTCAATCGGATGACAATGACCTTTTCTGCTAGTTTTAACTGCGCATATAAGTGCTTCTACAACTTCTTCTTTCCCTTCAGGCTAGGATTATTCCCTCTGGCGAGGGGTCAGCCACTCGGATCCTTCTCCTCCACTTGTCTCTGCTTCCGGTGTGTTCTTTCTTCAATTTGAGCAGCTTCAGGTCTTGTTGTATCACGTCCTCCCATCTTTTCTTCTGTCGTCCCCGACTGCGTCGACCATATACCTCCGCCTGCATGATTCTTTTGACGCAGCTACCCTCCTCTTTTCTCATTACGTGTCCATACCATCGCAGCCTGGTCTCCCGTGCTTTGTCAGTGATGCATGCCACACCGAGCGTCTTCCTGATGTCCTCACTTCGTTTCATGTCTTTCAGTGATATTCCAAGCATCCATAGCAGCATTCTCATCTCTGTTCTTTCCAGCAAACTCTCGTCCCTTTTCGTTAATGCCCAGGCCTCTGCTCCATATAGCATTACTGGCCTTATCATCGTTTTGTAGATTTTTCCCTTCAGGTGAGTCGGCATTTTAAAGTCGCACAACACTCCAGATAGTTCTCTCCACTTCTGCCACGCTACTCTGATTCTGTTCCTGACGTCCTGCTCGCATCCTCCCTGCGCATTCATCGTCGATCCCAGATATTTAAACGTTTCCACCTGCTTCAGTGGTTCTCCCTTGATGCTCTTTATCTCCACTGTCTCCGCTGTTTTTGAGCATACCATGGTCTCTGTTTTGTTTATGTTTACCTTGAGGCCCTTGCTCTCCACTGCTTCTAAGTGCTTCTACAACTGCACATATCCATTTAGAACTGCACATTTTGTGTACAACTGCACGCTAAAAATGCCCTGCTGATGCTTGCTCTCGTGAATGAATTCGTCATCGTCATCAACATCAACAGCAGCAGCAACATGATCATCATAATAATTGATGATCGTTAACTTTTTTCTCATTTTTTACCTGAGGTGGGCACTCAATACTCATACTTCTCTTTAATTAAGAAATTCCCAGGAGAAGATTTTTTAAACTACGGAGCGGCCAGGCCTATAGCTTATCGAGATCCGGTCGTGAAAAATCGCTTTCGAAGTTTGAACGCAGTGGCTTTAAAGTGTTGGATTATAATATGCTATTAATATGCTTTAAAAAGACAGACAAACATACAGACAGACAGACAGACAGGGTGCAAGTCCCTGGTGTAACAAAGTAGGCCACTGATGCTATAATTGGGCTGAGGCTGTCTCAAAGGAAGCCAATGGGACGAAGTGGTAGCCAACTGTTAGGAGGAAGCAACACTGCACTTGGTGAACTTGACTTTACAGCTGCCGCAGTCCACGCGCATGCGCGGCTGGCTGAGTAGGTCCATCTGGACGGAAGGCCAGCCGCGCTGTCTGTCTGTCTGTCTGTGTGTGTGTGTCTGTCTGTAAGACGTGGAATAAGGGCATGAGACCGTCTGCAGAAAGGAAGGTCACCTCGACCTTGACCTAATTATAATTATGATGACCCGATCTAAGTCACATTGTAGGCCTACCTATGGACAAAATAATGCCATCTAATTATAATATTATAATAATATAATATTATATAATATATATAATATTGTAATTAGAATAATATATATATATATATATATATAAAATAATTACATTGCATATAATTATATATTATAGCATATGATATGTAGGCCTATATAGTTTATTTATATAAAACAAATCGTCGTTGTCATTGGTGCCCTGTTCGTAGCCCAAGTCCAGACTTTGGCGGCACAATGACGATCTGTCTCCACGAAGATCTCTGCTGCGTTGCTCGAATCGCCTGCTCCATCGTCATCCCGGGAAACAAATAAATAGCATAACTATTATATATGAAAATAAGTCCAATACTTCGAGCTCTACAATTGGTTGTAGGACATTAGCCCCCCTGGACATTATCCCCCCCGGACATTATCCCCCTCGGACATTAGCCCCCTCGGACATATTCCCCCCCGATTTTGCGTAGGACATTAGCCCCCCCGGACAAAGTCCCCCCTTATGTGCAAATCGTAGAATAATGCCCTAACCGATAAGAGCTGTCACTGGTATTCACATGCAAACGAAAGTTCTTAGTGTCATTTAGGTCCTAATTGTATCAGTAGGCCTAGACTTATATTTGAAATGAACGAATGAGAATCGTATGTATGGCATATACAGTCTATTTGCTTAGTGTCTTACAACAGAGGCTTGTTAACGTCGGTTGTAGGACATTAGCCCCCCTGGACATTATCCCCCCCGGACATTGTCCCCCCCGGACATTAGCCCCCCCGGACATATTCCCCCCCGATTTTGCGTAGGACATTAGCCCCCCTGGACAAAGTCCCCCCTATGTGCAAACCGTAGAATAATGCCGTAACCGATAAGACTTGTCACTGGCATTCACATGCAAACAAAAGTACTTAGTGTCATTTAGGTCCTAATTGTATCAATAAGCCTAGACTTAGATTTGAAATGAACGAATGGGAATCGTACGTATGTAGGCCCTTGTAGGGCCTATAAGTCTATTTGTTTAGTGTCTCACAACAAAGATTTGTTAACGTCAGTTAGGCTATGTCTCAGCTTCCTAGACTTATTAGTGTCATTTCAATTCAAAATTAGATTCAACACATTAGATAAATGAACGAATGGGTATCGTATACAGTAAGTAGGCCTACTTGTTAGTGTCAGTTATGGCTACAACGAAGGTTTATTAACGACATTTACGTATGAGCTTCGTAGACTTCTTAACGTCGTTTACGGCCTTTAAAATGTCTTATAATATACATATTAAACCTTCAATTAAATTAGTATATTCCTACAGGATGTTAAACTAATGTGTAATGTATAGATATTCATATAACATAGGCCCATTAATTACATTTTGTGCATCACTTTTAGGTAATGCTATCATATACTGGGGGGGATAATGTCCTACCCTGGGGGGGATAGTGTCCGGGGGGGCTAATGTCCGGGGGGGACAATGTCCGGGGGGGATAATGTCCAGGGGGGCTAATGTCCGTTTACCGTTAACGTCAGTTAGGCTACGTCTGTGCTTCGTAGACTTAGGCTATTAGCGTTGTTTCCATTCAAAATTAGATTCAATACATTAGAGAAATGAACGAATGGGAATCGTATACAGTAAGTAGGCCTACTTGTTAGTGTCAGTTATGGCTACAACGGAGGTTTATTAACGACATTTACGTATGAGCTTCGTAGACTTCTTGCGTCGTTTCAGACCTTTAAAGTGTCTTATAATATACATATTAAACCTTCAATTAACTTAACATATTCCTACAGGATGTTAAACTAATGTGTAATGTATAGATATTCATTTAACATAGGCCCATTAATTACATTTTGTACATCACTTTTAGGTAATTATATCATATACTGGGGGGGATAATGTCCTACCCCGGGGGGGATAATGTCCGAGGGGGCTAATGTCCGGGGGGGATAATGTCCGGGGGGGATAATGTCCAGGGGGGCTAATGTCCGTTTACCCTACAATTCTACACATACATAATGTATAATTATTAGTATTATTAAACACACACATACACACACTCAGACACACACACTCAGACACGCGCACACACACAGTCACACACACACAAACACACACACAAACACACACACACTCAGACACACACACTCAGACACACACACTCAGACACACACACACTCAGACACACACACCCATACACACATGCACACACACTCAGACACACACACACTCAGACACACACACACACACTCAGACACACACGCAAATACGCACGCGTATAAGCCTTTATATAACTATCGCTATTTGCCGTGACAGCAAACAATATATTTGAATTCTACACCCAGTCTTAGGCGAACAACGATAGCGCAGACAAAGGCCTTACAAAAATGAATATAGAGTCACTCAGCCAGACACGACAGGCAGGGCCATGCAGGGTCACTAAGAGCTAAACAGGTAAATCGCCTATTTAGAACCCGATGGCTAAGCTCCGTCGGTAAAAGCCGGAAGTTCTCACATCGTAATCGTAATCGTAAACTCTCGAAATTTCTAAAGCGCCACTCGAAAGCCAAGCGCGGGGCACCAGCTTATTCACGAGCGCTGCGTTGAGTTAGAAGGGTTGTCCGTGAGAGTAGTCCGTGGTGGTCCGGGTCGAGTTACCATAAGATCAGGATCAAATGCGTTGAGTTAGAAGGGTTGTTCGTGAGAGTAGTCCGTGGTGGTCAGTGTCGAAATTCCATAGGATCAGAGGGGCGGAACAGCTATTAAGGCGGGTGTCGTTTGGGCCGGGAATTGGAAGGTGGAGGATCAGATGAGACAGGGTAAGAGTTCGTGAAAAGGAGTGTCTTAAGTTTCGAATGAAAAGCCCGAGGTGTGATGGATAGAGGAGCCTGAGGAAGGTGATGGTGTGTGATTAGTAATGATGGCGGATGGACTGAAAAGGATCGGAATTCAGGAGGCAGTTCATTCCAAAGGCGTGGTGCTGAGATGGATATGGCTCGGTTGGAGAACTTGAGATGACTTGTGACCGGCGGTCGAGACAGTGTAAGGCAGGCGGATGATCGGGTAGAACGGGTAGGTTGGGACTGAGCTGAGCAGTTCGCTAGAAGTTCGAAGTCTAAACCTATTTTCTACTGAATTGTGCTAACGTTTATCCGGCGTTCTCTTCCAGAGAGCAGAAAATGGCCCGAGTGGCAGTGGAAAAGCTGAGAAACGTGTTTCCGATATGTTGGCTTTAGGAATCGTTAACGCCTAGATGATAGTTTCTTGTTAATCCGGGCATTGTAGGCCTAGTATGAATGTGAAAACGGCGGAGGTCTTTGCTCGCGCGGATATTAACCTCATGCATGTCAACTGTCTGTGAGTTGTTTATCACGAGCTGCCGTCACGAGCAGTTTTCGTGACAGATAGAGACCTGTACGGTTCAGAAACTGAACAGAGTGCACGAAATACTGGCACACACGCAAGCACAAACACAAACATACACCACACACACACGCACAGCCACGTCCGACTCCCACCCCTCGCGGTTCGTGGTCTTATCTTGTCAGACAGGGAGCGTGTAGTTTAGAACCCGTGATTTGTTGGCTTGTTTCATTATTATGAAAAAGCAGGCGCGTAACAGATAGACATGCAGACAGACACACACACGCACATCGAGCTACCACACCCGGCAAGGGCGGATACAGAAATGTTCGAATGGGGGGAGCAAAATTTTGGGTGGTGTTGGTGGGACAGAGGAAAAATTTCGTTGTACCGCCGAAAAAACTGATGACCTTTTTTAGTCATCGTCCAGTTTTCCCGGAAAAGATACCATTTCAACCGCCGAAAAAAATTATGACTTTTTTAGTCGCCATCGATAGTCGTGATGGTAAATCGAACGGGGGGGGGGGGGGGGGGAGCACGTCCCATACGATTTTGTGATAGGGGGCCTGATGTCCTGTTTTTCTCTCCCGCTACATTTCTTTAATGGCTTGTTGAAACCAAATGGGGGGGCACGTCCCATTCAATTTTTAAATGGAGGACCATGGCCGGATTGGCCCCCTGGATCCGCCTCTGACACCCGGCTATACGCCTGCATCTACATACACACACAAACACACACACACACACACACACACACACACACAACCAGACAGCGATCTGTCTGTATATCTATCTGTGTAGGCGGCCTACACAGATAGGCCTATATTCTACATAGGCCTACGGATATTTGTTGTGTGTGACCTAGTCATTATTTTGTTTTATCCATTTGACGATCAATTAACTTCGTGGCGACCCCTACCAGCCTAATCTATTCTGTTTCCTAAGCTTACGTAGGGAACTTTAATTACGATTGGGTCGCAAACGCCCACGCCCGTTCCATATAATACTGGCTCAAAAGTATCGTGTTGTTGACTACATCCATTGTGCCCCATTTAAATCAATGCGTGCCATTGGTTGGTCTGACGCATGTGCGATAGGCTACCGTAAACAGAAGCCTGTACGACGTCCTCGATTAAAGCCGATTATCCGATAAAATTAACAACAGATTTCATCCAGGATGTTAATTAATATGCTAATGATGTTTTCCCATTATGTAGGCTAAGCCTGTCGTTGTGAACGGACGGATTCAAGTGAAAGCTAATTTGTTTACGCGGCTTCTGTCTCTCTGCCTGCCCTATTGCATCCTCATAAGATCCCTTGTTAACATCCCTGATAATATCCTTGTTGCCTGCCCTGTGTGCACCCGCATATCCCAGCGTATACATGTATCGTCGGGTATTTGTTACAGTGTTGGCTTTCAATGGAATTTGTCCCCCGAACTATTAGTCTTCTGTGAAGTGAGGCAGTACGCCATCTGCCGCGCTCATCGACGCGAATTCCCCGTAACGCCGTCGTTACGTGGCTGCGTCGAATGGCGTGCGCACACCAATTTACGTACGTCGGCATCCAACGACGCGGACCCGAACTAAGCCGAACAGCATTGTATGTGGCCGATCTGTTTACGCGGCTTAAAATAGCCACACGTCAATTACGTCATCGCTGGAGAACACTGTTAGTACTTAGTACTGTTGTAGTTCATGCCTTAGGAGGCATAGGGAACTAGTATGACCCACTTGCAGGCCAGGCGATGGACGCCAAGCCTAGTTTAATATACTGCCAGTAGCTTTAACAATTGTAAGCCTAGGCCATCTAACTTTTGAAGATGAGCTTATAATAAGGATGCCCAATAAACCACAGGCAGCCTAGGCCTGCCAAGGTACTACCAACTAGTGGGACAGTGCGGTGGGTAAAGCAGAACCATGGACCAACAAATTCGGAAAGCCCGCATTTCAAAATAGGGTCGCTTACAACGAAAACAAGCTCTGTTTCAGTCATTTGCGTGGGTGTGATAATTTATATGAAACTGCGAAACCGACTATGGGCTTGATAAACAAGAGACCCTACCTCGAAACGCGTGTTGTGCTTAAATACACAGCGCCATATTAATTAGCCTACGCCAATCCTACACCAGCACATACTAATTAATCTGACGAAAGCGTGTTTGTATAATAAAGAATTGTTGCATCTGGAAATTTTTGCAGCATCCTAGGCGGGCGGTCCTTCATCTCCTGCGGGCAATAGCCAATATCACGAGGGCACTTAAGAAAACAAGTACCAAGTCCAATGCTGCTGCTGCTGCTGCGCATGACAACGCCCACGCATCTTCCTTCTTGCCCAGCTGATAGACACGTGACCTATTAACTTATGACGCACTACTTACTTGCTTACCCAACAATTCAAGATGCTCAACAGTATGCCATGACGTCACACCTGATGAAATACCATATATCAAGGAGTATCATAAATAAACTTCATAACAGCCACTTAACGGGCAGCCTAGTCTGCATAGTCTAATTATCCATTCTGTTACCGAATAATTTAGAACAACTGATTACTGTTTTCAACAGGACTTCGAACACAAGTCCTGCATTAATTAAAATAATTACCATTACTGTCTTTCCACTCGATATAAACATCAACTGATGTGTTGAGACCATGCGAGCTGTGGCAACTTATTGTAATTGTCATATTATCAGGCAAGGCCGTAGCTAGGGGGTGTTTGAACACCCCCCGAAATGGAAAATGTGAAAAATAATAGAATGCATTTATGAGCACATGATGCAAAAACCATGAAATAAAACCATGAAAACACCCCCCGAAACGGAAAAATGTAATTGGTTAAATTTTTTGAAGATTTCGGCCGGATGACTAAAAAAGTCATCAGTTTTCTGGAAGGGAATTTGGTGGCCTTTTTTGAAGATTTCGGACAGATGACTTAAAAAAGGTCATCAGTTTTTTGGAAAGGGAAATTGGCGAAACATCCCCTCGAAATCAAATCCTGGCTACGGCCTCGTGATCAGGGAATGATTCAAAACAAACACAACGGATACAGATCACAGTTGACGAAATCTTGAGCTTACGTTATGATTACAAAGACACTGAAATACGGTTACAAAGACAATGAAACAAGACAGTGCACTGAACATCAAGTACTGTTAGACTGGTCCACGATTATTTAATGCTGCACTGGATCCTTGCTTTGAAGGCAATTAATCAACAGAACTGCCAATCAAAATTCCCTTTGTCCATAACAAGCGATTAAAAAATCGTTGACTTCCAGAAGAAAGAGGCATTGGCATAGAGAGAGATTTGCGTTATAACTGCACTTTTTTTAATTGCATTATAAATCAAGTTGTGATATTTCGCTCATGCTGTTCGCGTATGGCTTCAACATCGGCTTTACTTCCGCTTCCAGAAATCGTGTCACCTAAACAGCAACATAAAACATGTCATAAACAAGCACAAACACCCACAAAATTTTAGAGACAACATGAAAACTATGGTGCAAGACTTTAGCGATTAAATAATTGATTAATGGTCAAAAACTTTAATCAATTAATTTTTGGCCTGTTCAATTAATCTGTGATTAATATTTTACTTATTTCGTTACGCCACTTTCGAAGTAAACAACTTGATGAACAATGAAAATGTGAAATTTTCAAGTGGAAAACTAAGTGATAACTATTTTTTGCATTGACGTAAATTTTGATAGAAATATCTAGCATTGCCAAAAAATTCAAAATCTCACCAACATTACTCACAATATTTATCTACCGCAAAGCAACTTTAATAAAAAACAAACATTGCAATTTTAGCAACCGATGCGTCAAGTTTTCGCACCTGCTGTGGAGCGCGGCCAATGAACATCGCAGGATCCAGCAGACGATCGAGACGATGATGGATCGGAGAGAAGTAATCGTTCGCTTTTATTCGCTCGAGCAGATCGTTTTCTCCGCCTTCCTGTTTGACGACGGCGCCTGCCTCCTGCGACAGCTTCCGAATCTCCTCGTGACACGTCTGCAAATACCAACAGTGGATAGAATCCATCTATCTATGGAGCTTATTAAAAGTAATCATTCAGAGGTGTTTTTGACTCTTACAAGGCCATAGAGGAGAGTATTCACAATAAATAAATGCGTTTTATTTATTTAAAGCACTTAGCACACAGTGAGTAAATCTATGGAGATGGAGTTTCTATGTAAAAAGGGCTCCGAGCATTTTATTTTGGGGGCTGTGCATATTTTTTTAAGTGCAAACCAGTTAATAAATAAATAAACCAGAAATGAATCAAATTTACACTAGAAGATATTTCACGCTGGGGCCACCGGATGCATCTGTAGCATATTGCAAATGGTAAACTCTGGATACGACTCCAATAGTCAGACCATGCGTGTGCATTTCCATGTGTGTGCGGATGTGCATACTGCATAGGAATGCTGGTGGTGTACTTTTCATTTATCTCAACAGTATTTGTCTATAGAATCAAACTTCTATTCTCTATGCACTTTCGCACTGATTTTCTTAGTGCACGCGCGCACACACGTGTGTGTATGTAAGTACGTATGTATCTGGCTATTCATAAAGCACCTTTTCAAAATCTCACAGGAGTTCCTAACAGATCTCAAAAGTACATCTGAAGATACGATTTAATTTAATATATAAAAATGAATTACTTGTACTGAAATAATGAATGGCGCCTATGTTAGATACCTGACGTGCAAAAAACTGTTGCATACACACATATCCCGCCATCTAGTATGGGCCTAACAAGTACAAAGTATAATAAGCTGGTGCTATAATAGCACTTTTTTAAAGCGAGGCCAGTGAAGTGACCCTACCTGCCGATTGGCTCCCGCTTTCACCATTTCCATGATGATGTTTTCAGTGGCCATGAACGGCAACTCTTGATTGATACGACGTTCGATAACCTTCGCAAAACAATTAAAACGTAAACATTACGAATAATAAAATACAGTGAACACCATTTACACATCACCAATGGTAGGCATACCAACAGAACTAAGCATTCGTTTGCGACTTCATAAGTCAAGTGGCATTATAAGCATACATAATCACCTCCCTCTACAATCTCCTACAATGTTTGGCCCCTGTTTCTTCTTCAAAGGACCTGTCTTCCCGATCATGCAAAGAATGTACATTCTCTGAATACATTAAATCACAGCTCAAGACGTATGTTTTAACAGTGACTATCACTTACCTTTTTTGAAAACTAATGTACAGCACCATTTTCTGTGACATCATCTTATTGACATTGTTTTTATCTGTCATCTATGGCATGCATCTCTATGATTTCCACAAAACATTTCGAGGTCTCCTCAAACTCTTGGAAGTGCTAAACTAAGTGATTCATGACAAGTCCCTATTGACAACATATATCATTTCCAGCGGAATATATATAATATATATATTATATATATGTAATATGTATATCAATCTGACCTTTGGATAGACGACAAGTCCTTCACAGATGTTCTGCAATGTTGACAGCATCACATCTGCCGTGAGAAATGCCTCTGGCAGACACATACGCCTACAAACAAAACACAGATATCACATATCAAAATCCATAGCACGCAACTACTTGAATAGGTTTAAAGGTAGCATATATAAATTTCCAGCTTGACTATAAATATTATAATTATTATTATTATAATTATTATTGCTATTATTATTAGCAGACCAGTAGTATTGTCATATAAAAAAAAGTTGCAATTGATAGCACTAAGCATTCTGTTAGCGAAGGACTTGCTCTCGGTGCCTACAGAGAAACCATCTAAAGGCAGGAGCCTCAAACCCACACCCCGGGTTGGAAGGCAACGTTCTAACGCAATGGCTATCATGTCCCATTTCAAGGTACCATGGTGGTCAGTCCTTCTTTCTGGAATAAGTTACCTAGCAGTTACCATAATGAGCGTTTTAGTCTTTCTGTGCTCCTTTTCCGCCAGTGTTCAAGAACCACCCTCTTTCATTGCGGTTTGGGACAGTCACATTGGGAGTGCCTCCGAGTTGTTTCTCTTGAAGTGGCGCTATATAAATTCATGATTACAATCAAACTATCTCACTAATCAATCAGTCAAATGAATAATTAGATTAGCACACTGATTGATCAGCCAAATGATCAATAATCCAGTCGATTGATTAAGGTCAATTGAGACCAGTGTTAAAAAGTCTGTTACGCAAGAGAGCAACTGCAACAGGAGACGTGTTCAGCGTCTCCATAGCGACCGTATGTAGCAATGGGAACAAGGAATGCGACTGACCTGTTGGCGCTATCGTCAAGTGTCCTTTCCATCCACTGGACAGAATGTGTCATCAGAGGATCCAACACCAGCACCTCCAGGTGCCGTGCAAGCGCACAGCACCGTTCACAGCGCATCGGATTGCGTTTGTAAGCCATGGCTGACGAACCTAAACGAGAAATCAAATGAAACAAACTTCATAAAACCAGATCGCATGGAAAAAACCTGTAACTTCATTAATTCATTCGTTCAACAACTCTGCGAAGTACGTATTACGTAACCAGAACTATTCAGAAATCTTATTTAATACTTCTTTAAGATAAGGCATCAAGATTTATTGAACTACACAAAAACAACTTTTAAGATAATATCCATAGCTATCAGGACTGCTTTAATTGTGAAGCTGGAACAAATTTTAAAATTTTATTCTATCTATATTAAAGCATCTTTATGACAATTACTAAATCCGGTTCTAAATACTGTGATTGCACCAATTCTGAAGCTTCACACAATCTTGAATATAATGGTGGTTTACTTGTCCTCAGTATTTGGTCTTGAAGGACCTGAAAAGCTAGCACACACATACACATCAATACATACATACACACACACACATATTCATAGTTATATACATAAGCATATACATAAATCCATACACACACACACACACACAAAGGCCACCAGGTTAGCGCATGTAACCAACCTATCTGGTCTTTTTCAAATGGCTCTTCCACTTCCTTGAAGCATGCAAGCAGTCGAATATCCGTGCACATCTGAAACGTAAACAATTGGTCACATTACTCAAATATCAGAGTAAGTTATAAGAAAGCCAGCGTCAACATCATAAAACTACACAGATTTACACACAAAAACAGTCATTCTGTTAATAAAAGCTGGGTTTACTAAAAGTAAAATGAGGGCAAATTTTTTAAAATTTTATTTTAAAATTATACGTTATTATACATTGTCGTGTTGAAGAGTTATCATTGTTGTTATGCGATCATTTTTAAAAGTCACTATAAACAACTATGACTGCAAAGTTATAGAAACTGGCTTTATGCATACAATGCATACAACATAATTTTATACTGTTATTGGCTGTAACCAGTTAAGTATGCATGTATATATTATACATTAGTGTGGTCCACAAAGCCATAGAATAAAATAAAGTTTGAAAAATTCGTGACGGTACCCTTTTATTCTGTTATGCATCATGTGTCAATGATTCCTACCAAATTTTATTGAAATTGCTCAAAGTTTAGAGGTCGCGCGACAAGATGAGATATATTACAGCACCCCAACTGTACATTATGTCAACATTCGTTTGTGATTTAGTGATAGAGGTTGTCATACACGCATTGCTTACTTCGATCTGTAGAGAGAAGCTGATGTTATTATTCTTTTAATCAAATACCTTTTTACAATAAGGGTATACATGGCCTATGGGTCATTTTTTTAAATAATAGGAGGGAAGGGATAAATTTACGGATGTACCTGTTGCTAAGATGATAGCAATGCTTTCGATGGATGGGAATATCCCTCCTGGTAATACTGTAAAGCAGCTATTTGATAGATTGCCAGTATGCTACTGGCATGGGCGGAGACTTATGGGGACGGTCCACCAATGTTTGCGGGGGGACCGTTCTCCCCTCACCACAAACACATGCTCATATCTCCCAACAGTTCAGAAGTATACCAAAAATAGCATAGGAAATTTGGAGAGTGTTAGGATAATATCGGTGAATCTGTTAAAATATAAGTAGGGTAGAAAAAAGGTCATCAGCCATTTTGGCTGGGAAAATAGTATATTTTCATTAGATTTCGACAAAACGACTAAAAAAAAGGGCGTCAAAAATAATTATGGTCGATGAAAATGTCGTCGATGACTCAGCCGTCTCTCGGCGATCATCCTTCGGTCGCTCATTCGTCCCACACCTCAACTTCTGGACCACGTCTTCGCCTATGGATACTGGTATCAAAGATGCATGTGTGAAGTGAATTAATTACTCGGACTGCAAAGGTTAACTCGTGGCACAGGTGAAAAACAAGACAAACTGTTGTGATTCTGTTGAAAGATTGTGGCTATAGAGTATTTTTTTCTTCATATTCTCTGCCCCACGGCAGGTTCGAACTTCCGATGGATGGCAAAGATATTGATGTCTTGAAAAGTCTTGATGTTCAAAGAACAATTTACTTCTTACAGACCAGAAGAAATGCCAGTTAGAGACATCAACCTGTTTCCTATTCTGGTATGCACAGAAGCATGATGTCTTGTCCAAACCGGATAACAACGCCATCTAGCGACCTTCGAATTCTGAAATCTATCTTCAGGTACAAAGCGTTTAAAACAAATTGTGTCATTTCTGCAGCAACGACCAAAGCTCTTTCTAAGGATTTGTAATAATCATGTGTGTGAGGACTCGGCAGCCTTGGCCTTTTTAGACACAGCCATCAGCCATGCAACATGTCCAGCAAAAGATGGTCAAGGCATCTCAAATTCAAGAACGAAACGAGCGTCTTAAGCACACATTCAAGCTGCAGTTGAGCCATGTATTTACAGGTGGGAAGATCTAGGGACGGTGAAACCTTTGAACTTCCTACAGGTAGTAGAACCGCCATGTGAATTCCTAAATGAGATTGATACTGAACAATGAAAACAAAATCAGGATTGTCAGAAGGCAAAACAGCGCACAAAGTGTGTCAGGGTTGTAAACGTCAATGCCGAGAGGGGTTGTTAAACTCATTCAAGAAAACAAATCATCCATCACTAAAAATGAAGGGGAGAAATATCTAATGCAGGTTGTATCTGAGCACAGAGCTCAGTTTCTTGACGCAATGAAATATGCGTTAGGCATTCTGCTGAGACTCCAGCAATCGAAAGCCCTATGTTCAGCATATGGCTGCCATTGCTATAATTTAAAATAATATTTTATGACTAAATTATTACCTTTATATCAGCATTCAGTACATCTATGTGCCACTCAATCTCTTATGCAGTCTACAATGATCAGTTCATTTTTAAAAATCTAAATTCTGAAAGAGTCCTTCTCCATATGATTTTAATACTGTCATTTGCTTATTTTTCGGCATTGTCACGAATGGTGAAAAGTCAGGAGCATTGCGCGACCACTAAATATTAATCAATCAGGCTGAAATTTTACACTTATTCATTAATAAAGGAAGGTAACAGAATGAGCGGGTACCGTCAAGGAAATTTGAAAAATAATTTTTGTGGACCACACTATTATACATGCATACTTAACTGGTTACAGTCAATAACAGGAATTTTTTTATAACATTAAACATCCCAGTATCAATTGTGAGTAATATAACAGGCACAGAATTTCTTCGGGCAAAGTCTTAAATTGATTAGTTTAATTAGTAACTGTTAAAAAATATCAAACCCTTGTGAATGGCTACAGACCTTGTGAACAGACGCTCCAAGAGTGGACAGAGCAGACAAGCATTCAGTGTCGACCTTTCTTGTGTAAGTCTGGCCACAGATAATGAAAGAACTGCAGATGAAACACAGACAAGCGAGTTAAAGTGAGCACCGTATAATGTCAAAGTTTGTTCCAAAAATACACAAGCAAGGTAAGGTACAACGGCCACGTAAAATATTCCATTCAGCAATCACACAAAGTTAAGTAAAATGACAGCAGCCCCAAGATATATATTTTAGATGAGTTATGTACATGCTTGTTAAGAAAACATATGCTCACAACAAAAAGAATGGTTGCAATGATGACAACAGGAAAACTCAAACTATCCTCCTGCAGAACTACATGCTAGATAAAGGCGCTCCACTGGGTGAATATTAAAGGACAAGTTAGAGAAATGAAATTAACTAAGCATAATAAGGTTCCAAAAGTCACCTAAGGACAGAGCACAAGACACAAGTAGAGCGCATAGGAGCAAACACTAAGATACTGAGCTAAACTCTCACACAAATATTACGACCCTATAGCAAACAATTTGTTAGATGTTACACTACAAATGTTGCAAGTAGCATATAATGCCCAAATTTTAGCAGTTAATTGTCATAATTTTCCATTAAAACACAATATAATAAAAATCAAAGTGGGCATCCATGAAACACATTCATGAACCTTGACAACAGTGACAATACGTTCTATAAGCTTATTATTTAAAGCACAAATATCAAATTGTACTGAGATTCACAAAGTCTGTGTCAGATCTCGATATTTACACCAACCTCTTGAATCCTGCCATCTCAGTCACCTTCATGTCTAGAAGTTCAACCTGCAAGAAAGCGTAAATTAATTGCAACAACCACATCAATTATAAAATGCTACACTAGATATCAGTATAGCAGATAAAAAAATTAGCTTATTTAAAAAAGTTGCTAACCAGTAATTATATAAACTACAAAGTCTGCAAGCACATGGGCTGCAAAGAAGCAGGCAATTCTCATGTGATCACTTCAAGAATGCCATTGTGCACATACTTTCATTCAATTACAAATTTCATATATAGCACTCCTGAAAGAAACAACTCAGAGGCACTCCTGACTTATGGCCAAAAAGTACAGTTCCAAGATAAACAAAATAGTTAATATTAATCTGAATAATCAAAGTCTGAATATTGCAATAAGCCAATGTGAAGTTTAATGATTATATAATGAATTAAAAAAGTACAAATGCAATATTCCATCTATACTGTTCTGCATAAAAACCGTTTTCCAATAAACATGTTATAGGACCAAATCAATAAATATGTGTGAAGGGGTCGGTCACCAAATATGTGACAAGTCAGTCTATATGTGATTGGCAATAAGCTCTGTGATGACAGTCAATTTCAGTAGAGGTGAGACCTCAGTTCAGAGTTTAAAAAACTGGATGTGTGACATGTAGAGGGATAAGAGGCGGGGAAGGGAGCGAATGGTGGTATTGGTGCAGGATCTGGACAACAGCCAATTTCGTGAGGTATCACCTTGTCATGGTCACCATTGAAGAGATCGAGGAAGCTGGCCTGTGTTCCCGTGGTTCCTTTCACACCTCGGAACCTCAGGTCATCCTTGGCCCTCTGCAGATTCCTCAGGTCCATCAGCAGGTCCTGGATCCAGAGGCAGGCCCTCTTGCCAACCGTTGTCAGCTGTGCAGGCCTACAGTTAAAAACAGATGTACCATAGTTGTAATGTCACCAAGCACTTTACCCATCTCCTCTTAAAGTGCAAAATCTGTAAGATATGTACCTGTCTATAGACTAATTGTGCAACAGTGATTCAAAGTTAATTAATTCCTTCAACAAGGCTTCTGTGCTGGATGTACATTTTGATGATATTTTCATCTGAAGTAAACTATCTATCTGTCTGTCTATCTAATCTATCTATCTATCTTTGAATCCAGACAAAAAATCTACTTGATCCGGGCACTAAGTTCATTTGGCGCACTTCAATCATCTTTCAATGACTTAATCACATAAATAACTTCAATTTCAATAGCATCTCATGCACAAGTGAAGGCAATTGCATCAACCACTGGTACATGGAAATTCAGGTAAATGTGCAGGTGATACCTCCACTGATACACCAAGTAATAATCACTGATAAATGATCTTGGGATAAGAACTTGAGCTGCACAATTCCCGATCACATTCAACCAATCAATAAACGTTACAATCAGATACTGCTGCCATAAAGTTCACACATCAAGGTACTTAGTACTTACTGTAAATGTGTGTAACCAAGGCATGCCAGATCTTTGTATTGATCGGCAAAACCGGAAAGTCGTTGGATGCATCGAGCCAACTGCACAGAACAACGTACAAAGAATTATGCATCTAAGGCAATGCTTCAGAACTATTTGGTACTGTGAGTCTGTGATCAGGATTATTTGATTTCAGGGTAATTTTTGTCATTTTATCTAAATCGAATCTAATATATATAAAATTTGTAAAGTGCTCTTCACAGCAGAGCTATTCAGAAGTGCTCCCAGCATGAAAGGCCCACAGTCTACAGCACAGTCTATGTACAGCTTACAGTCATTGAACATTCCGTTATCTTATCTATAAATGCTTGAATTCCATTTTGTTTGATTGATCACAGTTTTATTGTAATAGGTTGGGATTGCCTCTGACAATTCTCTCTTGAAGTGGCATTATATAAATTATCATTTGCAATTACCGCACCTGTTGAAATACCATTCAAGCGAAAAATGAAAGTTAATTCTTGTAACAGAGAGAGATTTATTTATCTTCATGATTCACTAATTGTCAGGGCTGAAAGTGAGCTGGGTCTGTCTGAGTCTCAGACCCGGCATTCATTTTCTGCCACTTGAATCAACACTGACATCTAGCCCCTTTGGCCCAAAGAGACCGGGCAATTTTTTAAACCACTTTCAGCCCTGCTAATTCTTCAAAGCTCAGAACAGCACTCAGCTGGTATATGAAAAAACCAACTGTTCAGATAGATTACACAGGATCCATGAGAAAACACTTACTCTTGGCAGAAGAATGTCAAATGCATCCCTCATCACTATAATATCCTACAAAAGAAATCAACAATTTTTGCTCTATTAATTCACTAAAATGGTATTATAATATGTAGACACAAACCAGCTTAAAACAAAATCTAATCTATAATATTCAGTGCAGCAAATCAATAGGCAATTTAATACAGCAGAGTCGTATCATCCATTACACAGAGCACTGAGAGCGCCTGAACCTTTCAAGAGCTGGACAAATCTGAAAATGTGAAATCGAAAAATAATGTTTAATGATTGAATCTGACACAAAACTGCAAGAAGGAAATATCAAATTTATAATTAAATATTTAATTAACAATTTAACAATTGTACTGAAACAACTGAACTGAAGACATTACGGGTAATATAAAGTCAAGATATGCATTGTGCAACAGCATACATTCCGAGACCTTAGCAGAACTTTTCATTAGCAAAATTAACAGCTCGCAGTTGGGGTCTAGAAATGCAAGTGTTACGACAAACTTAAAAACGGTCATCGCTATCAGGTCAAAGTCCAGGAAAGAAATTTATGGGCAATGGATATCTTTGGTAAACAAGCAAATCACAAGCCTGTACAATTGTAGATATAGTATTATCAGAAGTATAACATTGTTTTCTTTTGCACAACATTTTAAACCATCATTATCATCATAATCATCATCTCAATCATCATCTTCATCATCATCTCAATCATCAGTCTCTAACACCAGTCATATATTTCAAGCCCAGTGCTCCTCGCATCATTACTCCAAGACTCCTTGCAACCTTGTTTACATTATCAATCCAGCACAATCTTATATATATATTCGTTTAATCAGAAATCAGGTTGACAAGCTGTAACACAGTTACAAGATGAACAGAAAAAGTTATATATGAAAAATTTAAAAAAAATTAAAAAAATGTTTGTACATTGTTCAAGAGTTGCATTATTTATTAATTTTAAACTAATCGCTTATTTTTTTATCATTTGCTTTAAGCTATTGAAAAGTACTCTAGGTATGAAGTTCTTATCATCTTTAGTTGGCAATTCAAAATTATGAGATCTCAGGCGCAGACCGCAGCGACGCTTTATTACAGGTGGAAACAAACTACGCAGGACATGGAATGGATTGCTGCAGACTGACGCAAGCAGCTTGTCATCAGCTTCGCGAACCATGTCCGAGATGTCTGGCGTATTGTCTGGTAGATAGCCCATTCGCCTGGTTCTTTGTAGAAATTTGTTAAGCCGTGACTTGTCCTCTTGGTCTGCCATACTTCACTAAATCATTACCACTGATGCGACATTAAAATAAGAAAGCAATGAACAAGCAAAGCATATCAAATACCGTATTATCACCAACGTAAGCTGACGTCGCTCCAAGGTGAATGATTCCAGCGGCTTTTGGACATGCAGCTCCGAATGCGTGAACGTGAGCCATGACGTCATGGCGACGCTTCTTTTCCTCCTCCGCAGCACGTTCGAAATCGATGTCCATGATTTTCGATTCCATCTCTGCGATCTGCTCATCAGTTATGTCCAAGCCCAACGTCTAGATAAACAAAAAGAAAATTCAGTAATCAAAATAAGTTATTGAAAGTTCTTTTGGTTCCATTTGCACGAACTATGCAACTATTAAAAATCGAGCCCTTTCCATGGCGGGCCCAGTGGTCTGGAATTGGCTTCCACAGGAGCTGCATCTGCTTCCTGGGGTCATTACTGAAGCATTTGTTTTATTCAACTCAAAAGTCTGTGCTTTCTTGCTGTGCTAGAGTTGAGAACGCTTCTGAGTAGACCCTTGAAGCTCTAGGCGCTATAGAAATTCCTCAACGAATGAATGAATGGTGCATTAAAACCATTTCTGATCAATAGTATGTAGCTACAATTAATTCACTTAAACTATTATTTAAGCGTCACTATTTTATGAGAAAATGGCACTACATAATATCTGCCATGGGGGGAGGTTCAAACCCATACTCACATGTTACACGGATAGCCACCATGTCTCCAGATACTACTGCAGGGCCCACTGTTGTCCCAAGACTGATTAACAGTATGCATGTATTGTAGTCAGTGTTGGACAATACAAGAAGACATTTACAAACCCTGTTATCAGCAACATAACAGATAGGGTTCCAAAGATGGTGAGCAACTAACGTCGACAATCTTGATAAAAGAAGACCTCAGAAAAATTATACTAAAGTGCCATCAGGCAAGACATTTCCGGCTTAGCAAATTTTCATATTAATCAGAAGATTGACAACAAGTGACAGACACTTCATGTGTCTACACATCAGTTTCTGACTATGAGCAGACTGGCCACACTAGGGTCTGATGCTGGTAAACATTGTTTCAGTGTGCAAAAATAATCACAGCTTACGACCTTCATCTTTTACATTGCCAGTAAATTTATGAACAACCTGCAACAAATACAGCTTTTATTATGGTAAGCAGGCTGAACATACAGAACATGCATTGAATACCAAGGCACAGATAATAATAGCACCCGTGAGGCCCAGACATGGTGCCCATTTGAACAATGCAAGCATGCAATTGTCCGAACAAAGCCCTTAGAACATGCCGTAGATTCCTGTGTACCACGAGACGCCGCCTAGTGTTCATCTATTGATCCATAGTCCTTAAGATGCAATGCCTTTAGACAGCCAACCCCTTGAAGAGCTCTGGTTCTTGACAAATGGCAAGCAGCATTGAGACAAAAACAGATTTTGTTAACGGCACGGAAAGAAAAAAATCAGTTGCGGCACAAGAGTTGCTAAGCATAAAAAATCCATGTTAATGTCTTCAGATTCTTAAGACCTCTCTGCTGCACTCCAATCAATGACAGTCCTATCCATACAAACCACAACTACCGGTATTCTATTCTTTAACTCGCTGTTGCAAGTCCGTTAATTTTTATTTAGCATCGGTATAAAATATTCCAGTTCCCAAATCAGGAATCAACTGCATCGAGTCTGTACAATTTCTCCCTCAAGCCGAAACAATAAAAAATGTAAAAATAAACGACCTTATTAAGTTATTAACCCATGTTTATTTAAACATTTTATTTTGACATAAGGCATACCAATGCAATGTCTACCTGTTTTCCACGAAACCACCATCGTATCTGTTGCTCTAAACTATTACCATGTTATAATAGTTAATTTTTTTGCAAATAGACCCCCAAATAGTGGTATCACTCCCTTCAGGTAGCCTATTGCTCCCTAGCATACGCAGTCTTAAATGATCGCACAGTATATCATCACAATTGCCAACTGCATTTAATCACTGTTTGTACTTATTGTGAATGTACCACTGACTGTCTATTTTTTGTCAATTCACCTGTCGCAAGTACCAGAAATTCCTTTAAAAGGTCGCTTCACATAGCAACTCACCTTCTCCGACCTGGCCAACCACACCCACAGCTTCCGCCAAGTTAGCACCTTCTTCGCTTCACTAAAATTGTAGCACATGGCCTCCGACCCCCATTTGTAGCGCAGAGAAAACGGCGACCGATATGCATCGTGGGCATCCATGCTCTCTACCCAACTACATCTGCCAACACTTGTCGACAAAATTCTCCGAGTAAGATTCATTCACAGTCGGTTGCCAGTGTAAACAAACAAAGCAGGCCCATAACAACGCTCTTTGTCGGGAAAAAATCTTTGTCATTGATCAGGAAGGACAATGGCGAGCTACATATGGTAAAGAGAAATTACGCGGACTGTGCTGGTTTTATAGAATATGTTAACCGTATTGTGTAAATAAAAGAGAGGCATAAAAGGATTGATTGAGGGGAGTGATGTTGCCACAGAACAGGATCAATATAATATGGCAAGCAAAGCATGTTTCCAAAGAGATTCATTGTATATCATACATGCTGAATAAATTCAGAAATGTGTGAATGAAGGAAAAGACAAAAAAAAACTCATTACAATAATAAATTAAAGGACATTTCAAACATAACTCAAATTATTAAGTTCAAATGAAGGTTCACACTAGACCTTATCTATGTGATATAGTAAACTACAAGAATGAATTTTTTTGGTCAAACAAATCCAAAAGAACAGTGCTAATTTCCCTCATTTTTCTATAAAGAATGTAAGAAATCTTTTTCAATTTCAAGGAAAACTGCGAGTCGATATTGACACACATATATAAAAAATAGAAAATAGAAATCACAATGAAAAACTTATGATTTGCATTGTTGCATGATCTAAATTTTCACCAGGCCAATAAATACTCCACTCAGTCCACTGACAAAGCTAGATTTTAAAAAATCATTCTTACAAGTGACTGTGCTACCATAATTTGGTGAATTAAAGAATGATATGGGAACAGAAAACGTTCATCCATCATTGAATGTTAATCAAGTGCTATAAATCATGGGTGAGCAAACTTAAAGCTCAACAAATTTGGGAGGGAATGGCTTGAATACAAATTTGGACACTTTCGATAATCATGAGGCATTTAGAATATATGCAGTGTTGATTATGGCACATACATGTATATAAGAATGATAGGCTGGACCTAAGTGGAGAGATAAGGTTCAGGAGGAGCAGGAATCAGTGAGGTGCTGGGCAGAAGTTCTGCAGGAACACTATGAGCATCAATTGTGAGGTGCACACAGCCCGCAGAGAAAATTTTTCCTCCAATGATTTAAAATCACAATTTTTCCTCCAATGATTTACAATCACAATTTTTCATGCAAACACCAAGTTCAAATTTGAAATCTTGTCTGTGCTTATCTGCAGAATGTGATGTCTGCGCGGTTTGAAACTGCAGGAGTTGAAGAGTAAGCACAACTGTGTTCTGTCAAATGTTCTGGAAACAATGTCATTAGCTTTACATGAGATGACTTCCTTTACACACTCTGCCTTGCAGTTTCATTAAATTTTTCAAGAATGTAAGAGTCTGCAAATTAATGATTTAAATCAGACTACCATTCAGTTTTCTCGTTTAAGTTAGGAACAACTCCATCTTTCAATTCCATGAACATAACAATTTCTTCCCTTATAATTCCACACTCGTTAATACTTTTCCTAAGCTCAACCAATAAATATTTGCATCATACAAACTGCTTGCTCACACTTTAATATTCTGGCCAAGTCATCAGAATTTCTCTCTAGAACTTCATTTTCATCTAGGTTACTCCAACACCGCTGATTGCTTTGAAAACTTGTGTCATCTTAGAGCGAAATAAGCACACTGCCTAACCATGAAAATCTGTGATAAAAGTCTTTCCTACTCAAACAAGATGGTGCAATCAGCGTTCATAGATTTCTTTTAAACTACTTAACCCTTTACTGGTTCATTTTTAAATTTTAAGCCCGTTTTCAGCGGATATTCTCAGGGCAAATGGGTAAAGGATTAAGTATTCTGTGAAGGAGGTTAACTTAGAACCACAGCATAAATAACACGCAGTATGTCGACTCCAGGCCTCCGCAGCAGTCAGAATGAGTGACTGGTTTTAGAGTAATCCACCATTTTATAAACAAGAGCCGTTTACTAAATCGGCTTTAACATGCCTGCAACATCACAATGCATGTTGCCTAGCAACGTTGAAAGGACTCCTGACTGATTCCTCCTCCTGCATCATCTATCCGGTACATCACAAGTTACGTGTGCAGGTTCTCGTTTAAAATGACGCTGACCAGCAAAACTAGTCAACAGACAGCAGTTCGAGTCGGTGTAATGTTATTTATACAGTGTTAGAACTAACAAACGAGGTGTGTGACCTCTTGGTCAACATTGGCTTTTGTTTCGTTGCTTCCTTGGGTGAAGATTGTGGTGCAACTTTTTTCTGTTTGACAATACTGTTCATTGATCTTATACAGTCTCATAATATGCTCTGAATGTCACAGTAAAGTATATGTTGTTTAAAGTTGTCACTTAAAGATGTGGGGACATTGCATGGATATAAATCCAGAATTTGGGGATGGTGATGAGATGAAGGCTATGGGAATGTTGAGATGTGAAATTGGGAATAGGGTTAAAACTACAAGTGCGGGGCCAGAATGGGGACACATTTCTGTCCCCGTGCCATTCTCTAGTAGGAAAGTCGGAGGATTTCCATACTGCCAAGGTACGGTCAATATTTGCTCAGCCCAGAATATCGAGGGGGCGTAACAGTCTCATGGTTAGCGGGCGTTAAGAATCGCTAACCAGAGGTCAAGGACTCATATACTCGCTTGCACAGCAAATCAAAGCCAACGATATTATAGTAACAATTATTAGTTTTGATGCCAGCGGTTGTTTCTTACCCGCACACTTGTTTTTATAAAATCTGATAAACATTGTTCATAAACATAACAACCGTAAAAGCATTAGATATTACCTTTTCGGCTTGCGCCAGATACACCCAAAGTTGTCGCCAAGTGCTAAACTTCTTCATATCGCTGTAATTGTACAGCATCTCTTTACTGCCATACCTCGATGAAAGAGGTGAGGTGTAGGTCATTCGTGAGCGTGTGTTCATGTCGGATAATTTGGATTTATCGGCGCTTGAGCAATCCGCCATTTCTGCAAAGCATGAACATCAACTGACCATCGACTTATTATGTAGCACTAGAAACTCGTCGTTTGACGTCATTTGGACACGTTTCGAACGATAATCGGGAGTGTTGAAATGTTATTATATTCTTTACATAACAAACGCAGTCAATTAATTATATTTATGAAGCCAGCTTGACAGATAATTTAGTCTGCATAGTAAAAATTTCCTGTGGATATTTAAAACATAACGTTAATATTAGAAATAAAATTGATGTGGGGCGACATCTATTCCCTACTTCCTTTGCAGAAGTTTACATCTAGGTATGCCTAGAACTAAGGCCTATTTCAGGCTAGTGTCGGATCTCGACAGTACAAACGTGTAGTGCTACGGGGCATAGTACCCGTTGCTACTCCGTCCAACAAAGGAACTTTACTAGTTCTATTGCAAAACAGTTTGCAGTGCGACTGTGTAGGAAAACTAGGCAGACAAGTTGTAGGGCCTACGGCCAACTGAATAATAATTATTGTAGGTAAAAAAGTCAGACGCGGCTTCACTGGGTCAAACAATCCCTCCTTGTCCCAAACGTGATGACTCTGGAAGTTTTGATCCCCTCTCCCTCTTAGTCTTAGGCTAGAGAAGGTCCTTATAGGCAGTAGTTTGAAATTTGTATCTTCGCTCTAAAAAAATTCCGTTCATACTAGAAGGGGGCAACATGGAAATAATTTTTTTATAACAAGACATGTATACTGATGTTGCAAAAAAAATTCCATCAAAGAAAACTTGCACATTAATTTTTTATAGCACTTTTGGTAAAGGGTGGACCAAAAAAGATAGACCGAAGGTTTTTTTCCCCAATATCTTGGCCAGAAGTAAGAATTTGTAAATAAAGTTTTGCAGGCTTAAAGGCAATTCATATTTACATACAAAGGCCAAATTTCAAAAAAATATTTCAAACAGAAAAAAAGTTATATCACTTTTAGTCAGTCTACCCATTGTTTTTTTACGATCCAAAAGCATAACGCAACAAAAAGTAATACAAAACGATTCTATTAAGTCACATTTTAAATAATTGTTGTCAAATGAACTTGATATTGCTTCACAGCTTGTGCTCAATGTGTCCACCAACCAGTTCCAAACTTTTTAAGAGCCTCTTTTTAAAGATCTTGATGGCCTTGTTGATGTGTTCCAAAGGTAAATCTTCAAAAATAAATTCCAATGCAACTATCAATTCCCTTATCGCTTCTGGTTTTGGTTGCAGGTTATGGTAGTTTTCCAGCATAGCTCTCGTCAGTTGATAAAAATTGTGTTGAAACCAGGAGCTTTGAGGGCCATTGAATTTTCTCAATGAAATCTGAACAATTTGCATTGAGCCGATCTCCTTCCATCAAGGGCATATTTCTTAACTTTCAATTTAACTCAACTTCTCCGTTCTCACTGTTTATCAGAGCAAGCAGAGATTGCAGCTTTAGCACCAAGACCTTGGTCATGAATTGTCTGAAAACACATTTTGTCTGTCATTGACACCATGGGCAATTTAATTTTTTAAAGATATTTCAATTTTATTTTCTAATAAAAATTTATGAATCTGACAGATTCGGTATTTATTTGCCCACTTGATCGTCATCTTGCTAAGTGACTTCGCCGTGATGTGCAGCAACACTGGTACTCTCTTTCTTTTCTAAATAATAATAATAATAATAATAAATCTGATAATAATAATTATAATTAACAATAAATTTATATAATAATAATAAAATACTACTACTAATAATAATAACAAGTTGCATAATAATAATAATCGTGGGGTGCAGTGGGTATGTTCGCTGCCTTGCACTCGAAGGGTTGCAGGTTCGAATAATAATAACAATAATAGTAATAATAATCCATAATTACTCTTCAGAATACTTGTTACAATAGGAACGTGTCTGTTCTGCGATAAAGGAAGTTGTATAATAATAATCGTGGGGCGCGGTAGTTTAGTGGATATGTTCGCTGCCTTGCAGCCGAAGGGTTGCAGGTTCGAATCCACCTCAAGCGGCAAGTCCTTCACTCGCAATTGCTCAATGCTTCAGCATGAAACTCCAATTCAGTCTCTGTGTTGTAGTCGAGAGCACTTCTGAGTAGAAACCTTGAAGGGGAAGTGCTATAAAAAGTGCACATACAAACAAACAAACATATACTACTACTAATAATAATGATTTATGGCAATATCGAGGCTAATTGATAAAATTATTGAGCATAAATATGAATAGCCTTTCAGCCTGTGAAGTTTGATTCACAAATTCATACAATTGGGCAAGAGCCGCAAGATATTAGAAATAAATTTAAGGGGATCTTTTTCGGCACACCCCGTACAAACTTCAAAATATGAATACGACAAGAAACAGAAGACTCTGGGCATTAAAAGTCCATTCATGTAGACAACCATCGCGATGCGACGCTGGCGACATGACATGACATTGTATGTCATATGATATGAGTGGAATTAAATATCAAGGTACCTTCATATTTATTTAATATTCAAACTTGAAAATAATCATTGAGAAATATCCATATATACCTTCAACAATGCATTCATATTTTATTTTGAAAGTAGACTATGTGGCTGCCAATAATTTGATTACTGATCCACATAACGCTGGATATTTGCTCTCAAATTTCACACAACAAAAGGGTCAAACAAACATTCCCAAAAGGCTAGTAAATATAATTTTTTGCCATTTTCTGAGAACAGAACAATTGACAAAGTGTGCCAAAATCCCAATTACGGTTTTGTCTTAAAGAGTTTACAGTGTCAAAAATGGTCCGTTTTGGGAATGCACGTTGGTATTTAAAAGATTTGTTACCCTAATATATTACTGTTTGAACTGTGAATGGATGTGATCATTTTTAATAGCCTGTAAATGAAACATAACTAAGTATTCTTGAGGTAGATTCGAACCTGCAACCCTCCAACTGCAAGGCAACGAACATACCCTCTACACCACCATGTCATGACATTACCTACTTTGTGTACTGTCAATAATTTGACAAGCATATCTTACCAGATTCTTCCCTCTTTTACCTCTGCTTCCAATGATCTTCACTCTCGACTCCTCACTCACCTAATTGAGCACATACTGAGTTTGACTCACACTGCTATTTTCAACTGACACAGCATAGAACTATTAGAGTATAATTAGACAATCTTTATTGGTCTCGGTCTTACTACTATTGTACATGCATTCATCTACTCCTGCATAGACTACTGTAACTCACTCCTTATTGCCCAGTCCAGGCTGTGCCTTACTCATCTTCAGTCAGTGTTAAATTCTGCAAACGTCTTTCTGGGTTTGCTGTTATCTCTACTAACATGTATGAAGAACTACACCAGCTGGTTCACATTCGTTAAAAGATGCTCTTTGTGGTCCAAATCTCAGTTGGATATTGTCCTAAATATTTCCCAGACCTTACATGCAAATCCTTATCTGCTGGTTCAGTTCGTTGCACTCTGCTTTCCAATTGAATTAACTGTCTTGCTTCATGGACTAGGTCTGTTTTAACCCAGCACGTGGCATTTGTTGCTTAGGCCCTTCTGCTTGGAATGACCTTCGTCTTCTATAGGTGAAGTTGATGTCTAAGGTTTCCTCCTCAGTTAGTCATACCCAGAAGATGTTTTCTCTTGCCGAGGGGTTTCTGCACAGAGAGCGCTACTGAATAGCCCATACTGCAACACCCCTTTTTTGACCAGACACAATATGATATGATTTAGTGTTGTTTCCTCATAAAAGCAATTGTCCTAACTAGAATTGGCACAGTCTTCAGAGCTACCAAAACATGATGATAAGATCACAAGTCGGTCAGTGTAAAAAAGACAGCTTGAGATAGTCCTTGATTTTATTTTATTCTGTACTCTTATATAGAGATTTTTAATGCGCCTCTCACAATGCAACCCAATCAAAGGTGCTTCGAGCCCAAAGGTTCCTCTGGTCGTCCGTTCCGCTCTAGGCCTAGCTATTATAGACTGTCTTGACCCTCTAGTACCACAGTCATGAACTACCAGAACATCGTTCCTATGTTTCTTTTGACCCTTTGCTGTGGAATAACCTTCCTAAAAAATCTTAAAAAGAAAACCGACATGAACAGTAGTGCTCCCAGATAAGATCCCAGCATGAGCTATAGTGGTGGAAGGTAATTTCACCGCAAAGAGTCAATATTTAGAGGCATAATTATGGAAACGATGCTGTGACAGTCCGAGACTGGTACTAGAGGGTCATGACGGTCTATAGAGTGGAGCGGACAACCAAATGTATCTTAGATAGGCCGCCTGAAAAAAAACATAAAGGTAGCGTGGATATGGACCCAAAAAGAAATCTATTAAGACCGGAGACAACGCACGTCGCCAATAAGCAATCCTTGACTAGCATAACTTGCCTGTAATATCGCTCATATACAAAAACCAGCAAAACTACCATCAAAGAATGATCCAAATCAAGTGTAAATTTATACCATAGCAAAATAAACATTTATTATAACTATGCGCTGAATTATGACACTGAGAGAATTTTTCTGAATTAATAATGCGCTTTTTAATGTTGCTGTTGGACATCGCGAAGGTGTTTAAAAGTAAACTCAGATTGAAAATTTAGTTAAACAAGTAAGTAAAGCGATCACTTAAACAATAAAACTTTAAAAATTTATTTCTCGGAAATGTGCAACTTTTCTTTGATGGAAAATGACACTTTTGCTGCTCAATAATATGCAAATACGTGCTTAAAATTCCATGATGCCCCGTGAAAGTATGCACGAAAATTCACATTTTTGGTGTTCAGACTACCGCCTATTAGGGACAAGTGACCGTGTCAGGAGAACTGGCTTTAGGTCCCCAACCCCAATTCACTGTGGCCATTGATACAATTTCAACAAATCGTTTCATGGTCGTGGGAGTTATTCAGCAGGTCAAAGAAATAAATGCACAGAAGATATTAAAATTGCAAACAACTTTTGGCAGGTCATAAGGCAGGCAGGTCAAGAGCAAAAATAAGCAGTATGTCAATGACTCAACGCAACCTTAGTATGGTGACACCACTACTGGGTACAACAGCCATTCAGTTTCAATACATGTACATACATGTAGGCCTGCAAGTTCCAAAGATATAAGATATTATTTCTAAAAAAATACAAATTTGAAGGAGCAAAATACAATTTCCAAAGATGTTTAAAACGTTTAATAACGCATTAACTACTTCCAAGAAAAATTCCTTGATAGGCATAGCCTACACAAAGACAACTTCGAAAAGCTAAATTTACACTAAAAACCATGTTCCAAGATGTGAGAAACTCACTTGGCACTTCAATGACAAGCTACGTTGACAGACAGACAGAAAGACAGACAGACGGAGATAGACAGAGGTAGACAGACAGACACAGAAAAACATATACACATACAGAGAGATACACAGACAAACCGAAAGACATAGACAAACAAATACATGCAGACAAAATGTAAAGTTCTGATAAAATAGCAATAGTCAATCACTCTAGCAGAGTTTTTAAAGATACATTATAAATTATTTCCATAAATATTTGCAATATCGAAAGAAGCAGCTACAATTTCCAAAGATATTTACAAATTCTAATAGCACATAAACAATTTCCAACACGAAAAAATTCCTTGACAGACGAGCACAAACTAAAATAGCCAGAGCTGAATATCCACGAAAAGCCATATGCTCCACTGAGCAAGAAACTCATTTGATACGACAAACTGCATTGGTTTTCAGTCACGTTTACCACATGTTCATCATCACAGTGTCAAACAACAGACACTCATAAAGTGAGAAAAAAATAAGGCACCCATAAGGTCTTGAATGCTTACCTTTTTAAATTTAGCCAATATTCTAAGAAAAGAGTTTTTTTCTGTATTGAAAAACACTCACTATTGTTGAATAAAACAAGGAACAAGAAAATTTCTTAGACTCTTGGCAATACCTCAATACCTTACCTAACCTTTTCATTTCCACCAAGGTACACACGAGATATACCATTTCTTTCATAACAAAATAAATTTTATACTACATCACTGTCTGATGATTAAGCAAAACATACACAGTCCACATTCTTCACCAGTATTGAGCAAATGCTGCGACAACTGATGAACATTTCTTTTTCACTGTGCATCTTAGAAGATATGTTTTGTAACAGAATGCTCAAAGAAATGCCTCACTGCACAGTCTTTGTCATAAATCTAGCATAAAATCTATCTTCACAAAATGTGTCTATTGTGAAAGTTATGTTCTTCCACTGTTCAACAACTTGCTATTTTCGTTTCTGTACTTCTGTGTGCAAACAAACTTTTCGTTAATCAAAGTTTATATGTCAGCATGACCACAATGGCATTGGATACATTTTGTCTAGCTGTATGGGTATCTCTAATTTAAGACTCTAAAACTTCCTTACCTTCACCGTTTTTCAAAGCTACAGTACAGAGTAAACTTAATAAAAGTTTGGAATTTGGCAAATATAACAAAACTTTTCCCAACACAAAATTATGTTGGCCTGCCTGCTTTGAAGAACTATTTCAATCATGCAAACACTTTGTCTTTGACCAGCCTGTTTGCTTCACTATTAATAGCACCATGCTAATTGCACAGGTGTTACTGAAAAGTTTAGATGAAATATTCTGATGTTCACCTTGGCAGTCATCTAGTCTTTTTAACTTAATTATGGTTAAATTCAATTCAAAACAATTATGCTTTCGAGCACATGAAACAGAGTGGACTATTAGTAACATCGTTCAATAACTTAGCTTACCGAGGTTGGGAAACAAAAGAGTTTTGAACTAAAACTACAAAATATGGCTGAAGAACCTCCATACAAAGAAAACTGTACTTGAGTATCAGATTCAAGTTTACAAACACAGCTACAATTCTGCTCGCACTTTAAAACTGTGCGACCTGTTTCGTTTTATATGCAACCTTTCATAACTTTGCTGGATCGAGATAAACTTTAGTTCGGCTCTTCTTTTCTTCTCTGGGCTGCTCTGCATGAACTTGTCCGGATGATATGATTTCACAAGTTTTCGGTATTTGATTCGTATTTCATCATCTGTTGCATTCCAATGGATGTCCAAAACCTTCAACACAAAAACAAAAATATTAATTTCGTTGTTATTTGAAGAATTTTGCCCAAATAAAGAAACCACAACCGGCTGATCTGAAGCATCACAAAGTTAAATAACAACAGCAAATCATTGCATTTAACAATTGCAATAAATAAGATAAGAATATTCTTTAATTGACCAATTGCTAATCACATTTCGGTGCACAGACATGATACTAAGCATACATAATTAATTGAATTGATCAAGACAGAAAAATATTAAAACACACAAGAAACACCCAATAACTACCAAAATACCTAAATATACACATGAACATATATATTTCAAAAAGTTCAAATGTTAAGTGAAATTGAAGACTTAGCATCACCTGCATTTACATCACCACGCATTAAAAAGTCTTTTGCAGATGGGTACAATTTAATGTACGGTATATGTGTAATTGTGTATGTGTTTGCCCTATGCACATAAAGGCTACTTACCGGTACTTACTTCATTTTAAGTATTATTACTATAACAGCATTTTCAAAATATTTCAGTTAGCTTACAACACTGTGGACCAGATTTAGCGCCTCTGAGAAGTTCTTAAAAGTGAGCACTATTAAATAACCAAGCAATTGAACACTCATTTTGACCGTCTATCAGCAACTATGTAGCAATTTTCTACTTTTAAACTGAAAATCAGAAATGTTCCATTAGATGAAGGATGATGATTCATACAACTAGTCTTCTTAATCTAAGCATTGCGCCTCTGAGTAGATATCTTGAAGAGGTGCTATATAAATTCTCATAATGAATGAATGAATGAATGAATGGATGAATGAATTGCAGGATGTCTTCAAAGAAGTTTAAAGATGATCTGACAACAGGTTCACAACTTATATAAAAAAATTCACCCATAATCTTTGCTATAATCAAACATTTAACCTAGCTCCCCTACCCAGCAGGATCTTCCCTTCAGGAACACCTATTGTTTAATTACTTTCTACGCTCTGCACATTTAATCACACATTTAATCATTGTTTTAATCACATTGTGTAACCCATAACGTGCACTTGCTCTGGGTGCAATAAATTCGATTTGATTTGAAACAGGGATTGTATTCACCGACCTTGTAGGCACTTTGCTCTCCGTCCGGATCTGAAGCTATTGCAAACTCCCTGATTAACATCTCAATCCCTTCATCCCAGAGAACGCACCACAGCCTCCAGGTCTCTTGCTTGAATTGCTGCCGCCGTGATGCTGTGAAGTAATTATCAAATAAAATCCTGGCCTTTACCGTGGTCCCGTCTTCCAGTTTAGCTTCTCCGTGGAAGTAGAATCCCATGAGAAATATCGACACCATTCCCATATTGCACATGGATAGGATCGCCAGGCGTTTGCATAGGTGTCGTCGGACAGGGACTTTCGTTCTCATGCGCCTTCCTTGGGAAGTGGCCCAAGCGGTGCTCAACAGTGATGCCCAAACAGTAGAGTTAAAGAGGCCGTCCATTGTGCCAAGGAAGAACAATGGAAAGTGGGCAAAGGCACCGAGAAGACAGACCCCAAATCTGCATTCTTCCTTGCCGATGTTGGCCACAGTATGAACCCCTGTGAATAAACAATAGACGACATTGTACATTCACTCTTCAAACCATTCATTAAATCAGAAATGCTTTAAATATTAATAATTACTGTAATTAAGTAAAAAGTTAATTTTTAGCACTTCACTTACATATCTGTTCAATTAAAACATTCGGACTGATTTCAAGTGGCCCGCCTAAGCCAATGACTTTTTTAAATTGTGAAAATATAAAAAATATCAGAGACCTACTGCACAGTCATTAGTTCATAACAGTAGTTACTTAGCTTGTCATAGATCTGACAATATGAGCACAAAATTCAGTTTCCATGTGTCATTCGCTATGATTACATCATAGTAAATCTTAATAACAGTTAATAAATTTCAATCAATTTTAATCGCTGCATTTTTTAGCTCATTGATGCAGCCCTTGGCTTCAGGAATTATAGATTATGCGGCCTGCGGTGTCAAAAAGGTTGGACAGCACTGGTATATAGAGTAATCATACTAAATGAGTCCAAAATAAAACTATGAAAAATGTATAAAGCATTCTATAGACTTAAATAAACAGTACCCTTGATGTGAAGATATAGCAAATTTAAATAAGGCACTAGTATATATCTTTATCATTTTACCAACGGCTACGGTGAGGGAAGAAATCACTGCGGTCAACAGGAAGTTCTTGAGAACATGATCCGGCAGGGCAGAGATTGTGTAGTAACTAAGACAGAAGGAAAAGATGATCTCTCCAATGACTCGTTTCATGCGATATGGCGGAACACGGACCACAATCCAACCAACAACGGCTTCTGATCGGTCCAGTTCGGCATTTGCGGTTCTGACGTAGTCGGGGATGCGCCAGAGTTCGAAAAGCCAGCCAAACACAAATCCGCCACAAGTCCATAGCCAAACGAATCCATGTCGATCCCGTCTCAGGTAGAAGTGGTGCAAACCAAGCCAGCCAAATGTCAACCAACACAAGTACGTCGTCAGTAAATTGTAATATCTCATTCTGAATGCATAAACACAGCAAAACAGATGGGTTATACGCAATTCTGAAATAGCTTGTAAAATAAGTAATTAATTTCTACTAGGCTTCTCATCAATCATTGTACAATAATGCATATTAAACAAATAGACTGCAAAATAATAACATTGGGTCCAGGTGTATGAGAAATAGGGTGCCCGTTAAAAATTAATTTCAGAATTTCTTATGTGGTACCCTCCAATTTTGTTGTCTATCATGAGAGAAGTTCCAGGTAATTTTTTTAGATTTTTGGATGCATGTTTAGAGGGAGCTCAACACATGTGAAGTTAGCAATATATTGTCTGACAGCATGCTATTCTGACTTGTTTCACAGTTTTTAATCATTCAAATCTTTTCAATGCAAATCAACACAATAATCAGAACTGAACTATTCAGAATATTAATAATAAGACTGCCACAATAAAGTACCGGGTACATTATTTTTTAAGCAGTAAGCCACTAGGATCTAGTTATCAGTGTACCGGTAATTTGTTGTTTTATTATAACCAACAAGTATTGACTTTCTCGCTTGTGGGTACTTGCTTCTGTGGTTTGAGAAAACCAGCAGTAGATATTGTTTATGTTCCTCACTTGTTGCAATGGAGGTGTTGAAGTCCTGTATCAGTTTCACAGCTCACTTTGCTTGGTCATATACTACTGCCATACTGGTTATCTTCAAGGGTCTGCCATCTGTCAGGATCTTCTTGTTCGAGAAAATCAGCATTCAACCCAAGTGTGTGAAAGAATGGCATGGTACTGTTTGTGACAAAGTCATCAAGTTTCATTTCAAGAATTGCACTAGTCTTGCTCCATCTGGATTCTTTTGGGTGGGTTCTCAGAGCCTTGCTTCTTTAATGCACGGAACATCTTTCTTTGGTGTTGCTGTTTACAGCATCATAAAAGAATGCAAGGCAATAATTATTAGCTCTTCACTCAGGTACCATAAATGTCTCAGGAATGATTTGACTGCCACACCCAAAATGACCTTGTTGATCCTATCGTACTTCTTCGCTAACTTCAGAAAGTGAAGATCATTGGCTGGTGCAGTTGCTGGACTTGGGCATAATGTCCAAGTTTTTGTTACAACAAGCAGCACAACAGGCTCATGTATCTCAATGCGGTTTCTAGATTAGACTCAACTTTAGCAGCTATAGTGGTCAATTCTTCTTCTGAAGTCAATTCATCATCTTCCTGAACTGTGATATTCTCTCTCTTTCTGTCATTTTCTTTACTTCTGAGATATTGCTCGCTTCAATCTCTTCGACTTTCTGCCCTCTGTTCTGGCTAAAGCTGTGTCTACGCCACCCATATGGCCTATTCATGGACGCGTTGGTCATCCAAGAAAAACCTGTCTTCAGCAATGGTGATCATTGACACGGCATCTGTATGTGCTATATCAAAAAGTTTTTCCAAATCTCCGATCATAGTGCTTTCATTAGCTATCTGGGTCTCAGTTCTGCGATGCATGTCCTTCTTCAGTTTCTTCCATCTATAAAACATGTCTTCCAACTTTCCAATGGCATTTCGTTCAAGTGTTGTTGGAATACGGGCCATTGACCAAATGTGAAGAACTTTACGTACAACAGACTTTGAACTGTCTCTGACTGTCTTAGCAAGAATCTTGTGCCGATGGAAAAAGGCAGACAACACCTGATGGTAAGTTGGAAGCTTGTTTCCACGTATCTCTTCTGATACCGGACCAATCAGCCAAATGTCAGTGGAACTACGTGTGACTGTTACAAGCCGTGAAGCATCTACTTCTGCCATACTTTCTACCGGCAATTAACTAATCAATATAAAATGCAAATCCAACAGACCAACAGCACTATGGGTGATCCAGAAATACTGTAATTGCTTCAGTATATGACAACAACTATTACATTGATACACTAAGTACAACCGCATCATTGCACCAATTGCACAAACCAGTGGTCACTCTAAATAACAAAAGGCTTTCATATTATTAACAAAAGAAACATGTTGCAGCTAAATGAAAGTGATTGTGTAAAATGCTAATCGCACAATTAATAGATATAACCATTTTAATCTGCTTGTGAGTATAATTGTATTGACATTGACCATTATAAGCTCAAACCTACCGACAGTAACCTTTTGTTAAAATTACTTTTTTCTGCACTCTTTAAATATAATTTCTTTACAACTTAGTGTTTCTTGTGGTTTTATATCAGTTCCAGTTATTTTAAATTAAGATTAAATCCTTAGCTGTTTGAGGTGATTTTGCAATGACAAGGACTCATTTCTGTCCCTAAAGTAGCTGAAAGGATCCAAGGATAATAATATTATGTTGACTGATAGATCAGCAGTAATACTAAGCACATTAATTAGTCTAAATATAGTAATAACACAGTAGGCCTAGGCCTAAGTAACATGTATAATGTGAAACAAAATGCTGTAAACAATGAAACTGGAAAAGGTTCAAAATATTGCGATATAGCATAAACTTTAGTGATGTTGAGCCCCCAGTAAATATCATCATAAAAATCTAAAATTTTACTCTGTTCTTTTACAGACCAGGTGTAACAACTTCAGAGGGTACCATGTTGAAAATTACGAACTTCAAAATTTTTCATTGGCTTAACGGGCGCCCTAATGAGAAAAGTAGGCATTTATCAAAACATGTGGAAATAAGCAGGCCTACTAATTTTCACAGCTGACAAGTCACACAAAAAAGTGATTAATGTGAATAAAATAATTAGGACAATGTAATGACGTTCAACATTTATATGTGCTCTGCATACCATTTAAAATGCATTCTAATCACATTAAATGCATTTTAATACCTGTTAAATGCATTGATCTATAACCACTTCACTCACATGAACTGTGACAAAAAGAAATAAATCAATGAGCTTATTGAACATCAATAATTAGGCAAGACCGTAGCTAGGGGGTGTTTTGGGTGTTTGAACACCCCCGAAATGGAAAATGTAAAAATAATAGAATGCATTTACTAGCACATGATGTAAAAACCATGATATAAACCATAACAGAAAACGTCAGAAATTGTGAAGAAAACATTTTATCAGTGAAATACTAATTTGCAGTTCAGTTGTACAATCAAATTAACAAAGCCATTTCAGTGCCACAGATAGGAAATTAACTGTTGTAACTTGCAATAACGCATAACGAAGATAATGTGACGAAATTGACTGCCTCTGTCATTAATTTTATCAAACAGCTTGAATGGTCTATAGTTAATGGCCTATACCGACTACATGTCGGTCCTTTTGTCGGACCTCGATCTGGCAGGACTGAAGAAAGAATTATTGTGCATGGTGCCAAATCGTCTATTCATTTCAACCAACTGCACGGGAACACTAAGCTGGGCATCAAGTTTATTCATGCCGAACCTGTCGTCATTACGAAATTAAAGATACCATTTTACAATAGATAAATTAACGATTAAAAAAATTTCAGTAGCGGGAATAAAGTTCATTTAAATTTACAAACCTCTTACACATTGCTGCAACGACCAAAACTGTTTATATTTATGAAATTCTGAATCCTTGCGTTCGCTGCAGCTGACGAGTTTAAACGATACTCATAAAGCGCACCTAATAGAGTGTGACAACGCGTCATTACAAGACAGGGTATACTGAGGATTAAAAGTAAATCAATTATTAAAATAATCATATTGCCATTGTTCCTTTATTCAAATGCTTTCAAATCAGCAGTAGTATTCCAAATATCACTGGTTGATGTTGACTAGTTCCTTCTAACGTCCTTCATCTCTTCGTTTTCCAATTATTCTGACTCGGCCGACTTATTACTATACCTGATACAATCGTCTTCTTTAGTAATTAGGAAAATCATGGATAGCGTGGATTTGTCTTTTTAGGCGCTATACAAATTCTCAAAATGATCGAATGAATGAAAAACAGAGAAGATAATAAAATTATTAGGTGAGCGCATGGGCGGAGTTTGGTTTCCGTTTTTTTTGGCGGGGGGGAGATGAAAACTTGGTCCAGAAGGCGCGGTGCCGAAAATGTTTTTCGTTTCGCCCGGAAAAAGTTGATGAACTTTTTGTCGTCAAGTTCAAATCTCATGAAACTTACTATGTATGTATTTCTCGGCCGAAAAAGTTGATGACCTTTTTTTAGTCCTCAAGTTCAAATCTCATGAAACTTAGCCTACTAGGCCTATGTATTTCCCGTCCGAAAAAGTTGATGACCTTTTTTTAGTCGTCAGTTGGAAGTCCTTCGGGGGGCTAAGCCCGAAAAAATAGACCATTTACACGGTAAAAACATGACTATGGGGGTTGGGGGCTTTAGCCCCCCTAGCCCCTGATAAACTCCGCCCATGGGTAGGCGCAGTAAGCTTTCGAACTTTTCGATTCGGTCAAAAAGTGCGTTGATTTTTCATGAGATCAGTTCTAGCCTAGTCGGCCAAGTTGCTGGCTTGTCATCTCGTTAACGCTTGCTCCCAGCAGCTGGTTCTCTAGACTACACTCCAGTCACTACTCACTCGACGGCTTTTCACATCATACGCACTCATAAGTAAGTAAGTAAGTAAGTATATACTTTAATGGACCGCCTGCAAACGCACTGCAAGGCAATGCTCATTTGTTTAACAGCAATAGGTTGACATAGACGCAACTTATGCAAAATTACATGCGCTGGTCGAAAACATAATTTTATAGATAATTTAATTTATCTGTGGTGGGAAACAGTGACATTATAAATAAAAATTACGTCATTATGTCGAGTGTTGAATCTGCTGACATATTGAATCCTTGACTTCTTATTAAGTTCAAAGCAGACGATTTACTGCAGAAATATCGTAAATATTGTTTCAAAGTGTGTTATTTTTATTTTTTAAAAACTTTTATTATTTGTCTCGGGTCGTAAAAGCGATAAGTTTGCACCGCAAGAATTGTTGCATTACAGAAAGCGAGAAAGTAACACTGAGAGCATCCCGCAACTGTGATAGACTTAGTGTAGTTTCTTCAAGTAGATTCAGAGGCAGCCATAGTTATGGGGCACTTGCGGAATAAATTTTCTTGACCTTAATAATACGAGGGCGTGTGCCCTGGTCTATCATTAGCTATCAAATCTACTCAGTAGCGTAGCCAGGAATTTTTCATGGGGGGGGTTTATGGCCGGAAACCCTGTTTTTTGCTATTTTTTCTTACTTATATGGAAAATAACCTTTAAAAAACCTTTTTTTCGGAGTCAATGGGGGGGGTTTTGACCCCCGAAACCCCCCCCTTGCCTACGCCACTGAATCTACTCACTGACCGTATATAGACCTATATGACCAGAGCATTCATTGTAGCCTTGGAACTGAGTTGGGTAAACAGTGAAAGCTGTTCAATGACCATAGGACATGAAGGGAGGAGTAGCCTATGCGATACATACCTGACTATCTTAGAAAACAAAACCTTCAAAGAACTATAGTACATGATCCATTTAATATTGTTAATGAAAGACAGTGACACAGAATATTGATAAATTATTATGACAAAATGTGTGTTATTCTGTGCATACGTCTTTCATCTTCCATAAACCAGAAAATTTATTGGTTTTTCTTGAAGCATTCATCTTTAATTCACTGACTACCCGTTTAATTCATTAGGTACTTTTGTGTATACTAACAAATAATAGCAAGGGTTTTAAGTTGGTTTAGAAGATGTGTTATCTGTGTTCGTCCACTGCAAAATTTGTTGGAACAAGTCATTACTGGAATACGAACACAATCATAGACTCATGGGAAATGCACTCTAATCAATGTGGCTGCAGAAAATTTGTTAAGGTCTTCAGGAATAATTTAAGTCTTTCCATAATTATTATAACCATTACTTCTAGCTTTTGTCCTCTGATTTTTGTGTCAAGATTGATCAGATAAATCATTACCAGCTAAGACTGCTAAGTAACCTCAAGTACTATAGTCTATAATAGAGTAGCATTGAAAACCAGCCTTTCTGAACCATGCAGGAATGCAGAAGGCAAAAATACAAAAGAGTTTGTTAAGTACTTGGAGAACAAGAAAACAAAAGTTTGTTAAGTACTTGGAGAACAAGAATTATTGAGCTCTGCCAGAATCAGGTCAAGCAAGCAAGATTGTGCTTTATTTTACCAAACATTTGATGACCACTGTGTCATTAATCAGCACTTAGGCATCTGTTTTGTTTTGTTACAGATGACTTTTTCCACATCAGATTTCTTGGTTGATTGCTTGATTGTCTCTTTCTTCTCCAGTGCTTGTTTTTTGGTTTTGGTGGATACATTGAACTTTCCCTGATTATTTCACAATTGGCCACCAAAATCTGTTACCTTTATGCAATTGAATTAAAATTATTTCAGTGCATGAGAGAGATATTTTTGTTTTCTGTTTGATTTCAAAGATAAAGTTGCTTGAAGTTGAAGCTGAGATGACTTCTAGTTCAAAGTCCGTGGTATCCGAATGGGTGACATGGTAGGATATAGGAGTTTCATTAACTTACTTACTTACTTACTTAGTCCCTCCCGTGCAGAACTGCACATCGGGCAACGCAGTCTCTCCATTCCTCCCGGTCCATCGCCATCCGAACAGCATCCTCCATCGTCATATCCAAGCACTTCAGATCTTCTCAAACCGTTCCCATCCAGTTTTTTCTTGGTCTTCCTCTCCCACGCTTCCCCTCCGGAGTCCACTTGGTCACTTGGCTGGCTTTTCTATCACTATTCATTCGGGCCACGTGTCCCATTCAGTTCAGTCGTTTAAGTGATCTTATCTTTCCAGGAGACGTGCAGAATTTTTCTTTGCCATCTGTGATGTGCTGCCTCCAGTTTTTTCTTGTTTGCTACAGTCATTGGCCACGTCTCTGCTCCATACAGCAGGGTGCTCAACACCACGGCCTCATATAACCGGATCTTGATCTTCACGCTGCATCATTAACTATGCTTAATTTATTTAAAGCTTGCAATTCTTATGAAATTATTAACTTTTACTAGGCCTACTGTCTGTAACTTTTATAAAGTTAGATGGCTGATATTTTATTATAAATTTTAAGCTTTTGTTCTTCTTAATATAGTGGCTTAAATTGTACCATAGACCTGTAAATTTCAAGTGCAGAATTTTGAAAAGGAACATTTGTTTATGACAGGTGCCAAGAAAGTTCGGGGGTGCATGAAGATTGGAAGAAAAAGATTGATGAGATGAATCGACTTTTGGATGGTATTAGTGAAGAATTGAGTAGGCATATTGGTAGGTAACAGTGTTATCAACATGACTAACTGTGCTTTATCATTTTTCAAGACACACACAACCAGGCAATTTCAGTTCATTGTGGCTTTTGTATTTTACAGCAATATATATACCTTTATAAAAAATATTTATATGTAGTACTCCTTTGGGCCAGCTAGGGAGGGTGGATACACATTGATCAGATTGTTATTGTCATTTGGATGCTGGTTGTGATTAATTGAGTTATATGGTTTGGTGAAGAGTTATATGGTTTGGTGGAAACATTAACATGATCTCTTTGTCCAGGAACATTGACCACTTTGGTCCAAACTATGGATCATATGCCACCATTGGGCCTAACCTATCTATCCTTTCCTCTTCTTCACATGCTTCCATTATTTCTACACCTGCTCCTACAACCTCGCTCCTCAAACCTTTTCTTCTCTCAGGGTATTTGCACTGGAAGGGCTACTGAATGGTCACTGCCATAAGCTGCGCTATATAAATTATGTTAACAATTGCAACTGTATCTGATGGGTAATAAATAACCTTATGCTTTGAGTCAAACTGAATTGACCTTTAAGGGATATGGAATGAAAGTAAATATATTTCACACACTTAATTGGCAGACAGATCATATCCTATTTATTTTATTTGAAGTTATTTCACACTTTAGCTTTGTCACATTTTCAAATTCTGACCAAATCACTAAATCACTACTGTTATTTTGTTTCATCTTCTAGCTCTGACCAAGGTTTGGTGTGATAGAATTAGTCTAGTCTTTAAAATCATGATAATTGAAAATTATTAGCTACATTATAACAAACTTCACATTTTGGAAGGACAAAACATGCAGACACATCTGTGACACCTGATTTGAAAGCAATGCTCCTTTTGTGAGGATGCATCAGGATTTTAAAACTGCATGGGTGTGCAACTGTGCATACCGTTTCATGTTAATCATAGTTCATAAGCAGTACAGAGGTCAAATAAATCTTCAGAGTCTGTGAAAATTAAACCTTTAAAAATTCCTTTGAACTAGTATACAGTAGAACAAACTACTCATCAACCTCAATGCACTCATCCCACAACTTATCTTTGTTGATTGATAACACCTTTTATTTACAATTTACTGGAAAAATGAAAGCCACGCCATGCAGAACAATGACATTGCTCAAGGTCAGGTCAGTGACCATTGTGCATAGGTAAACACAGTATCTGAAAAACTTGTATTGTTCTTTTAGAGCGGTGTCAGATGCTAAAGGTTGATCTGATCACAGATACTACAAATCCTGACCTCTGCATTGCAGTGAACGAGGCAGTCGAAGAAAGGATGCAATGTGATGAGCAAATTTCTAAAATCTGCAACGAAGCGAATGCCCTCGGAAATGCTTAGCCCACTGGTGTTTAGGGTGCAGGATTAAAATTTGAAGTTAGACATTTAATGTTTGCAGTTTTTGTGGTTGACATGTTGTTCTAACTGATGGAAGTGCTTGTGCTGGAAAGCGTTAACTAGCATTATTTCAGTTATCAGTTTCTATTACCTGAGAAATATACTGTGTGCCTGGTGCTAGTAATTGAGAAAGGTGCATGATGCACCAAATGAAAAATGTTGCGATATCCACACATATATATGTGTGAGTGTTTTTGGAGAAGTTAGGAAAAATGTTGGTTTTTTATAACAATTCACTGTTTGGAATGGCGATAATTATAACTAATGTGAAAGGACAAAATAGAAAATAAGGGCGTGCTGGTAAATTGAACAGATTATTATTAAAGCAAAGGCACATTCTCTTTCGCAATGTGGTGGCTCTTGGCGTGAGAAAACCAGCTGCATACTTTTCTACATAGCACGCAGGGAGTATGTTGGCTTTTGTATATTTTACTTGTGCTAACCAGTACCAATCTTTGTATCTCTTACAAGTGCTAACCACTGCTTAGTGACAGAATTGTTTGCCTCTATTCTTGGCTTGGAGCCATCTCCAATTCTCTCTCTCCTCTCTGCTGCTGCCACTTTGGTTCATGCCGTCATCGTTTATCAATTAGACTATAAGTTATTTTGATTGGTGCTATATACATATATTCCATACATACAGTGTGGCCCAAAAAAGTGATAACATCTCGTAGCAAAGGGTCATTTAATATAGGCCTAATTGAATAAATATAACGTTTTGTAATTTACTGTTGTATGCCAAGTAGTAATTACGCTAATCATAAAACATGTTCAATGTGTCCCACTTGCTTCTCAACAACTTTTTGTAAGCGTTGGCGCCACTCGTTTATGCTTCTGTCAATAATGTGCTGCCCTCGATTATTGTCAATTTGAGGTGCTCAACTGTGGTAAATTTTCGACTATGGTAAACTTTTTCTTATTATGCACCCCATATGGCATAATCGACTGGGTTTGAATCAGGACTGCGGTGGCCACAATGACATGTTTGGCTCGATAAAGGTAACATTCTCCTGATGAAGAAAGTTCATCTATTTCTGGTAGTAGCAACTGCGAGTGACCAAATTTATATGCTTTGAGAAATTGAGCTCATATCTATTGATGCGGATTCGACTGTCAGACGATGCGTTACCCTGCTCACTACTCGGAGAAGTATCTGCAGAATCCGATTACTCTACTCTGAAGTTGTGGTCACAACTTCAGAGTAGAGTAATCGGATTCTGCAGATACGAAGTGGAATGACGGATGAAAATCTTTTTTAAAAAACAAGAAGCGGGATGATTTTTCTGATATTTTTAGTGCAATAAATGCGATGATTGATGCAAAATACAGTTTGCAGGAGTGTAATGTTTAGGAGGGGTAGCCTAATTTGAAACCTTTACACCGGTAGTCGTCCGGTCACTCCGGTGGAACTACGACGTCGCAATAATTATCTTTGGTAGCCGATGGATCCTACCATTCAGGGAAAGATCTGAGACTATTTTTTATTCCAGGTTCCTTATGTGAACACTTAGCAACTGGAGCTGGGAAAATCTATCGCTTCCTATTATACTTCCTGCAGACACTTCAAAGCACATCAGATCTCACGTGGCCAGTAAATTGCCAGGAAAACTGGAGCTGGGAAAAGACTTCTATGTTTTTTCGAGAATAATCAGCTATGCGTTGTCTGAAAAAGTGTGTTGCTTCGAGCTTGGATTGAATGAATGAATGAAGAATGAATGAATGAATGAATTAACGAATGACCGAATTAGAAGACTCAACCGAGAGTAGCCAAGAGAACTGAGATTAGCGCGTAGCCTTTAGCTTGATCAAAATCTGCTCTCACTCCCTTTTGCTCGTGCTTCCACTATAGGCTACCAAGCCGCGCTTTAGCGGTGGTAGCTAGGGCCCTCAACCTGGAATTGTCTTCCTCTGACACTCCGCTCCTTTTCTAAAAATCCTTCTCAGGCTTTCCTCTCTCATCTTAAGACAGTTTTATTTACCGCGCTGAGGTTGGAGCGCGTCTGGGTAGCCCTCCTTAAAGAGGCGCTATATAAATGCCTTTAATGAATAATGAATGAATGAAATAAAAATGAGCAACATAATGAAAGAAAGAAAGAATGAATGATGGTACTTAGCCTTACTGACCGTAGAACAAGAGAACTGGGTTTAGCATTGCGTTTAGCTTGAAATGAGTGAATAGCATTAATAAATCAAATAACTAATTAATTAGACGACTCAGGCACTCCTGCAGCTAAGCGTTGCCGTGGAAATGTATACCGTCACCGTTAAGAATGAGCTCATCATAATATTATAGCGAGCAGCGCATCTAAAAGCAAAAGGCCTGACGCATAGACAATGCATATTATGACGTCATGAAGTCTGAGGAGCCATTTCCATCAAAATAAATGTGACGTCACTCTGCTGTCAAAGATACGCGGATATTTATAGACTCAATTATGGATGTTGGCAGAGTGGTTATAGCAGATAAAGTCCCTAGATGGCAGCGCGCTAGCGATTTGATCGACTCCTATGTACGTGTGTGGTCTGTTTTGAAGGTGCGCTAAAATAATTATTATGCGCGTAACAATTAGCAGTTGTCTGCTAATGCCAGGAATAAGACAAAGAGTCTAATACCTGGCATAATCTGCTTAATCCAATGAGAATAGCCAAGAATAGTTTGTTTAGGAAAACACCTGTTGTTTTTTAAACAACCACTGTTGCTAAACCGTGTTATTTGCATCCAATGAGAATTGCTAAAATGGTGTTTGATACGGTTTTGGGTGTATAAATATAGGCCTTAGACATGCCAAAACCATGTCAACCATTACAATAACTTATCTGAAGCGGACAGTTTACGCAATCTAATAAAGCTGCAATAGTTTTAGTGATCAGAGCGTGGCAGCATATCAAGGTATGCTGTCACGTGGCTTTAATACCTTGACTACACAGATACCTGTGTTCCCTGACCAAGTTCGCGGATATCATGGGCAGATCGACGCTCTCAGCAAACTTTCCTTCTATTTCCAATATAAGATTAGGCTCAAATTTAGCATAGGGCCTACATAGATCATATTTCCTCTGCCATGCCAAGTGGATTTGAATTGAAGGCAAATTATATACCCAGAGCTTTATAGACCTAATAGATCTATATTAGCCCATAATCCTTCGCCAATAACGTTCGAGTGACTTCCGTGCAGGGTTTTGCCTAAAATCTGCACCGACTTAGTACAAAAAGCCTACTAAGTCTAATTGGATACAGCATTTGTACTTGAGGAATCAATAGACTTAATCGTCAAAGCGATGACGAATTATAATCCGTAAACCCACAGGCTTTGATTTCTTATCACCTGCTTTCTTCGTTCAATTCTTGGTATACTCTGTCTCACTAAAAACGCCATGTCAGACTGAATGTGCAATTGTACATGTATATTGTAGGCCTAAGGCCATTGGCCTATTTAATTAAGTAAGCCCATAACGGTTTTGCGAAATAAGATAGATGTCATCTTAGATTTTATAGACTATCAAACGTTTGCTGTGGTCTGCTTTTAAAAGTATATAGATCGATCATTGCTTGCGTACTTTGCATACTCGCTTATTGTACGCAAAACGCATAGTTATGCGATTCAAATAAATCGTCTGATTTTATCCGTGTGTCCATTATCTTTAGAATAGGCCTAGGTCCCTACTAGTGATAATGTCTTGTAAAATTTCTATCGTCTTTGGTCGAAATGTTTTCACTGAATTAATTACTATTTCAGATAACATCATGCCGACCTAACACTGATTATGACAGAGGTGATCTATTAGCCTAACTTGTTATGGGCGTTATAATTGTTATCTTGAATATACACAGCGTTACTTCAGAGAGTTGGGAGGTGGTAAAGCCTAATGTAATTAGCGGAGAATGTATGACTACAACAAACTGGGCATTATTTTAATTCTACATCAACCGAGATCTCTACCAGGTATAAGCTGCGCTACAGTCAGGGATGAGAAAAAAGGCAAATCAGTTTTTAATGCCTACATTGAACAGGAAGAGGCAAAAACTCCGATATAAGCTTACTGGTTGTGGGGCGCGGGGGTGTAGTGGGTATGTTCGATGCCTTGCAGCAGGAGGGTTACAGGTTCGAATCCACCTCAAGCCGCCGCGTAAGGACCTTGGGCGCGTCGACGTGAAACTCCAATACAGTGTCCGCGCTACAGCCGGGAGCGCCTCTGAGTAGTTTCCTTGAAGAGGCGCTATATAAATACTTGAATGAATGAATGAATGAATCTAGTTGAAATCGATGCCATTCGCTGTGAAGGTATACGCCGAGGGCTCGTCAGTTTTTACGAACCCATTCTCCAACTGACCAACCGTGTCTCCCTTCCCGTTTGCAACACCTAGAGCCGCCACTCTCGTCCAGTGTTTAATCTAGACGTCTCTGGGGGGGGGAGAAAGTCCCCCCCAGGATTGACATTTCCCCCCAGAAAAATTTGACCAAATGATGTTGGCTTTTAGTTACTGCTTTCATCATTGTTTTACATGAAGTGTTATAATATATCGTGATATTATTTATTATTATATGATTATAATGACATTATTTTACTACTATAATATATGATACTATCATGTTAAGATGACACCTTAAAATGCAGCCATGGCAATGTGGAAATTCAAAAAGTTTCTAATAAGTCACTGAAAAAGTACAGCTATTTTGTCAAGACGTCACCTTAGAATGCTGCCATTGCAATGTGAAAATTCAAAAAGTTTCTCATAAGTCACTGAAAAAGTACAGCTATTTTGTTAAGATGACACCTTAAAATGCTGCCATTGCAATGTGGAAATTCAAAAAGTTTCTATTGGGTCACTGAAAAAGTACAGCTATTTTGTTAATATGACCCCTTAAAATGCTGCCATTGCAATGTGGAAATTCAAAAGGTTTTTAATGGGTCACTGAAAATGTACAGCTATTTTGTTAAGGTGACCCCTTAAAATGCTGCCATTGCAATGTGGAAATTCAAAAGGTTTTTAATGGGTCACTGAAAATGTACAGCTATTTTGTTAAGGTGACCCCTTAAAATGCTGCCATTGCAATGTGGAAATTCAAAAGGTTTTTAATGGGTCACTGAAAATGTACAGCTATTTTGTTAATATGACCCCTTAAAATGCTGCCATTGCAATGTGGAAATTCAAAAGGTTTTTAATGGGTCACTTAAACAGTACAGCTATTTTGTTAAGATGACCCCTTAAAATGCTGCCATTGCAATGTGGAAATTCAAAAGGTTTTTAATGGGTCACTGAAAATGTACAGCTATTTTGTTAAGGTGACCCCTTAAAATGCTGCCATTGCAATGTGGAAATTCAAAAGGTTTTTAATGGGTCACTGAAACAGTACAGCTATTTTGTTAAGATGACCCCTTAAAATGCTGCCATTGCAATGTGGAAATTCAAAAGGTTTTTAATGGGTCACTGAAAAAGTACAGCTATTTTGTTAAGATGACCCCTTAAAATGCTGCCATTGCAATGTGGAAATTCAAAAAGTTTCTGATGGTGAGGGGCGCATCCCCCTCCCCATACCCCCTCCCAGTCTCGGTGCTACGCGCATCACGAGTGTCCTTCGAACGTTCAAATGTCTCCCCCCAGAAACCCCAATCCCCCCCCAGAGGAGGGGGACTAGATTAAACACTGACTCTCGTCCACGGTATCAACTTCGACATGAGCCAAACTCAGTCGAACAAACGAATCAAGAAATCAATTTGTAAAGCTTCGGTAATTGAGAAAGGTTCCTTAACAGGTCAATGCACATCAGAGCTTTGCAGAACCTCAGGCCACACTGCCTTCTACACGTTCTCACCGTCACATGTATAACGAAATCAAGCGGACAGTTGCCAAGATGAATTTCTTAGCGGCGTATTATAAGCAACGCCAATTTACTCAAATAAAGAAGGATTGCATCCGTTTGGACTGCAGTCATTCACAAGACGCAAAATCTTGCACGTTTGGCAAGTCCAGAACCGGGTCCAACCCACCTCGTTCAATTATGAACTCTATCACCTATAATATGAAAAATTGGTACATCTGTGTTTAACAAGGTAGTGCGGTGATATGAGTCAGGTGAGGTGGAAAATTTATTTATATCATAAAATTTCAGCCATTTTTCCATCTACCTGCCAAAAGTTAGTAAGATTGGTGAAAATTTGGCGAAGTTCTGACCAAAACAATTTTGCACCTTTTTTATTGAGACACGGTGTATATAATTTTATATGCATATATATATATATATATATATATATATATATATATATAATTTTATATAGAGAACAAATCGAATGGAAGAATAACCAGACGTTTAATTAAGTAGGTAAAAGATTCGATTATCGCTTTTGTAATCAGGTGGAAGATGTTGACAGGTTTTCTAGGCAGACAATATCAGACAGATTATAAATTGACTGATGTCTTTTTGCATGCACATACAACCGACTGAAGCACGTGATGCATTAATTAGAACATCGAACGCTTCAAACGGTAGCACTGGACGACACTTCAATTACCAGCAAGATTTTTGTATAGCGCTATTTAAAGAAAGAATCTACCAAAGGCGCTCTCTGCGCATTAAGAGATTCCCATGGCAGACGCATGAGTTGCTAATCGAGGCAAATGATGTTGCGTCCTTCAAGTGCTTCACAAAAGCGATGTCCACGAGGGTCTAAAAGTTAAAAGTCGCTAAGGACAGAAATTATTTAATCATCAGTAAAATAATGAGCAGAGGATTAGGAGAGTCATGGGTGGCGAGTCAATTCACACACCAGACAGATATTGACTGTACGTGATGCACGTACGTAGGCTAATGTGCGTCATGAATATTAGTGACAGCAATAATTTGCCATAGAAAGTCGACAGTTACTGTAGTCTATCACGTTCGGAGTCAATTGACTAAGTAACCTATAGATAGCGTTGAAAGGTCGCAGAGTCGCAGACCGACGCAAAGTTGCAGCGTTCGCGACACACGGTAATGCGATCGTCCAGCGGACACCATATCTATATCAACTCGCATTATCTGTTTGGTATACGGACAGTCGGACTCAGTAGGAACACCGTTTTGCATGTCAGGTAAAGAGTTATCCACTGGTAGAATGAAAAAATTGAGGATAAAATATGATATTTATTCACTAATGCGACCTGGTGGCAGACCGGTAACGCGTCCGCTTACGGAACGGGAGGTTGCGGGTTCGACTCCGGGTAACGACTTTGGGCAAGTTGTTCACGCACACGTGCCTCTGTCACCAAGCAGTATAATTTGGTACCGGCGTAAGCTGGGAAGTAAACAGCAAGTCCTGCGATACACTGGCCTTGTGTCCAGGACCTTGGCATTCGTCCATTGCTTGCTCAGGGCCATGGAAAAGGAGATGAGCACCTCCCTATAGATGTTCCTCGTGGAACGGGATAGGACTTCACTTTACTTTTTTACTATTCACTAAAATTAATTAGGTCATCAGAAATCTGAAATTGTCTCAAAATGTGAGTGTTTACATCAGGAGTTTGTAGGCCAACTCGAAGACTTGAAACGGTGAACCCCAAAGCGGTGGGGTGTCTATGTCTAGATTAAACACTGTTATGCAAATTATGTCTTGTAAACTCACCTTAGGCCTATTTGCTGAGTAGCCTACCGACTGAGAACGCGTCTGTTGCGCCATAGATCCTATGTAAATTTACTTTTAGAATGAATAAAAGGAAAAACAAAATTGAAGAAACAGTTTGCTACATGCTCTCATCTGCAGTGCTACGTAATGAATAATGATGTAGGCAGAGAGTTGTAGGCCTATGCTAAAGTAGGTCATAACAGGACGCGTCAGCTGATTCGCCTTCGCATGTCTTACATTGTCTTGCCTTCCTTTTTCTTACTTCAATCTTTTTGCGATTTAATGCATTGTGTCGTATCAAGGATGATTACTGTCACCCTCCTCCTTTCTTCAGGCTTGGGACTGGCACTGCCAGAGTAAGAGCAGTGGAGGAGTTTTACCCTACTTTACCATACCTTACCTTAAGCATAGTAAGATAAGTAAGCGAAAAGCAAGTTAGTCTTGCGTTAAATCATTTTACACTGAATGTCCATCAGTTCTATAAGCTTATTCAAAGACGATCATGCGCGCTACGCATTAGCAGGGGCGGATACAGAAATTTTCGAAGGGGAGTCAACAATTTTGGTGATATTTGCCAGAAAAATCTGATGACTTTTTAGTTGCTTGGTCAAACTTTCTGGAAAATATACCAATTTCCCTGTCAAAATAACCGATGACTTTTTTAGTCATCAGTCATCTCAACGACGTAATTTTCTCTCCCGCTGCATTGATTTAATGCTTGTTGATCCAAATGGGCAGGCCCGGCCTTTGGGCAAGGCGAGCGAGGCAGCCGCCTTGGGCCCCGCGCTTCCAGGGCCCCGCGCTGCTGGCTATTTTTTTTACTCTGTTAAGATTGACAATGGTTACGTCGCATAACAACTAGGCCTATGCTTGTAGTCAATATGCCAATGTGATTGGGTGATTTTGAAAAACGAAGCCCTAATTAGCTCGTTTTTATTCAGTTTGGCACATGGATATCTGAAGACAAATTTTTGCAAGAGAGTGCATAACACAATGGCAGTGGTGACATTTTAAGCGAGAGTTTGGCAAATGCAAGCAGCAAATTTAGAACGTGAATATTTTTTAGAGTGTCTAAATGTAAACTTCTCCGTTTCACTTTTTGAATAATTAGCATCCTTATCATCATTTGGCGCAAAAATTTGTCAAAAACCAAAACGTAGGCCCAGTTGTTAAAAGTCTCAATTTTCCGAAAGGGGCAAGAGCCCCTCTTGCCCATAAGTGCAAGCGCCCATGATTTTGCATTCGGGCCTACTTACATAACCCTACATATGGTAGTAGGCCTAGAGGAAAGTCACCTAAGTTGGGACGGTTCGTAAGATGGAGCACATGCACCTATTGCTAGTGCTATACACAAATATTACACATAGCATAGGCCTACAGCAGAGGAAGCCACTGTCTATAGTTGCGAATAACGTACCGGTATCGCGAATATCGTACTCTGCCTAACAAGTAGGCCCTATCAATAGGCTTACTGTACTTGCGTGCTGTTGGCTAGATTTGGCCGACAATTGAATTTTTTATGCTCGCTGATGTTATTATTTTCACATCATTCAATTTTCTCAATCCGATAAAATAGAAATTATTGTCGTATCTTATGGATATATAATATATTTTACTTAAGATGGGACAAGTCAAATTGGTAATTATTTTTAATGATGCCAACATTCTTGGAAAAATATTGAAGTTTGCATGCATCATTAATTTTGAGAGTCAAATAGGCCTATGTATACATTATATCAACGTGGTTTATTTTAACACGGCGCTCTCAGCTCTAAAGAAATTCGAGAAACAGCGATAATTATTGTTCCATTTTAGGTGACTCGATCTCCCCCACCAGTGCCATATTCACTGGAAATCAACTGCGTAAATTTATGCTTGAGGACCCGCTGCTGCCTTGGGCCCCGCAGACTCTAGGACCGGGCCTGCAAATGGGGGCACGTCCTATGCATTTTTTAAATGGCCGAATTGGGCCCCTGGATCCGCCCCTGTACATTAGCGCCCATGCATATGCAAACATGCATGCATACTTGCCTACATACATGTAGGCCTATGTACGACGTTGAGCGTGTTTGACTGTTTGTGCATATCTGCGTGTATCGTATACATGTGGCAATCTATTATCTGATAAATCAGCGTCAGATGTAGCTATTCGTGCGTGTTCTTTAAATCCACGGATGCGATCGGTATAATAGGACTCACACCAACAGCAGACGACAACAGATTTCGTTTCTCACCTCTTCACAAAAACAGTTCATTGATCAGCGAACGAGAATAATATTGCTGGGAAACGACGAGCGTGTTCGAACATCGAGTGAAGCTCTGCATAGAAATCAAAAGATCAAAGACCAAAGGCCGACGAACCTGAAATCCAGACGCATTTATGTTACACTTGGCAGAGAAAATATAATCTATGGCTACTGAACTACTTATCGAGGCAATCAATTGAAATCCTAGCATTTAATACGTGCCCAGGTATTTAATCGATACAATGCTTACGAAAACATAATTGGATGTTAACTATAAAATACTTGAGTATAATTACTATGCAGACTGGTAAAAATGGATTTATAAGAACAATAGTAATAATAGGCCTAATAATAATAGTAATAATAATAATAATAATAATAATAATAATAATAATAATAATAATAATAATAATAATGATAATAATAACGACGGCACTGCAATGAATGAGGACAACAGAAATAATAATTCTGCCGTTGAGGAAAATGTGTGAAATTGGAGCACAAAACGGGACAAGATAAGTGGAAGAATTGAAATGTAAGCGAGCGAGAGCGCGAGACAAAATATCGATGATTGAAGGATGTTTTCTAACGATAATCAAACCTTCCAACCAATCTTGTAGACGAATTATTGTCCTGTCTTTCTCAGCTCATAGATTTGTCGGCGTAGATTGTTCATCGTCGTAATGGTCTGTGAAGCGAGCATACTAAGCAGGGTTTTTAATCACTAAGGACAGGAAGAACTTCCAGCCAACGTATAACTCACCTAATGACCAAGATCTCTTCGTCATTGCAACATGGCCGCTGAGCTGTAAAGTAAAAATGTGAAAATCTCCGATTCACAGTTGCATAGTCATCACCGAAACAGCCAATAAACTGCAATTTGCGTGAGACACACTTTAGCATGCATTTACGCTTCCACAATTTATAAAAACTGAACTAAAAAACCACATCTTACCATTGCAGAAAATTAATGCAGAGGTGTCAAAGAATTGGCTCACAGGACATTTAGGCTATAGCCCGCCTACGATGTAGTCTTATGTCTGGCCCGAGGAGCCTTGCCTTGTAGCCATTTGAGGATAAAAAAATCAAAGGTGTCATCTATAATGATGCTGAGCATAATGTTTTTTTCATAACTGATGATGGCAGTTGATTTAATGTTCAAGTAAAGAAATGTTTATTTTGCTTAGAGCGGCCGATCCTTGAGACCGGGCAACCCCAACAGGGTGCCGTGGTAGCCTTGTACCGCTAGATTCCGGCCGAAAAGCTCTGCAAAAGAAATTCTATTTAAAAAATTTCTCCCCCAAAATATTGTTACGACTATTATTATGATTATTATTGATTATGATTATGATTGAGATGATGATTACTATTTTTTACTAAAAAATAAATTGCATTCTGGAACGGCGAAAACTCGTCAAGATCAGGCGATCATCGTCATCGTCATCGTCATCGTCGTCGTCGTCGTCGTTGTTGTTCTTCTTCTTCTTATTATTATTATTATTATTATTATTATTATTATTATTATTATTATTATTATTATTATTATTATTATTATTATTATTATTACTAAGAGACGCATACCAATACCACCGATGTCCACCATGTAATTTATAGACTAATGCACGTAGCTAACCTGCGTCCACTGACGAACGTGTTTTTCAACGGAGTGTTGACAAGACTGAAATGTGGACCATTGGACCAGAGTACAAAAGCAGAGAGGTAGTAAGATTGTTGACGGTCTGCAACAATAGAGTTTATCTCGATGCAATTCGAGTCTTCGACTACAGAGAGCAGTCGACAAAAGGAGGATGGAAGAAAGAATGGAGACAAAAGACAATGGAAAGATGGAGTAGGGACGAGGTCGTTCCGTGTTGATGTAAAGATGAGAGCGGAAGACATAATGGAAGACATATGGAAGACATAATCGCAATCTTATAATTTCTATACCGCAATGTCGGCAACCGGTTATTTAAATAATTTCTATATGCTCGTAATTGGTTATTATAATTTATTCCAAACCCTACTATTAAATATTAAACTCATGCTATTGAGTGCATATAAGAGTTCCATAGTGAAAAACGAGTTCTAGTTGAGAGGAAGATTTCACTCATATCAACATTCCTGAGCGATTCATAG